>CM075977.1:128170286-128346959 GCA_038087875.1 Malacoraja senta
TCCTCATAAAATAAAGATCAAACTTCAAACTGGTAAGTTCTCATTTAATCTTACTATTTTACTTCAGAGTCACGTGAGTGACTACGTGAAGACTTTGAAGCTCTGTGATTGCATGCCGTGGAAAAACGAGTCCACACAAGCACGACTGCATCGGTTGACCACAGATAAGGGAAACATTCATAACGCATACAGACATGACATAGATTTAAACATACTGATGCTGATAAATGAACAAATAATAAAAAATAGTACCCCTCTCTTCTAGGGGGAAAGTATAAAATAAAACCTAAAATATAGTTGGCAAATACCCCTGGTCTGGCAATGGGTTAAAATAAAATGTTTGGAAACTCGTTCGTTAGACCATCCTGCAGTCGGCAGGATGTGGTCCAGAGGACCATACATAACCCTTGCTGTTGATGTTGTAGCAGCCCTGGTAGAGTGAGATTACAAAATTAGTATCTACTCCTGTATCAGCCAAAACCCAGTTTTAACCACCTGGAGATGGTCTGAGCTGATAACTTCTTATGAGGTCTTTAGTAACTAACAAACATAGCTAGTATGAGAGCCTCTAAGGCACTAGGTGACCTTGACATAATGTTGTAAATGTGTGACCACACAACCGAAGGTGCATGGGGTATGCCATGAGAACTAGTTTGAGGCCTGACACCCCTGGGCTGCCCTGCTTATCTAAATCATAAACATGAAATATTATACTATTAGCAGGTATAACCATCCTGTCCAGTCACAAATTATGTAATGACAGGACCTGTTGCGCTGAGAACAGTGCCAAGGGGATAACTACCTTATGAGAGCCGAGCCAAAGATAAATATAGCTGGAGCCCCCTAGTGAAGTAGTGTTAACACAACGACAATATCCCATACTTCCGTGTACTTGGGTCTGGGAGAACTTGTGTAAAGATATCCTTAATAAACTGGATATTAGAGGGTGAGACCCGACAGAGCGGGTCCCGCTCACTGCAGCAAATATGATGAGAAAACACGTTGGGCACAGTTAATGGGACTATAACTTAATTTATTGTCAAGGGCCCATTGAAAATGAGCTCTAAGATGTCAGTGTCCATGCCGTATTATATGTAACATAGCATTTAAACAGAATGCTTCCCATCTACTGAAGAGGAACTGTACTGCTTTTTTGGTGCTATCCCTGCAATCTGCAGTGAGCACGTACATGGATCGGTCTGACAACCCAAGCCGCAGGAGCTGTCTTCTCAGATTCTGTAAGGCAATGAATTGATTAATCATGCAGAGGCTGGTTCCCCGAGTCCCAGGCTGAACCAGCAAAGTTTTAGGTTTAGAAAACCCATATAAGGTTCTACTATAATTCCCAACATTTGCGGGAAACCATGGCTACATAGGCCAGTCA
The DNA here is from genome assembly GCA_038087875.1 of Malacoraja senta. Taxonomy (NCBI): domain Eukaryota; kingdom Metazoa; phylum Chordata; class Chondrichthyes; order Rajiformes; family Rajidae; genus Malacoraja; species Malacoraja senta. The sequence goes on from CM075977.1 coordinate 128,171,671, forward strand.
GACAGTACGAAAAACCCTGAAGCGCGATCTTGCTGAATTTATTGCAAGACCCGATTGATGAGGCAAAATGGAGCAACGACATAAAAGAACATTCCTCCCCATGTAGCGAGAATGTATCGCTCGCCACTGTGATGCCACATGTCTTTACAACCGGTGAATGAGCCTGGATGCCAACATATCGATAGTTGGTGTTCCATCGAGCCATAATGTCATAAAATAGTTTGTGATCCAACATCCATTCTGTGTTGTCATTGATTTTACGTGATGATACACCAGCGCCAAATAAGGTTGGGTAAATTATGACAGGATACTTTGGCTTGATTGCACACATGTGACTAACATATGCCACGACCACAGTGTATCAACCTGGAACTGAGCATGCATATCCACACAATAACCCTATAACCCATAGTATGCACGTAGTGTCCATAGGTAGTTGATACCAATAACTGAGGAATTGGTAATTCATGCAAATCCCATTCGCCTCTGTAACTAGAGATGGCATTTGTAATTTCCCATCTTAGAGCACTAGCATCAGTCTGTAATAACTGAAGATTTATTGACCAAAACTACTGGAGCAATGCTGAATATTGTTTGTCCACCATTGTGACTTTGGTGGCTTCAGCTGGTAAAAGCATAGATCCGTTAACAATGACCTATACGGCACTTGAGAGGTACTACTTTGCACATTGAAAGTTCAGATAAAGCAAACACCCAATTGCACAGCTGCTATATTGCCAATTACACTTGATGAATAGAAGACTGCTTGATAACAAGGTTGTTACAGGCTTCTATTTATTCCAATCTCTTGCCCCAGGGCGGAGTCACAGATAATTAATAGTTAAAGGAAAATGAATAATCAATAACTGTAGTTGGTATCAACTTAAATTTAACTGGAGGAACCTCAATTTCTCAAATATAGTTGCGGCTGAAACAGTTGATTTTTAGCAAAACACAGCATTTAGAATATCATACAGTTAAGCCATAACAAGTGATTTTTTAGCTCTGAGCTGTCCCAGCACCGGTTTAGTAATTTGGTAGATGACCTGGGAGCTGAAATTAGCCCATTTCAAGTTCAAGTTCAAGTGAGTTTATTGTCATGTGTCCCTGATAGGACAATGAAATTCTTGCTTTGCTTCAGCACAACAGAACATAGTAGGCATTGACTACAAGGCATTCCATTAATATATACACACATGAATCAATATACTGATAAAGTGCAAATAACAGTATTGGCTAATAAAATTCAGTGTTATGTCCGAGCCAGGTTTAATAGCCTGATGGCTGTGGGGAAGTAGCTATTCCTGAACCTGGTCGTTGCAGTCTTCAGGCTCCTGTACCTTCTACCTGAAGGTAGTAGGGAGATGAGTGTGTGGCCAGGATGGTGTGGGTCCTTGATGATACTGCCAGCCTTTTTGAGGCAGCGACTGTGATAGATCCCCTCGATGGAAGGGAGGTCAGAGCCGATGATGGACTGGGCAGTGTTTACTACTTTTTGTAGTCTTTTCCTCTCCAGGGCGCTCAAGTTGCCGAACCAAGCCACGATGCAACTGGTCAGCATGCTCTCTACTGTGCACCTGTAGAAGTTAGAGAGAGTTCTCCTTGACAAACCGACTCTCCATAATCTTCTCAGGAAGTAGAGGCGCTGATGTGCTTTCTTAATAATGGCATCAGTGTTCTCGGACCAGGAAAGATCTTCAGAGATGTGCACGCCCAGGAATTTGAAGCTCTTGACCCTTTCAACCATCGACCCGTTGATATAAACGGGACTGTGGGTCCCCATCCTACTCCTTTCAAAGTCCACAATCAGTTCCTTGGTTTTGCTGGTGTTGAGGGCCAGGTTATTGTGCTGGCACCATATGGACAGTTGCTCGATCTCTCTTCTATACTCTGACTCATCCCCATCAGTGATACGTCCCACAACAGTGGTGTCGTCAGCGAACTTGATGATGGAGTTCGCACTATGTCCAGCTACGCAGTCATGAGTATAGAGTGAGTACAGCAGGGGGCTGAGCACACAGCCTTGAGGTGCTCCCATGCTGATTGTTATCGAGTCTGACACATTTCCACCAATACGAACAGAATGTGGTCTGTGAGTGAGGAAGTCGGGGATCCAATTGCAGAGGGATGCGCAGAGACCCAGTTCTGCGAGTTTGGTAACCAGCTTGGAGGGGATGATTGTATTAAATGCCGAGCTGTAATCAATGAATAACAGCCTGAGATATGAGTTTTTGTTGTCCGAGTGGTCCAGAGCGGAGTGGAGGGCCAGCGAGATCGCATCCACCGTTGATCTGTTGTCGCGGTAAGCGAACTGCAGTGGGTCTAGGTTTTTGTCGAGGTAGGAGTTGATCTGCGTCATGATCAACCTCTCAAAGCACTTCATCACCACAGGCGTTAGTGCCACAGGTCGATAGTCATTGAGGCACGTTACCTTACTCTTCTTGGGCACTGGTATAATTGATGCCCTTTTGAAGCAGGTGGGAACCTCAGACCTCAGAAGTGAGAGGTTGAAAATGTCCGTAAAAACTCCAGCCAGTTGGTCCGCACAGGTTTTTAGAACACGACCAGGTATACCATCAGGTCCAGGCGCTTTTCGAGGGTTCACCCCTCTGAAGGATTTCCTGACGTCGGCCTCTGTGACTGAGACTGAAATACCATCACAGCGAATGGTATTTGCAACGCATTAAGTGTTATCATTGCCCCATCCAGATAAATTCCAAATGTCTCCTGGGATCCCTGTGAATGGGACCTGAATAGTATTCAACTTTGAATTCGATGCATGCCATAAAGATCCTAAGGAAATAATTTTGTTAGACAGTAACGAAGTTCCATATACTGGAAAATCTATGTTGCACATGCTAGTTAAATCAATTTAAAACCGACATCCTCCATCTTTCACAATGAACAGGCCATGCCTGCCATAATTTCGTGCCTGCCTTGAATGACAACTCTGGCCAGATTCCCGAGCCTGTCTCGAAAGGTGACCCTGGCCATAATACTGAGCCTGCCTCGAAAGACAACTCTGGCCATAATACTGGGCCTGCCTTGAAAGGCTACTCCGGCCACAATTCTGAGCCTGCCTCGAAAGACAACTCTGGCCAATTTCCGAGCTTGTCTCGGAAGGCAATCCTGGCCGTAATACTGAGCCTGCCTCGAAAGACAACTCTGGCCATATTTCCGACCTTGTTCCAGAAAGCAATCCTGGCCATAATACCGAGCCTGCCTCGAAAGACAACTCTGGCCCCAATTCCAAGCCGCTTGGTACCCTAGTATACTGTGCAATAATAACCCAATCTCATGTTATCATTTTAGTATATAACTGATCTGAATCTTATGTTATCATTGTCATTTGTATAAAACAATTGCAAATATTACCAACTTGTAAATGGTCCACTACCCCATGTTTCGGAAGAACCAGACCCACCTACCTCCATGGTTACCGGTGGTCTATGGTAAGCCCAACGGCCCCTGATGTGGGTTCTATTCCCGTCCTTGATTGGAGAGTAGGATTGGTAGTGTTTGTGGATTCCATATTTCCTGAGACCGGCTTGGACCTTGGCCTGAAAGGCCTCTGCCCAGCTTTCAAGCTGCCACCAGCTTCAGTGAACTGCTTACTGCCGATGAGGCGTGGGGTGTGTCGTCGCCGATACGATGAAGCTTTGTTTGTCGTCGGTACCTTGATTAGGCCGACAGCTTTTGCTTCCTTATCCAGGTATACCTGTTGGATAAGTCTTACCTGAAGAGAAGATTCGGCGGCTGGTTTCATATCCTCCAATGTCACCCCTGATAGCGCTGTTCACTGCCGGCACTTGTAGCATGAGGGGAACTCTGGCCCCTTCCGGGTATTCTGCCAACGACTGAAACCAATTTATCCGGCAGTAACCCCTTCGCTTGCAAGTATTTTCTCGCACTCCCCTCCACAGAGAGGGAGATTCATAGGCAGCCCTGAAAACAGGTGCTGCCGCAGGCCCCTGATGATACCTGCGCTGATATGGCCCCTCCAACGGACCTATATCATGATTGAGCATCACATTCGTAGGCAGCCCTGAAAACAGGTGCTGCCGCAGGCCCCTGAGGATACCTGCGCTGACATGGCCCCTCCTACGGACCTATATCAGGATTATTGCTCTGAGTCAGACAGGAACTGACCCCAAATGCTCCCCTCCTCAGAGAGGGAGACATTGTGCAGGTTTGTAGCAGGTGCCGTTGCCGTGGGCCCCCGAGGAGACAACAATATATTATTGTGGAGCACCTCTCCATCAAGTGCTCAATGTGGGATTCCCTGAGGTCATGACCGGGATTCCCTGTGGTCCGTGACTGGGGTTCCCCGCGGTCCATGAAGGTTCCCCCGCGGCCCGTCCGGACTTCGCCCCAAAATTCAGCAGGAAAACTCTGTAAGCAGAGAATCCTGCAAAAGAAAACATAACCTGGGAATAAGTTTAAAACTTACATTGAGGTTTAAACTTACCGCTGGTAATGATGCGCATGCGCCTGGACGGCCTTCTTCACGTAGTCACTCACGTGACTCCGAAGTAAAATCATGGTTGGGCAAAGCAAAAATGTTGAAGGCAGCCACAGATAGTCTTCAACAGAATTTAATGTTACTTTTGAGCAGAGGAGGTACCTGAGAAGGAACACATGAATGATGAACACTGTCTGCCCTGACAGAACAGAGAGTGTGGGGACTGACTGTCAAAAGTGAAATGCATTCCTTTTCAGTGGGAAGCTTCCATAAGGTTATAGTTGCCTTCGAGTGGGTGATTGGTGATCCTTGGGCCTCACCTGTCAAGTTAATCCCTGACCCTCTTGCTCCTAAATAGGCTGTCTGTGTGATTAAGCCTCAGTGGACTCTTTAATTGTTTTACTGTTCCTTCCACTTTATATCCATCCCTGCACCTGGCCTTCTGTAAATATTCAGATGCTTGATTTAGTGACCCATCATTCATTACTTTCACCTCCTCACACCACAAAATATTCTCAAAATGTCCACCATTCTGAACTTGGTCTCTCTTAACTGGTGACAAGACATCTAGGTCAATTAGTCTTCACCAGTCTTTAACTAATAATAATTGTAATTGTAATTGTAATTAATTTATTAGCCAAGTATGTAAAAGCATACAATGAATTTGATTTACCATAATGGAAAACAACAGACAAGCATGTGGACTTTGTGAGTATTGAATGTTTTACTCTATCACCGTGTTCAGGTTCCAAGAATTTATCCCATTTTCTGTAGTTCATTGCAAATAATATTTGAATATTTAATATTTTAAGTATCATTTTTATTTCAACATTCATTCAAGGTAAATTTAAGGTTAAAATATTCACTTATTTTGTTTTATACGTGAGATTTGGTCAATGAATGGGAAGAAAAGAAAATCAAAAGACTCTTTAAATGTTCAAATCTGCCAGTGTTGAGACTTCTAACTGTTCTTCCCTTCAGTGCTATGCAGTAGGTTTATGCTGTAAAAGCAAACTGCAATCTAACAAGGCCAAGCTTTGTATTTGTTTAATGCAGCTTTAAGGGAACAATTTGCTCATTCTTACTCCTCTTCGAACTATGGACAATTATTGAAAAGTACTTCCATGTTCCTACGGAACATAATTATGGCTAGCTTGATGTAATTTGTACCAATGTGAAAGAGTGCCAAACTATACTATTTTACACACGCCCATTTTTATTTCTTATCCCAAACGCCAGCTTACTCTAGGCTCAAGACTCAAGTTAATAGATAACTTTCAAACTGCAAGAAATGTTGTATTTAATTTATGAATGGTCACATCTGATTTTGCACAAGACTGCAATACAATATGAGCTTTATTTCAGTTTTTATAATTTCATTTAAATTAAATTTCCAAGAATGTAATTGGAAAGTAATTGCTATTGATTAAAATGTTTGGCCCTTTTATATTTATAAGTATGCCCAGTGACATCACTGTCTGAAGGGTTGTTATGATAAAAAATAAGATTAAGAGAAATGATTTATGACTAAGAGACTAAACATTACTGTTGGTTCTCACAACAGTCATTTGGGAAACAAAAACTCGAGATATTTCTTGGTTATGTGCTGGAAGAACACAATAGTGGACTTTAAAATGGGGGAAAGGTCAGATTTAACTCTGAGCCTCTTGCCAGTTGGACTTTCTTTGGGATCACACATAAAGGAGTGGAAATTACAAGGCATTTTGCTTATTTTTAAAGGCCAAAATGGATGCCATTAATTTGAATTCAATAGTGTGATGATACGCGTGTTAACATGCATGCAACAACATATTGATACAAAGTTCCTGAATAGGCATTTCTGCTACCAGTCTCTTTATTCAATCCTTTTCTGAAACATTGTTTTTCTAACCCATCCAACAAAGCATGGAATGTTTAATGGACGGTCTTTATTAGTTACATCTAAAGGGCCTATCCCACTAGGCAATTTTTCAGGTGATTGCTGGCGACTGACATAGTTGTAGCAGGTCGCCGAAAACCCGGCGACTGGACTAATGGGCCTGTCCCACTTAGGTGATTTTTAGGCGACTGCTGGTGACTACGACAATGGAATTCACCGAAGTCAGCACCGGCGACAACCTACGTCACCTGGGGACAACCTATGCCATCCTGGCGACAACCTACACCATCCTGGCGACAACCTACACCATCCTGGCGACAACCTACGACAACCTACGACTGCACCCACGTCAGGAGAAGACAAGCTGCGACAAGCATCATGTTTGGCACAGACATGGTGGGCCGAAGGGTTTGTGACACTGCTGTACTTTTCTATGTTCGGTGTTATTTAGCATCAACTTGGGTAGTTTATTTTTCAGATAGTATGATAAATAGTTGTGCCAAATACAGTTGTTTGAAGTGCAAGAATATGACAGTAAGACACAGACTAAAAAGTTTCTTCCAAAGAACCTTTTGAGTCACTGAACATTTTTCCAGTGAGGTAGCAATATTCTATGGATCACACACTACTAATTATCCCTACCAGCAGTCTGAATAACTTTCTGTCACCACTTTGATTGACTGTTCTTCCTAATCTACAACACCAAACCCCCAATATAGTACATAGATATTTGTTGGCCCAGGGGTGGGGTGGGGAAGTCATTTGCCTTTTTGTGTTACTACCTCTCCACAAATACACAGATGATAGATTCCACTTGAAGTGCACTTTTCCTTTTGGAATGCAGGCCACCTTTGAAGTATTCAGGATTCTGCAAAATGGACAATATATCGATGAAAGGAAAATGGACAGACATTTGACAATGGTCAATGAGATATGTACCCAGGAGATGACAAATGAAGCAGGCTGCAGGGCCACTGAGTGCTATGAATCAGACATCCTCATAATTAAATTTCAGATATATCAAAGGAAGCAAATTATAGGGAGTAACACACACATAGCACAATTACTGATGGGGTTTGCTTGGGGTTACATGGGTTTTTTAGAAATATGGATACAAAAGGTTTAGAGGGATATGGGCCAAAGGCAGGCAGGTGGGACTAGTGTAGATGGGGCACCTTGGTTGGCATGGGCAAGTTGGGCCATGGGGACTATTTCCATGCTGTATGTAGCGATGTTACAAAACTTACCTTCAGCGGCGCTGCAGTTCTGCCACTGGCCGTGTACACGACTTTGGCGCCTTTGAGGGGGGGGCGGGATTAAAATGCCGTTTTCTACTGCTTACCGGAGGCGGACTTCGTCGGGCTGCAAGCTGCTGAAGAAAAATCGATCCGACTTCCATTCCCGATTTTTTTTAAATTTAATCGCGAGACAATTACATTAAAATAAAAAGCGACTTCTAACGCCCTCAATGCCTATAACGTGACGGATCGCATGAACGGGACAAAACAAAATGTAAGTCGTCTATTTTACATATAATCTTGTTTCTTGGGATGGCTTTAATCAAATTTTACGATGCGAAAATGTGATTTGGGCCCCATATGAACCGGCAGTGTTTTTCCTGCCAATATGGGGTTCAAATTCACTGCAAATGCAACGTTCCAATTGATCGCGTTCCAGAAAACCCCACTCGCAAGATGATTTAAATGCTCTTTTTTTTGGACAATCATGTCATAAGAGCATCTAAATAGTCAATATTTTTATACTAAATATCAGTCCCACGTAGTGTGCAAAAAACAAAACAATTTTAATTATATTGTGTGGATGTTTCTAGATTAATTTATGGGAATTAAACATTAAATTCCTTCCATCTGGCATATAAATTCATGACAGTGAGATTTAAAAATCATGTTATATTGTGAATTCTTGTGTGAATGGGATTAGTTTGTTATTTGGATACTTAGGCTATTTAAACAAATTATCCTTTTCTTAAGAAATGGAATCTACAGGACATTCTTAATGGGAAAGTAGTGGGCAGAATGGCATGTCATACGTGGTTTGAAGAGCAAAAACTTGTAGTTTACAATGCCAAAATTGAAAAGTTGAGGAAAAACAAGGTGTACAGAGTTGCTTATTGGTTACAATCTGAGGAGTATGATGATGCTACTGATTATGATATACCTATGTACCAGCTAGCAACTGATCTTCTCCATAAAGACTTCGTCTGTTGCTAGAAATTGTAATTTATTTACTTATCTGTTACGAATTTACTGCATATAATACAATAATATTAAAGTTCTGATCTTGAGAATATCACATTTTTGAATTTTCAAGACAGTCTGGGTGTTCATTACTATTTCTGTCACAACGGTCAATTTTGTAATTAACTACAATTAGGTAATTAACTAATTATATGCTTTAATTTCAGGTCATCCAAGTAAGATGTTTTATATTTGTTTCAGAATGCTTCAATCTATAATAACTGAAAATTTCATTCAGTTCTCTTGATTTTTAAGAAAGTTATGGGCCTTTGACTGTCCTCGATCACAGCTTTTGTGTTAAATTAATGGAAAAGCAATAGGGAACAAGATGCTAATTTCCGAGTATGAAAATGGCCATATCTTTTTTAATACTGAAGATATGAAAGTGAATTAGGTGTCAAATTAAACTTCTTTTTATGCTTTATCTGATGGGATAAATTGCAGACTTGATTTTTTTAAATCTCAAAATTTTGTAACATTGCTACTGTATGTCTCTACGACTATGAAATGTAATATGACAGGTGAATTATTCAGATTGGAGTGGAGGAAACAAAACAGTGATAAATGCAAGAGCAGAATATTTTGTTGCAGATATGGACTGTGTTTATTCTATTTTTGGTGGAGATGAATTAACAATTCCGCATAAGAAGCACATTTCACAACTTGAAAGCTCATGGACATAATTGCAGCTGGTGCCATGCTGTAATATATTCATTCAAAATGCTCAACAGTTCTAATAGCAACACTTGAGTGATATGAGGAATGATTTCATTGGGTTCTCTTTTGTAAACAACCTTTGTGAAGGATGTTGCAATGATATAATAATGCTGCCCATTCCCTGAGTGTAGAGAGACCTTCAATCAATGTGAACATGCTTCCTGTGAATTTTCTCATCTCCTCGTCTTTTAAAGGTGCTAGCTGGTGAAGTGTGGTTCCTCTCTTCACAGTTATCCTTCGATAGTGGTACTCAGGGGGCTATACTTCAAGTACCAACTTTTATTGAAAATGTGATAAGGGTTCTGAGACTGGGATTTTCTTCCATTGACATTAAAACTATAATTTTATATCGAAGTCTCGTGATAAGACTATGTGAAGAACCCGCCAGCCCGCATGCGCGTCAATACGTCAACGCATGGCACGAGTTACGGATGCATTCGGAAATGCTCCGTCAGGTAAGGTGAATTTTACCTTGCAGGAACGGTGCAGCGGGCTTGGAGATGCTGACAGGCGTGACCTGTACAGCACCAGCGTTAAAGCTCCGGAAGGGAGCAGGTGTCCCGGCCTCGTAGTAACTGGCAGGCGCGACCTGCACAGGAATTCACCAAGGCTCCGATATGAAGCAGCCTGCCGCACCGGGATCGGAGACGCTGGCAGGCGGGTCCTGCACAGCAACCTCCATTTAAAGCTCCGAAAGGGAGCAGTTTGGAAGCGTGGGGCCGAAGAAGATGCTGGCAGGTAAGGTCTGCCTTTAACCCTTTATGGAAGCTCTGAAATGGAGCAGCTCGGAGACACTGACAGCATAGGCTGTACAGTAACCTCCGCTAGCTCTGAAAAAGAGCAGGTTGGAGACCTGGGCTCAGTGACGCTGGCAGGGTGGACTGCACAGCAACCTCTGAAAGCTCCAAAAAGGAACCGCTGGTCGACCCCGGTTCAGGGAATACCAACTCGGAACTGGCTATTGGCCAGGGAAGCACTGCCTCAACATCAAAGATTGAGGTTATCTGATTGTTCACAAGAGTGAGGATAACTGAGTGAGTGCACTGCACTGATACAGGCAGTTAAATTCAGATATTTGAGGATATCTCCTGCACAGAGGCAGGGAGTTGAGGATTCCATCAACACATGCATAATACTTTCAGTTCACGGCTAAAATAGAGCTGCCAGCTCTCTGGAACTTAATTTGCCATCCTCTCGGGGATAGGCAAAGCGTCAAAGTCCGAACCGGCAAGTAGCATTATTTCATGACTTACAGGTTTGTAAAAAAATTAATAAATGAATAAATAAGAAGCAAAAGCTCCGAAAGGGAGCAGTTTGGCGACCCGACTTTGGGGAAGGCCAAGGCCATAACAGCAAAATATGTCCAAAAGGACAATTCTGGGCAGGAAGGTATTGCCTCATCATTCATTAAGGATATCATCTGTCGGCTATCAAACAGGAAAAGCTGATTAAGAGGTTGATCGAAGGGAATGTGCTACGCACACTGGCGAGCGATACAGGTAGTTCCAGGCAGATATCTGCGGCAGCAATACCTGGTTCAGGGTTGCATTATGATATCTTACGCTCAGAGGAGGGGTGTTTTGAGGAGTATTACATGGTAGACTCTGACTGTGGGGAAGTCAACAGCAAACTCGAATTTCCTCAATAAGTGAATGATATGCTTCAACTCAAGTCTAAAAAGGAGCTGCCGGCATTTGTGACTAAATTTGCCATCCCCTCGGGGATAGGAGAACCGTTAGAGGAAGTACTGGCAAGTAGCATTGGTTACTTGACTTCTCATCAGCTGAATGAGAAGAACATGCAGGACACTGCTGGAAAGTATGCTAGTCCTGATAACTGCCGGACACTAGAGGTTCCGAAGGTTAATGCCACAAAGTCAAAAGACTTAAAACTCCAGTGAGTTCGGAGATTTCTCACAAGAGGGATTCGGCCTTTGCAAGGTCGGTAGAGGGAACTCAGCTGTGTGATTTGCAGTAGATGCCTTAGCACTTCTGTGTAATGCACAGTTGGAGCTCAATTGTGTTGCAAAGGATTTGTGCAAGGCAAGTAATATGCAGTCTGCAAGTATCTCTTTGGAGAAGATTTGGGAAAGCAAGTAAAATTCAAGGCTGCGGAGGGTGTGAGACTCCCGGCTAACGGCGTGCATGTCATCACTACCAAGCAAGAGGCACATACCGCCACACTGAGGCTGGTTGGAGCATCAGGCCTTAACAATTAATACCAAGACAGAGGCCTTTTTTATGAGCAGGTTCACAGCGCCCACCATGGAGGCAGCGCACTCCACTTACTCAGTATCGTTCCCCAGCAGGCCACAATGCCAGAGCCAAAGGGACAGAGCATAATCTAGGGTCAGTTGACTCTATTGATCAACCGCCTAAGGCCATTTTGGTGTTGTCAGTCTCAGGGTTTGCTGGATATTCGTGGGTGGTGGTGATAATCACCTCTTGCCTATTATTTTATTGGCAGCCTTGGTGGTTTTTTAGCAAGCTCTTTCTTAGAAACTGCCTTGATCACACCTACAGCCACCATCTGTCTCGTCATGGACAGCAAAGCGACCAAGAGGTGGGGGCCGTTGAGGTATGCAAATATGTTTCCATCAGACGCATGAGATGTGCTGACGATATTCGTCGGAGGTAGATTGAGAATGTTCATAAACAGGTGGGGACAGATAACCTCTGATCCTTTCAGCTTACTAATCACAAATGGTTATAAGATTGAGTTTCTAGCTGATCAATTTCCTCCGCGGCAAGGAAAGCCAAGACTCCCGTATATACGGTCATAAGAGGAAACTATGGCTATCCAAGTTTAAATAGAGAAACTACACAAATAAGGTATGATTGAGCAGTCTGCCCATAATCAAGAGGGCTATATTTCTAATATCTTCTCAAGGTTGAAGAATAGTGGAGGATACTGAATCTTTCTAGGGTTTAGCTAGTCTGAACACGTGCTTGGAATATACCCATTTTTTGATGGATATTTTTCATTCGGCAAAATAGCTGATTACAGAGGATTGCTTTATGGCCTCAATCAACCTCGAAGATGTATACTATTCAGTACCAATACACGAGAACCACACAATATCTGTAGGTTATCTGGCAAGGCCAGTTGTGGCAATTTTAGGCTCTAACTTAGGGGTTGAGTTCAGCCCTAGGCTATTTTCAAAGACTCTAAAGCCAATGTTGTCCTATTCAGATCGAAAGGACATATTATCGGGGGTTTTAGATGACATGCTCATCGTAGGGAAGTGATCAGGTGTCACAGAGTTTCAGCAACAAAGGCACTCCTAGAATATCTAGGGTTTGTTATTCATCCAGGAAAGTCCATACTGGAGCCGACCAAATTTATGACATATCTAGGTTTTGTCATAAACTCTGCAGATATGTCTGTAACCCTACCCATAAATAAGAAACAGAATATTGTAGAGGCATGCACAGGGTATAAATATCGGAAGATGCCTCTAAAGATAATTCAAGACAAGGCCAAATTGGCCTATTCAACAACATGAATTATAGTAGCACCAAATTGGCCTATTCAACCATTGTAAATAGGTCTGCTGAAAGAAGCTCCTATATTTGCTCACAGACACGGGCAGTGGTTAGTTCAACCTAACACTCGGGAATTTAGCACTGCATGGTTGTATGGAAAAGGTTTGTGAAGAGACACATGTGAGTTACTTTTAAACAGAAGTAGCAGAGGTTTGGGGGTGAAAAATAATACAATGGGAAAAAGTTTTGTGAGGATGCACAACTGAACTACTTTTAGGCAGAAGTAGCTGATGTTTGGAATTTATTTCAATTTTGTTTTTTGAGAAGTGTCTAAGTTATAACGCTATTAACACTGCTCACAGTGCTCTATCATTGTACAGTGCTTGGGCTGGGACAACAAACGATTGGTACTCATCCATTGGTGTCAAAGTTCGTGAAAGGTGTATTTAATATGAACCCTCCAAGGCCTACATATAATGAAGTGTGGAATGTGAAAGTAGTTTTAAGTTTGCTTTGCAACCTGGCACCAGCTGCATCGCTGACGTTGGAACAGCTCACTCATAAATTCGTGATGCTTATGCAACTTATTTCAATGCAAAGAGCTCAGTCTTTGCACAAACTGTCTGGATAACTCTACTGTAACTGACAAGAAAGTGGTATTTATTGTGGATGATCTGATAAAGCAGAGCAGGCCAGGCGCAGTGGGGTACATTATATCTGGCAGCATACCCACCGGATCGGAGATTGAGTGTTATTATTTATGTAAAGAAGTACATGGAGGTTACTAAAAACCTTCGAGATGATGGAAAAGCTTTCTTCATAAGTTATAAAAAGCCACACAAGAGAGGTTGGTGCAGATGGATAAAGTGTACGCTGTTGAAAGTGGGAGTGAATACTGATATTTTCAAGTCTCACTCTACCAGGGCTGCAGCCACATCGACAGCTATAGAATGGAGGCTCCTCTTGATCACATTCTTGCAACAGCAGGATGGTCAGATGAAGGCACGTTTCGGAGGTTTTAGAATAAACGATTAACAGATCTGGACAATTTGCAGATAGAATTCTGGTGGACCATGCATCTTTTCAAAATTCATCTACTGCATTTGGTGCTCCCAATATGGCTTTCTTTACGTCAGCGAGATCAAGCGTAAACTAGGCGACCATTTCGCTGAAAATTTGAGCTCTGTCCTCCAAGGCCTGCAGGATCTTCCATCCATCCGCCAATTAAACCCTCCTCACCTGTATCCTTCCATCACTTGCCAGGCTTTGTCCTGCTCCCACCTCCCTTTTCCAGCTTTATCTCCTCTCCCCTCCACCCCACTCCAATCAGTCTGAAGGGTTCTGACCCGAAACATCTCCTGTCCATTTTCTCCTTGGATGCGGCCTGATCTACTGAACTCTTCCAGGACTTTGTGTTTTGCTCAACATTTCAACCTTTGCAGTTCCATGTGTCTCCAAGAGTCAGAATCCTGTCTGATTTTACTCTCTACAGGCAAACAGCACTGTAGTCAATTGTACCCTTTGTACAATGAGTCTACTGAGGACTGGAAAAACCTGGGATCTTCTGACCTATTTCGGGCTTGGTTGAACCATGTCATTGTCAAATTAAGAACTGGGTCTGAGAAGTCATTAGTATTACTCATTTTGTTTCATGTTTCAGCGAAAAAGCAGCAGGTTTAGTTTAGTTTAATTTAGAGATACAGCACGAAAACAGGCCCTTTGGCCCACCAAGTCTACACCGATCAGTGATCCCCATACACTAGCACTATCCTACATATTAGGGACAATTTACAGAAGCCAATTAACCTACAAACTTACATGTCTTTGGAGTGTGGGAAGAGACGGAGCACCCAGAGAAAACCCACGCATTTACAGGGAGAATGTACAAACTCCATACAGACAGTTTTATAATTTTTAAGAAATTGTTACAGCTCCACGTTACCGATGAGATATTTGGAAAAATAAATTTGATAGTAGTACATCTATTTTAGGTTGCAAAACATGTATAATAATAACCAGTAAAAACAAGGAACTGTAGATGCCTGATTCATATGGGTGTCAGGGGATGTAGGGAGAAGGCAAAAGAATGGGGTTAGGAGGGAATCAGCCATGATTGAATGGCGGAGTAGACTTGATGGGCTGAATGGCCTAATTCTACACCCATCACTTATGATCTTATGCCTTATGATGCTGGTGTGTATGGAATTTATGTGCTCCGGTTTCCCCCCACATTTCAAAGATGCATAAGTTCATAGGCTAATTGGCCAGAGTAAATTTCCCCTTGCATGTAAGTGAGTAGTAGAATCTGCGGATTATTGATAACAGTAATCGAGAGAATAAAATTGGATTAGATTAGTGTAGGAATAATGGATGGTTGATGGCCAGCATGGACTCAGCATCGTATAAATAGACAATAGACAATAGACAATAGACAATAGGTGCAGGAGTAGGCCATTCGGCCCTTCGAGCCAGCACCGTCATTCAATGTGATCATGGCTGATCATCCCCAATCAGTACCCCGTTCCTGCCTTCTCCCCATATCCCCTGACTCCGCTATTTTTAAGAGCCCTATCTAGCTCTCTCTTGAAAGCATCCAGAGAACGTGCCTCCACCGCCCTCTGAGGCAGAGAATTCCACAGACTCACCACTCTCTGTGAGAAAAAGTGTTTCCTCATCTCCTTTCTAAATGGCTTACTCCTTATTCTTAAACTCTGGCCCCTGGTTCTGTTCTCCCCCAACATCGGGAACATGTTTCCTGCCTCTAGCGTGTCCAAGCCCTTAACAATCTTATATGGGTGGTTGCAGGTCAGCATGGGCACAATGGGCCAAAGGAACTGTTTCCATGCTGTACTCTCTCTTGAACATGAACTGGAGAGGAGAGCAGAGCAAGCACAAGGTTGTTCAATGATTTTGCTGATAAAATATTATCTTGCTTCTGTCGCAGGCCTGCAATGAACCAAATGATTTCACCCAGGGTGCCAATTGAGGTGCTACAAATTAATTGGCCTCCTTTGGTTAGAATGGGGAAAATCAACAAGACAGCACTCTATAGATCACCTTGCAGCACATTCTGGTATAAAATGTATCGCAGTAAATTGAAAGAACATTGAATGGCACCTCAGCTTGAACCTGTCTGCAGGAGAGAAAAGGTGACTGTGGGAGGGGGAATATCAGAACACTGCAAATAGTGCTTCCAGTTTTCAGTCCTCTGAGAGAAAGCTGAATATAACTGATCTCATGGGGTTTAAAAGTGCTGAACTGTTCATATGAAAGCACCACAGTAACTAGGTTGCAAAGCTCCACAATGCTCGGTCGCTCTTCCTTGCTGCAAGATTCAAGATTCAAGAGAGTTTATTGTCATGTGTCCCTGACAGGACAATGAAATTCTTGCTTTACTTCAGCACAACAGAACATAGTAGGCATGATTACAGAACAGATCAGTGTGTCCATATACCATTATATAAATATATACACACATGAATAAATAAACTGATATTTATTTATTAAGTGCAAATAACAGATAATGGGCTATTAATGTTCAGAGTTTTGTCCGAGCCAAGTCTAATAACCTGATGGTTGTGGGGAAGTAGCTATTCCTGAACCTGGTCGTTGCAGTCTTCAGGTTCCTGTACCTTCTACCTGAAGGTAGCGGGGAGATGAGTGTGTGGCCAGGACGGTGTGGGTCCTTGATGATGCTGCCAGCTTTTTTGAGGCAGCGACTGCGATAGATCCCCTCGATGGAAGGGAGGTCAGAGCCAATGATGGACTGGGCAGTGTTTACTACTTTTTGTAGTCTTTTCCTCCCCAGGGCGCTCAAGTTGCCGAACCAAGCCACGATGCAACCGGTCAGCATGCTCTCTACTGTGCACCTGTAGAAGTTAGAGATAGCCCTCCTTGACAAACCGACTCTCCGTAATCTTCTCAGGAAGTAGAGGCGCTGATGTGCTTTCTTAATAATAGCATCAGTGTTCTTGGACCAGGAAAGATCTTCAGAGACGTGCATGCCCAGGAATTTGAAGCTCTTGACCCTTTCCACCATCAACCCGTTGATATAAAAGGGACCGTGGGTCCCCATCCTACTCCTTCCAAAGTCCACAATCAGTTCCTTGGTTTTGCTGGTGTTGAGGGCCAGGTTATTGTGCTGGCACCATATGGACAGTCGATCGATCTTTATTCTATACTCTGACTCATCCCCATCAGTGATACGTCCCACCACAGTGGTGTCATCAGCAAACTTAATGATGGAGTTCGCACTATGACTGGCTACGCAGTCATGAGTATAGAGTGAGTACAGCAGGGGGCTGAGCACGCAGCCTTGAGGTGCTCCCGTGCTGATTGTTATCGAGGCTGACACATTCCACCAATACGAACAGACTGTGGTCTGTGAATGAGGAAGTCAAGGATCCAATTGCAGAGGGATGCACAGAGACCCAGTTCTGAGAGTTTGGTAACCAGCTTGGAGGGGATGATTGTGTTAAATGCCGAGCTGTAATCAATGAATAATAGCCTGACATATGAGTTTTTGTTGTCCAAGTGGTCCAGAGCGGCATGGAGGGCCAGCTAGATCGCATCCACCATTGATCTGTTGTGGCGGTAAGCGAATTGCAGTGGGTCCAGGTTTTTGTCGAGGTAGGAGTTGATTTGCGCCATGATCAACCTCTCAAAGCACTTCATCACCACAGGCGTTAGTGCCACGGGTCGATAGTCATTGAGGCACGTCACCTTACTCTTCTTGGGCACTGGTATAATTGATGCCCTTTTAAAGCAGGTGGGAACCTC
The DNA here is from genome assembly GCA_038087875.1 of Malacoraja senta. NCBI lineage: Eukaryota > Metazoa > Chordata > Chondrichthyes > Rajiformes > Rajidae > Malacoraja > Malacoraja senta. The sequence continues at coordinate 128,189,251 of CM075977.1, forward strand.
AGACCTCAGAAGTGAGAGGTTGAAAATGTCTGTAAAAACTCCAGCCAGTTGGTCCGCACAGGTTTTTAGAACACGACCGGGTATACCATCAGGTCCAGGCGCTTTTCACCCATCTGAAGAATTTCCTGACGTTGGCCTCTGTGACTGAGACTGAAATACCATCACAGCGAATGGGGGCTCGGGAAGGCACATCAGTATTCACCTTATCAAAGCGTGCGTAAAACACATTGAGCTCATCAGGGAGTGATGTTTCGCCGACATTCGAGCTGCCTCTTGGTTTCGCCTTGTAGGAGGTGATTGCATTCAGGCCCTGCCACAGCTGCTGAACATCTTCCTCATCCTCCAGTTTGGAGCAGAAGTCCCTTTTGGCCTTTTTGATGGCCTTACCAAGGTCGTATCTGGACTTCTTGTAGGCCACTGTATCATCAGACATGAATGCCCGGTGTCTGGTCTTCAGAAGAGTGCGGATCTCAAAGTTCATCCAAGGTTTCTGATTGGGAAACACTCGGAAGGTTTTTGTAGGGATGCAGTCCTCCACACATCTCTTTATGAAGTCTGTAACGACTGTGGCATATTCGTTCAAGTCCGTTGCCGAGTCCTTGAACATTGCCCAATCTACAGACTCCAAACAGTCCTGGAGTTGTTCCTCTGCCCCCCCGATCAGCTATGTACTGTCCTCACCTCTGGGGGTGCGCTCTTTAATTGCTGCCTGTAGGCAGGAAGAAGCAGCACCGCGGTATGGTCGGATTTACAGAAGTGAGGGATAGAGCGATAGGCATTCTTGATGGTGGTGTAGCAGTGGTCGAGGGTGTTTGGTCCTCTGGTGCAGCAGGAGACATGTTAGTGGAAGTTAGGGAGTGATTTCTTGAGGTTTGCCTTATTGAAGTCCCCAGCAATGGTGGTAAATGCCTCGGGGTAAGACGTCTAGTGTTTGTTGACCACGGCGTGCAGCTCCTCCAGTGCCAGACAGACGTCTGCCTGGGGTGGGATGTAGACCGCGGTCAGGATGATGGAGGTGAATTCCCTTGGGAGGTAGAAGGGACGGCACTTCACCGCCAGATGTTCCAGGTGTGGAGAGCAGGAGTTGGAAAGGACAGCCACGTCTGAGCACCATGCAGTGTTGACCATGAGGCAGACCAATATATATGGTTAATACCTTCTAGCAGCCTATGCACATCACTGTGTGTGTAGATTCTGAAAGTAAAGTACAACTACTTCATTAATTTCAATTAGAAATTAATTAATGAAAAATAATTCAGACTGTGGAAAACCAGTCTATAAAACTCCTTTCACAGTTCATTGAGCAGAGATGTCTGCTGTATAACATGAATAACTTTTTTTACTACCTTCAACTTAAAAGCAAGAAACTCATACATTCAGTACCATGAGCAACGTGGCCTGCAAAATCCATTGTTAATGCAGATGTTCAAATGCATGGGCTTTAATGCAAAGTCCAGTTCTCTGTGAGGAACCAAAGAAAGCTACAGGAAATCAAAACACACTCATTTTGAAGTTGAACGCATGGGAAACTATTGGAGGAAGTACTTTGAGATTTTTCTTTTTGATGATTTTAAGTATCATGTGGAGGTTTGCTGAGAGAGCATGTGCCCAACAGATACAACCTGAAATGAAAACAAAATGGTTTCTAACAAAGAGCAACCAACAAAAGATAAGCTCTAGATAGACACAAAAAGCTGGAGTAACTTAGCGGGTCAGACAGCATCTCTGGAGAAAAGGGTCTCCACCTGAAACGTCACCTATTCCTTTTCTCCATAGATGCTGTAACACCAGCTGAGCTACTCCAGGTTTTTGTGTCTAACTACGGTTCAAACCTACATCTGCAGTTCCTTCCTGGCAGATGCAGTATAATGTAGATAAGTGTGAGGTTATCCACTTTGGTGGCAAGAACAGGAAAGTAGACTATTATCTGAATGGTGGCCGATTAGGAAAAGGGGGGATGCAACGAGACCTGACAAGCTTGACAATTTCTTCCTGTAACATGGTGCCCAGAACTGAACACAATATTCTAAATGTGGTCTCACCAACATCTTATACAACTGCAACATGACCTCCCAACTTCTATACTCAATACTCTGACTTATGAAGGCCAAAGCGGCAAAAGCCTTTTTGCCCACCTTATCAACCTGCGACTCGACCTTCAAGGAACCATGCACCTGTACTCCTAGATCTCTCTGCTCTACAACATCACCCAGAGGCCTACAATTTACTGTGTAGGTCCTGCCCTTGATCAACGCCCTAAAATGCAACACCTCACACTTCTCTGTATTAAATTCCATCAACCATTCCTCCGCTCACCTGGCCAATCGATCCAGATCCTGCTGCAATCGTTCACAACCATCTTCACTATCTGCAAAACCACTAACTTTTGTATCATCAGCAAACTTGCTAATCTTGCCCTGTATGTTCTCATCCAAATCATTGATGTAGATGACAAACAGTAACGGGCCCAGCACCGAACCCTGAGGCACACCATTAGTCACAGGCATCCAGTCTGAGAAGCAACCTTCCACCATTACCCTCTGCTTCCTTCCATGGAGCCAATTTGCTATCCATTCAGCTATCTCTCCTTGGATCCCATGCGATCTAACCTTCCAGAGCAGCCTACCATGCCTTGCTGAAGTCCATGTACACAACATCTACAGCTCTGCCCTCTTCAACCATTTGGTCACGTTTTCAAAAAAATCTATTAGATTTGTGAGACACCACCTCCCACATACAAAACCATGCTGATTATCCCTAATCAGCCCTTGCCCATCCAAATGCCTGTATATCCTATCCCTCAGAATACTCTCCAGTAACTAACCAACTACAGATGTTAAGCTCACTGGCCTATAATTCCCAGCATTTTCCCTGCAGCCCTTCTTGAAAACAGGTACAACATTTGCCACCCTCCAGTCGTCCGGCACCTCTCCTGTATTGAAGGATGACTTGTAAATTTCAACCAGGGCTCCCACAATTTCCTCTCTAGTTTCCCACAATGTCCTCGGATATATCAAGTCAGGCCCTGGACATTTGTTAACCTTCAAACATGACAGAACCTTCAGTACTTCTTCCACAGTACTCGTGACTGCTCTCAAGACACTTCCAGTGACTGTTCCAATTTCCTCCATCTTACTGTCTTTCTCCTCGTTAAATACAGAGGAGAAATACTAATTTAGGACCTTGCCAATCTCCTGTGGCTCCACACAGAGGTGACCGCTTTGATTCCTGAGAGGTCCCACTCTCTCTCTAGTTACCATTTCCCCCCTTATGTATTTATAAAATCTTTGATTGAATGATTGAATGGCGGAGTAGACTTGATGGGCCGAATGGCCTAAATCTACCCCTATCACTTATGATCATGATATTTACTCCTGGTCCTTGCATTGACCAGTTATTGCCCAATTTGGCAATAACACTACGGTCCAGGGACTGGTCTACAAGTGCTGGTCTGCATTGCAATGGCATCTCTCAGACTTGGCTGCAATATATGGTCATTGCATCTTTCAGATAGAAAGTGAAAAATTAAACAGCTTTTCTTTAACTCTGTAACATAAACCACATCCTGTTGGAATATGTGTCTGAGTGTATGTGGGAGAGATTGAGGGAGATTTCCATTTAACTCCCTTCCCCAAAGTCCCCCCTACTGGCTAACTGGGTTATATTGGAACTCTTCTTCTTATTAGTCACTTTCAATGTGCCCCACATGATTTGGTTACCCTGGGTAACATTCAATTTTAAACTCAGCTGACCCTGTAAATTCAGGACTGGGAACAATTGTTATTGTTGGGACTTATGCCAAGATATTGGGTTAAAGGATCTTTGGCACATTTGCTTTTTCACACCATAGGAAAACTTTACCTTTCTAGAATTCAGGAATTAAATTGGGGCTTTACCATGAAAATGAATTTTCAGGAAAGAATGATATTCAAAGTAATTATTTACAAGTTAAAAGTTTTTTTTCAAATGCATGCTCTGATCTTTCCTTCATACCCCTAATATAGAAGATGAACATTGGGCAGCACCTAATTTGATACCCCATCCCAAGATCACTCTGCCCCCTGGTTTGGTCAGGGCAGCATGGTGGCTTAGTGGTAGAGCTACTGTCTTACAGTGCCATAGACTCAGGTTCGATCCCGACTAAGGTTGCTTGTCTATATGGAGTTTGTACGTTCTCCCCATGACCTGCGTGGGTTTTCTCCGAGATCTTCGGTTTCCTCCCACACTCCAGACGTCCAGGTTTGTAGGTTAATTGGCTTGGTGTAAATGTTAAATTGTCCCTCGTGTGTGTAGGATAGTGTTAATGTGTGGGGATCGCTAGTCGATGCAAACTCGGTGGACCAAAGGGCATGTTTCCACACTGTATCTCTGAACTAAACTAAAACTAATATTGGGTAACACACGCTCAAATATTAAAATGTCAAATGTACAAAGTAAGGACAAGGAAAATGGGGAGAAAGCAGGAACGGGGTACTGATTTTGGATGATCAGCCATGATCATATTAAATGGCAGTGCTGGCTCAAAGGGCCGAATGGCCAACTCCTGCACCTTGTTTCTCTGTTTCTATAGGATAGAAACACATCTTATTATTTACCTCAGAAGTGATGATGTTGATAGTTTTTCTGTTGGTTAGCATTTTCAACATGCGTTAATCTTCAAAATGTCACCTTCTACTTCTTTATAGGTCTTTATGGGACTTTGGTTATGCCACATTTGGATTATTGCATGGAGTTCTGGTCATCCCATTACAGAAGAGATGTCGAGGCTTCAGAAAGGGTGCAGAGGAGGATTGCTAGAATGATGCCTGGATTAGGGATCATAAGGGAAAAGTTAGACAGACTTGAATAGTTTTCTCTGGGATGTCAGAAGTTACAGCAAGACCTGATAGAAATTTATAAAACTTTGAGAGGCATAGACAGGGTAAACAGTCAGAACTTTTTTCCCGGGATGGAGAAATCAAATATTAGAGGGCATAGACTTAGGGTGAGAGGGTAAAAGTTTAAATGAGTTGTATAGGGAAAGTTTTTTTACGCAGGGGGCAATGAGTGCCTGGAATACGCATGGAATTGCATGGTGGTTGAAGCAAATTCGATAGTGGCATTTTGGAGAATTTTGGGCAGGTTCATGGATATGCAGAGAATGGAGGGATATGGACTATATGAAGTCAGATGAGAGTTGGTTTTGGCATCATGTTCTGCACAGACATTGTGGCCGAAGAGCCTATACTTGTGTTGTATTGTTTTATGTTTTCCAGAGGCTCCACAATCAACAATGATAAAACTCTAGTTTAGCACAACACAAAGTGCTAAAGGAACTCAGCAGGTCAGGCAGCATCTGCGGAGGGAATGGACAAGGTGACAAATCAGGACAGGACCCTTCTTCAGACATGAAACATCATCTGTCCATTCCCTCCACTGATGCTACCCGACCCACTGAGTTCCTTAAGCATTTTGTTTTTTGCTCATGATTCCTGCATCTGCAGTTCTCAGTCTTCATTTTAGAATGTTTTGTTAAAGGAATGTTCTTGGGTAATTGGGGTGGTGGGGTCTGAAGAAGGGTCTTGACCTAAAACATCACCTATCCATGTTCTCCAGAGACGCTGCCTGACACGTTGAGTTACTCCAGCACTTTTGTGTATTTACCAGTATTTGCAGTTCCTGGTTTCTAGTTTTTGGCATAATGTTTCACTTTACTAATATTAGCCTGACTTTACCAATATTAGCCTGATACCCAGGGCCCAGCATGAAACACTATTGAGAAGCAGACATTGACTATCTGATGGCCACATCCCTCAATGTCCTAAAAAGTATTGTGAAATTCAGCACAGGTTCCATTGCACCAATGCTTCTTTTAGGATATTGTTCTGATTTCACTCATTATGATCTACGGAAAGATACCAAGATCTAGGTTTACATGCAGTCTTTATCCCTCCAATCACCTATCAGCAAGACCTTAAGAGTCTGGAGATGTACCATCCATGGTGCATTTGGAAGATATTTTGCATTAAGAAGGAATATCACTGCACTGATGCCGGCATACTTATTGAAGCAATGAAGAAATGATCATCATGCACCAAATCCACTAAATCCAGAACTGTGTGCAGGTACCAGATTATCATCTTCCCCACAAGCCCTCTATTCCAAGTTCACCCGCGCTTAGAGGGTCTGTGATAGAAGGGCACCTTGAAAGCATATGTCAAGCAAGTGTAATCATCGCAAACTGGGAGACTAAGTGAACAATCGGCCTTAATAGTGCCACATCCTTCATCAGGCAAGAAGAGAATGACTTTGCCCTTGAAGCCGACTGAGAGAAATATTGAACCTCCTGGTGGTTGTCAGATGATCTGTGAGGAAAACGTTGATACATTCTCCCTGCAGGAGGGAGTATGCTTTCAGCATCAGATCCAAAAGTAAATCTGTGGTGGAGTTCATCCTCGAACCGAGAGATTGCTGCTGATTACCGACATGATTTCTGACAATGCAGTGGGACCGTGATTTTTAGATGGATGAATAATGTAGTTTGATTTCAGACAGTCTAGCTGATAAAGGTTGATAAATGGAAGCCGAAAGTGAGTGGAGATTACATTAAAAAACACCGGGTCACAACATTTAGTTCCATGAAACAGGTTGTTTGAATACCATGAGTAGATATTGTTTCTTAAGCTGAAGATAGACACAAAATGCTGGAGCAACTCAGCAGGACAGGCAGCATCTCTGGAGAGAAGGAGTAGAAACATAGAAACATAGAAAATAGGTGCAGGAGGAGGCCATTCGGCCCGTCAAGCCAGCACCGCCATTCATTGTGATCATGGCTGGTCGTCCCCTATCAATAACCCATGCCTGCCTTCTCCCCATATCCCTTGACACACTAGCCCCTAGAGCATTATCTAACTCTCTCTTGAATCCATCCAGTGATTTGGCCTCCACTGCCCTCTGTGGCAGGGAATTCCATAAATTCACAACTCTCTGCGTGAAAAAGTGTTTTCTCACCTCAGTCTTAAATGACCTCCCCTTTATTCTAAGACTGTGGCCCCTGGTTCTGGACTCGCCCAACATTGGGAACATTTATCCTGCATCTAGCTTGTCCAGTCCTTTTGTAATTTTATATGTTTCTGTAAGTTACCCCCTCATCCTTCTAAACTCCAGTGAATACAAGCCTAGTCTTTCCTCATTTGACAGTCCTGCCATCCCAGAGATCAATCTCATGAACCTACGCTGCACTGCCTCAATCACAAGGATGTCCTTCCTCAAATTAGGAGACCAAAACTATACACAATACTCCAGATGTGGTCTCACCAGACCCCCTATACAACTGCAGAAGAACCTCTTTACTCCTATACTGAAATCCTCTTGTTATGAAGGCCAACATTCCATTAGCTTTCTTCACTGCCTGCTGTACCTGCACGCCAACTTTCAGTGACCGGTGTACAAGGACACCCAGGTCTCGCTGTACCTCCCCCTTACCTAACCTAACCCCATTGAGATAATAATCTGCCCCCTTGTTTTTGCCGCCAAAGAGGATAACCTCACATTTATCTATATTATACTGCATCTGCCACGCATCTGCCCACTCACTCAACCTGTCCAAGTCACCCTGCAACCTCCTAACATCCTCTTCACAGTTCACACTGCCACCCAACTTTGTGTCATCCACAAACTTGCTAGTGTTGCTCCTAATTCCCTCTTCCAAATCATTAATATATATGGTAAACAGTTGCGGCCCCAACACCGAGCCTTGCAGCACTCCACTCGCCACTGCCTGCAATTCTGAAAAGGACCCGTTCACTCCTACTCTTTTCTTCCGGTCTGCCAACCAATTTTTTATCCATGTCAACACCCTACCCCCAATACCATGTGCTCTAAATTTAGTCACCAGTCTCTCGAGCGGGACCATATCAAAGGCTTTCTGAAAGTCTAGATACACTACATCCACTGGCATCCCTTCATCCATTTTACATGTCACATCCTCAAAAAATTCCAGAAGATTATTTAAGCATGATTTCCCTTTCATAAATCCATGTTGACTTGGACTAATCATTTTACTGCTATCCAAATGCCCCATTATTACCTCTTTAATAATTGACTCCAGCATCTTTCCCACCACCGAAGTCAGGCTAACTGGTCTGTAATTCCCCGTTTTCTCTCTCGCTCCTTTCTTGAAAAGTGGGATAACATTAGCTATCCTCCAATCCACAGTAACTGATCCTGAATCTATTGAACATTGGAAAATGATCACCAATGCATCCACTATTTCTAGAGCCACCTCCCTGAGGACCCTGAGATGCAGACCATCAGGCCTAGGGGATTTATCATCCTTCAGTCCCATTAGCCTACCCAATACTATTTCTCGCCTAATGAAAATTTCTTTCAGTTCCTCTACCCTCTTAGATCCTCTGTCCTCCAGTACCTGGGAGATTGTTTGTGTCTTCCTTAGTGAAGACAGATCCGAAGTACCTATTCAACTCTTCTGCCATTTCCTTGTTGCCCATAATAATTTCACCCGTGTTTGCCTTCAAGGGACCCACATTTGACGTTGCTACTCTTTTTCCCTTAACATATCGAAAGAAGCTTTTACTTTCCTTCTTTATATTCCTGGCCAGCTTCCCCTCGTACTTCATCTTTTCAGCCCGTATTTCAGTCCAAATCTGAGGAAGGACATTATAGCCATAGAGGGAGTGCAGAGAAGGTTCACCAGACTGATTCCTGGGATGTCAGGACTTTCATATGAAGAAAGACTGGATAGACTTGGCTTATACTCGCTAGAATTTAGGAGATTGAGAGGGGGTCTTATAGAAACGTACAAAATTCTTATGGGGTTGGACAGGCTAGATGCAGGAAGATTGTTCTCGATGTTGGGGAAGTCCAGGACAAGCGGTCACGGCTTAAGGATAAGGGGGAAATCCTTTAAGACCGAGATGAGAAAAAACGTTTTCACACAGAGAGTGGTGAATCTCTGGAACTCTCTGCCACAGAGGGTAGTTGAGGCCAATTCATTGGCAATATTTAAGAGGGAGTTAGATGTGACCCTTGTGGCTAAAGGGGTCAGGGGGTATGGAGAGAAGGCAGATATGGGATACTGAGTTGGATGATCAGCCATGATCATATTGAATGGCGGTGCAGGCTCGAAGGGCTGAATAGCCTACTATTGCACCTATTTTCTATGTTTCTATGTTTCTATGTATTGCCCGTTTTGTTTCCTTCTGTTGTCCTATGAAAGTTTCCCAATCCTCAGGCTTCAGGCTACTCTTTGCTGTGTTATACATCTTTTCTTTTCGTTTTATTCTATCCCTAACTTCTCTTATCAGCCACAGTTGACTCCTACTTCCCTTAGAATCTTTCTTCTTTTTTGGAATGAAATGATCCTCCGTCTTCCGGATTATGCCCAGAAATTCCTGCCATTGCTGTTCCACTATTATTCCTGCTAGGATCCCTTTCCAGTCTACTTTGGCCAGCTCCTCTCTCATGCCTTCCTAGTCCCCTTTGTTCAACTGCATCACTGCCACTTCCGATTTAACGTTCTCCTTCTCAAATTGCAGGTTAAAACTAATCATATTATGATCACTACCTCCAAGCGGTTCCTTTACCTCAAGTTCTCTTATCATATCTGGTTCATTGGCCAACACTAAATCCAGAATTGCCTTTTCTCTGGTCGGCTCCATTACAAGCTGCTCTAAGAATCCATCTCGGAGGCATTCTACAAACTCTCTTTCTTGGGGTCCTGAACCAACCTGATTTTCCCAGTCTACCTGCATATTGAAATCCCCCATCACCACAGTGGCATTACCTTTGTTACATGCCAGTTTTAACTCCAGCTGCAACTTCTACCCTACATCCAGGCTACTATTTGGGGGTCTGTAAATAACACCAATTAGTGTCTTCTTGCCTTTACAATTCCTCAACTCAATCCACAGTGACTCTAACTCGTCAGTCCCTATGTCTTCCCTCGCAAGGGACTGAATTCCATCCCTCACCAGCAGAGCTACCCCCCTCCTCTGCCCACCTGCCTGTCCTTTCTATAGAATGTATAACCCTGAATATTAAGTTCCCAGGCCTGATCCTCCTGCAGCCACGTCTCAGTAATCCCCACAATGTCATATCTACCAACCTCTAACTGAGCCTCAAGCTCATCTACTTTACTTCCTATACTTCGCACATTCATATACAATACTTTTAATTCCTTACGCATCTCACCTTTCACATCGATCCCTATTACACTTGGCCATGCTCTCCTATCCCTTTGTGAGCTTCCTTTCCCGTTAATTCTGGGGTCATTAACCATCCCTTTACTCTCTTACCCTTTAACTCCATCCTCGACTATCCCATTTGACACCCCACCCCCCTTATTCAGTTTAAAACCAATGGGTGATGGTTCGGGTCGAGATCCTTCTTCGGACTTTCTTTTCTTAAGCTTTAGTTTCTTAAGCTGGTGGAGCTGAACACACATTCAACAGCAGGAAGCAATTAGCCACCAGGCCTTCTTTAAGAGATTGTCATTTGCTTGCAGGTTAGTTGCTGATTGATTTCTAATGGCTATTCCTGTGATTTTACAAGCGCTTGGTGTTTCCCAGTGTTTTTGTATAAAGCTGCTGAAGCTATGAAGCAGCGGTGAGCCAGATGCTGAAGGAGATCTTGTTTTCACTTAAAGCTTCATCACAAAGCCCGTTGCTGCAGACATGGTGGCATCAGTAAGTATTCCCTTTGGAGGTACACAAAAATGCTGGAGAAACTCAGCGGGTGCAGCAGCATCTATGGAGCGAAGGAAATAGGCAACGTTTCGGGCCGAAACCCTTCTTCAGACTGATAGGGGGTGGGGAGAAGAAAGGAAAAAAGGAAAAAAGGCGGAGGAGGAGCCCGAGGGCTGGGGGAGGGGAGGAGACCCAGGACAGAGAGGTCAGATACAGAATGGGAGGGGGAGTTGAAGTGCTGAGCCACCGGGAGGTCAGGTTGGTTATTGGTGTTCGGCGAAACGATCGCCAAGTTTCCGCTTGGTCTCACCGATGTAGATCAGCTGGCATCTAGAGCAGCGGATGCAATAGATGAGGTTGGAGGAGATGCAGGTGAACCTCTGTTGCACCTGGAACGACTGCTTAGGTCCTTGAATGGAGTCGAGGGGGGAGGTGAAGGGACAAGTGTTGCATCTCTTGCGGTAGCAAGGGAAAGTACCCATGGAGGGGGTGGTACGGGAGGGAAGGGAAGAATTGACAAGGGAGTTACGGAGGGAGCGGTCTTTGCGGAAGGCAGACATGGGGGGAGATGGGAAGATGTGGCGAGTGGTGGGGTCACGTTGGAGGTGGCGAAACTGATGGAAGATCATTTGTTGTATGTGACGGCTGGTGGGGTGAAAGGTGAGGACTAGGGGGACTCTGCCCTTGTTGTGAGTGGGGGAATGGGGAGAGAGAGCAGTGTTGCGGGGTATGGCAGAGACCCTGGTGCGAGCCTCATCTATGGTGGAGGAGGGGAACCCCCGTTCCCTGAAGAATGAGGACATTTCGGATGCCCTGGTGTGGAACGCCTCATCCTGGGAGCAGATGCGGCGTAGATGGAGGAATTGGGAGTGTGGGATGGAGTCCTTACAGGAAGCAGGGTGGGAAGAAGTGTAGTCCAGATAGCCATGGGAGTCGGTAGGTTTGTATTCCCTTTGGAATGTGGTGCACTGAGAGAATGACCAGAGGGCATGCAGAATGGGACATGTAGCTAAAAGCGGGATGAAGAGGGTTGGGTGGATTCTCAGCAGGAGGCCATATCCTCATGATGTTCAGGAAATCATTTTCCTACCGTGTCTCAGACAGGAGCACTGAGTGAGTCTAAGCTTCAGAGAGATTATTTTTCCACTTACGTATGCACCCTGCTTCAGTCATAGTTGCAGCCTGTGCAGACTGAAGATTGCATTGCCTGAAGCTATCAATGTCACCCTTATTTAGGTGAGCTTAGTACGCTTCATTCTTTAATGTCAGAGATAAGCAGGCTGTGTGCGTGTGCAGGGATGTGTTTGTATTGCAGATAGACACAAAATGCTGAAGTAACTCAGTGGGTCAGGTAGCATCAGTGAAGAAAGGGAATAGGTGACATTTCGGGTCGAGGCTGAGTGTAAGGGGAGAGGGAAGCTAGAGGTTTGTAAAGGTTTAGAACAAACCTTGGATTGCAAGATGCCCGTGCTCTTGGGTGCAAATAACTGCAGGTTTTTCACTGTCTATGCTGCATGTCAAGCTGAAGAAGGGCAATAATTGAAAGGGACTTCAATGCCTCCAAGCCTTGCTGGTGTGACGTCAACATCTGGTCTCTTTCCAGTTGTCACTGTGCTTTATTCTGTGACAGTCCACTGTAGAGAACTCTTCCTATATTCCTGTGTAGGGGGGGTACTATAGATGCTGGTTTACAACTCAGCGGGACAGGCAACTTCTCTGAAGAAGGGTCTTGACTTGAAACGTCACCCATTCCTTCCCTCCAGAGATGCTGCCTGTCCCGCTGAGTTACTCCAGCATTTTGTACCTATCGTCCTACATTCCTCCCAGGGCAGCAATGGCCCATAAGTGGTTGTAATTTTTAGTACCTCGTTCCTTATAACTACCTACTTAGAGACCCTTCATAATGAGTTGCAACACGATAACGGTGATGAACCCACAACAGCTGCCTTTGATCTTGTCCTGGTCAGATGCTGGCAAAAATGTACCAACAAAAGTGACTGGGAAATCCCATCACTCTCTGGCAGGAGAACTAATTATGATCCTATCATTTGAAAATCAGTGGCGATCAAACTTTCATCAACCAACTATTTCATCAACCGGTGGCGCCATGCAGCTGTGAGAGGCGCAGCATTCAGCTCCGCTCCTGACGAATGCGTTAAATCGCTAAAAAAAGACACTTGGGAAGACGGGACCGATCTAAAAATACTTACCGGGGGTGCCTGACATCGCGTAAGTGACGTCATCAGAAATCGCCGCAAAATAACGGGGAATAACGGTACTTTTAAATGCAAAAGAGGATTCTTTCCCAAAGATCTACAAGACCTTCTACAAGACTCCGTGTCAAAGAGCTCGGTAAAACTCTGCAAACAACATCAGAAATCTCTGAAGAAGAAACTGAAGCTCAAAGACTAGCCACTGAAATGGCTACAAAGGAGAAACAAATGCAACAAATCATTTATTTGAATAGTTCACTCTGAAATTGAAAAGCAGCTTGCATGTCAGGTCCCTTATGGGCATGTCCCACTTAGGCAGGTTTTTAGGCGACTGCAGGGGACTATACAGTTGCCACATGGTCACCACATGTTCACGGGTGGTTGCCGGGGAGTCGCCTTAATGGTCGTGAGGAGTTCCCGCATTCTGCGCGGCCTTATTATGGTCGCCGCTAATTTTTCAACATGTTGAAAAATTAGCGGCAGCCAGAATGAAGCCGCCATAGAGAGTAGCGAGAATTCTCGTGCCGTAGGTGGGTCGCCAGGAGGTCCTAGTGGGTTGCCAGGAAGTCGAAGGTTGTCATAGGTTCTCATAGGTTGTTGACCGGTGAATTTCATTGGCTCATTTGGGAAAAAAGCCTAAGTAGAAGTTTTCAGAACCAAGGATAATGTTAAATGCCCGCCGAGCTTCACAGCCATGTATCTCTGGCTTCTTAAAAGTTGTCTCCACTCCTTCTCTCCCCTTCTCCCCCTTTCTCCTGCTTTCTCCCCCCCCCTCTTTTAAAGTTCTTACTGTACACTGTGCTTTATCCATCTTAATTACAGCGCCAACCTTCCTGTTTATCGCGGTGTGAATTTCACTCAGACAGCACTCCTCCCGCTTGCCCTGTCCCCCGCTTGCATAACGGGCTGGTGAAGAAAGCGATGTGTGTATGTGTGTGTGTGTGTTCCACTCTGACAGTCGTCGTTCCAGTTGCTGGTTTTTCAGGTGACTGAAAAATCGCCTAAGTGGGACAGGTCCATTAGAATCTGACCTAAGCTACCTTTTGCAATGTAGAGATATCTGAGTGTCCGAGCTCGATAGCCAGAGGAGACATTTTGGTTGGTTTTCCTTTCAAACCTATGCGGTCAATTTTACCCTCCTTCCCCCATTTCTCACATTCTTCGCTGAAGATTATTGCTAATTCAGCACACAGAGGTGAAATATAACATTGATCCCTAGATTACTCCCTGGACCCAATACCCTCTAATACAGGCAGTATCCTGGTAAACTTCTTTTAAACCCTCATATATCTCATGGTTGCACCACGCAGTGCACTAAATGGCACACTTCACAATAGTAATTCAATGTGTGAGATAGTTCAGCAATATTCTGTTATGATGATGCGTAAATTCTTATTTTAAACTCTGAATGAGATGGTCAAGTTGAAGTTAGTAGATATTTTAAATGAAAACAACTTATCCATATCAATCATTTGACAGCTGACACGTCTTGCAATTACATCCCACTGCCATGTTATCCTGAAATGTTAGCTGTAATTCCATATTTTAGTTTAGCCTTTTTGTTTGTTATTGAAATATTAGTCTAACCTTTTTCTGTGTTATGGAGACATAAGAAACTGCAAATGCTGGAATCTTGAGCAAAAGCACAAAGTGCCTGAGGAACGCAGCTGGTCAGGCAACATCTGAGTAGGGAATGGATCTTGTGATTTTTTGGGTCTATTCTCAACCTCTTAAAGGTCTGTCTCACTGTGCGAGTTGACCCACGAGTGACCCCGAGTGAAAGACTCGTGGTTGCATACGAGACTACAAGTTTATGATCCAGAGTTTAACCGAGTTCCCACGGGTATGTCTATGTTTCCAGTTTACTTCTCATTTCTGCGATGTTCCAAGTTCGTCTCCCGAGTGTACCAAGTTCCTCTCCCGTTAATCTTGAGGCAACAATGTATATCGAAGTGTTGAAAAATCATCACATGTTAAAAAAATGATGTCATGCCAGCCAAAGAACGTAGAGACTATTGTGTTCGCTGCATGTGTTCTGCACAACCTGATCCGTATTAGAGATGCAGCTTCAGGATCAGCAACAGCCATGCAGGACAGTGACTTAGTGGACAGTCAAACAGGGAGAATAACACTAGGTGCGTGGAGGAGTGGTACAAACGACGAGACTTTGGTGCCACTGCAGTGTTTTCGAGGTAACACGGGGACCAACAGTGCAAAAGAGCAGAGAGACCATCTCTGCTCCTACTATAATTCAGAATTGGGCAGTGTGCCATGGCAGGACAGCTTATTTTGAGCAGCTGCCGACCACAGGTACATCACTGCATGAGGAGAGCCCACATGCAGAAAAATCCAGTTAATTTCATGTTTAGTTTAAATCCTGCTGACTTTTCTTTGTTTAACTTTAAGTGTGGATTTTATTTTTGATTGTGGTGTAAAAGTAATTTCATTGCATCTGTCTTTCCTTTAAAACGTGGTTATCATGCATCTGCTTATCTCATTGTAGATCTCAAAACTTGTCATTTAGCGCATTGCATTGTATCTTTTATTGCCTGAATTTAGACTTGTGCATTTCTCAGCTGAATTAGTATATAGTGGAGATACTTTTATTTGTGCTTCATTTGTTGATTTTCATGTATGAGAAGCCCTTTTTCAGACCACTGTGTTGTTTGCTGTGGTGCTCCTTTTCTCAATATGTGCAAAAAAGCATTTTTTATATTGAACAAGATGAATAAAGACTTTGTTTCACATTCACCGTGCTGTTTGTCTTATTTTCTGATCTACTGAGAGGGGACAATTTTAAACATTTAAAAAGCACAGCATATGAGGCAGCTGAGTCCTTAAATCTCACAAATGATTGTGAGAATCAAGATGTGAATCTATTTTGCCTTCCTCTATTTTGTGTTTTATGATGAAAGGAATATTACATTCAATTCATGAGACTTTGTAGTGATCTTGATAGCAAAGAACTCTCTTTTATTGTGCAATGAAGCAAACAAACAGTGAGAATCAAACGGATCAGCAAAAAGCTTTTCAACACAACACAACACAACACAAATTTATATATAAACTTCAAGCAATTTTTTATTTTCAACCCACTCTGTCACCTTATCAATAACTTGTTTAACTTTGTTAAGCAGAATTTGTCTTTAAAAAGTCTAAGTAACTGATATTTCTGTCCCTGATTATTGTTTCTAAAAAGAGTTCCCACGGTAGACTCACGAGTCACAAAGTTAAACGCACGGGCCACTACGTTCTTACAACGAGTTTAAAATGTTTCAAATTTTAACCTCAAGAGTACATTTTACTCGTGGAAAAGTTCAAACATGTTTGAACTTTTGCAAGAGTTAACAAGTTTCACGTGTACCTCCCGTTAGCGCCAAGAGTCGCTAAGTTGCGTCCACGAGTTCCGACGTTCCCGCTACGTTAATTGTACGTGATTACCACGAGTTAAATTTGTTTTAAACTCGGGGTCACTCGTGGGTCAACTCGCACAGTGAGACAGCCCTTTTATGCTCCAGAGAAAACAATCCAAGTTTGCCCAACTACTCCTTATATATAAAACCCTCTAATCCAGGCAATGTTTTAGAAAAATTCTATACTCTCTCCAAATCCACCACATCCTTCCTGTAAGGAACCAGAACTGTATATAATCCGCCAAGAGAGGGATATCTAATGTTTTATGAAGCTGCAACATGACTTCCCGATCCTTATGGTCAATACCCTGATTGATTAAAACAAGCATAAATATATCTTCTTGGTTGTGAAAAAGATTGTTAACACAACTAACCGTCCTTTAATTCTGGACTTCTAACATTACTGCCCTTTCTGTTCTTCTCTTTTTGACAATTACAGAAGTACAGTGGACTCTAGGAGTATTTCACAAGTTACATTTCTAGTCTTCCCCCACCAGGTAATGACTCTTCATCCTGCGATCATTGACCACGTTGCCTCCTGCTCTGGTGACACCTTCATTTTAAAATCCTCATCCTTATTTTCAAATCCAACCAAATATTTATAGCATTGAGGAACCTTGTGGTACAGAAAGAGTTATGATGTCCAGTCCAGCTACTAAGGCAAATCCGACATCCCAGCTTTGAAACTTTATAGCACATGCCTCTTTAATTCATCATCTCAGTTTAGAGTCTTTGCCTCACCACCTTTTCAGGCAGTAAGTTTCAGTCTCCAACACCAAGGTCAATTTACAGATGGCAAATAACCTCCACGTCTTTGGAAAGTGGGAGGAAACCGGAGCACCCAGAGAAATCTCACACAGTCACGGGGAGAACGTTCAAACTCCATACAGACAGCAGCAGTAGTCAGGATCGAATCCGGGTCTCTGGCGCTGTAAGGCAGCAACTCGAACGCTGTGCCACTGTTTGTGTTTGATAATTGTGAGGTGCCTTGTATTGATTCACCAGTGGAACGATTTAAGTTATTACTGTTGTGATAAGCTAGAATTTTATGGTGTTGAATTATAAAGGCTAATTAGAAAGAAGATAGTTTAAAAGATTAATCTTTTTTAAGATACACACCATTAAGACAGAATATGTACAATTAAGGTTTACCATTGAAAAAAAACATAATACCAGTGCCTTTAAATTTTAAGGCCTGTACACAATGAACAGTGAATTCTCAACTCACACGTCACAATTTAGATAAAATCAGTCTAGTTCTTAAAGGTCTGTTATCTGCAACTACATTTTATGTAAATAGATGGTTAACATTAGTGAGCTAGTTTTCTCATGAATGTAGATGGTTAACATGAGTGAACTATCCGACTACAGGAGACATCAGAACCAAGCACGATGCTGTACTCATTCACTATTCAAACAATGACACTTTTCAACAAGAGATCAGAGGATATAGATTGAGAATACAACTGCCCATAGCACAGAGGAGATGAGATAATTGTACCTTTGGCGCCATCTCTGAGGTTATCTCAGTTATTAAGACCAGAAATCATGCCAGGTACTTTTCATATCTGTACGGATCAATTCCAAGCCAGATGTTAAATTCATGTTGTGATCCAACATGGAAGCTGGAACCATGAATTGTAAACCCATGACATGTATTTCAAAATGCAATTATCCTTATCCATATTCCTCAGCATTGGCTTATGCTGATACCTACCATACAGAGTGCTGTTTATAACTGTCTGTGGAGTAAATGAATAACAGAAACAGAATAACAGAAATAAATTACTTGTGCTTTATTTTGCGGTAAGAAAAGTTTCAATCTTAATAGATTTGCATTCTAATCATCTGATCACATCAGAACTGAGAAGATGCTAGTGATGTGTGAAGTCTTACATGCATGAAACAATGTAATGGAAATTATGGGCATATCAACGATTTAGATGAGAATGTGCAAGGCATGGTTAGTAAGTTTGCCTATGTTTAAGGTGAGACAGGAGAGATTTAAGAGAAACCTGAGGGGCAACTTTTTCACTCTGTGGGTGGTGGATGTATAGAATGACCTGCCAGAGGACATGGCTGTGGCAGGTACAATAAAAACATTTAAAAGACACTTGGAGAGACACATGGATAGGAAAGATTAGAAGGGCCAAATATGGGCAATTTAAACTAGCTTATATATTGCATCTTGGTCAACATTTTTTAGAAATTTAAGAACTGTTGTAAATGTAAATGCTGGCTCTTCATAGATCCTATGTTATTTTTTGCTAAACTTAACTGTAGCTAAATGGGAGAATGCTGTTCCATTGAATGAATGAATGAATGAATGAATAGTTTATTTCGGTCA
Organism: Malacoraja senta; assembly: GCA_038087875.1. Classification (NCBI taxonomy): domain Eukaryota; kingdom Metazoa; phylum Chordata; class Chondrichthyes; order Rajiformes; family Rajidae; genus Malacoraja; species Malacoraja senta. Next base: position 128,207,909 of record CM075977.1, read on the forward strand.
TACATTAAAAAGAACAAAACTTTACAATCTGTGTGAATATGAACCAAGACTGTATCCATTTCACACAACGTTCACATAATCAATGACCGAAAAAGGAATAGGCTGAAGCCACAAAGCTTATTTTTGCCTATCCTATACAATCCATAAAATAAGATAACCCAGAATATCAGCATTACAAAGGAAAGAAAAAAAAATTTACTCTAAATTGTAATCCTTACTTATTTTACATTTTAATCATTTTACATTATAATCCTTAATTTTACTTCGGAGTCACGTGAGTGACTACGTGAAGAAGACCCGTCAGGGCGCATGCGCGTCATTACGTCTGACGCATTGGCGCGAACGGCAGCAGGAGGACGGAGCTCCTCCTGCAGGTGAGTAATTACAGCTCCACCAAAGTCGGGGAGACTTTGGAGGAGTTAGAAAAAAGTAAAAATTTGTTTCTGTATGTTTTTCCCCACAATACAGGAACAAGTAAAAAATCATCAAGGTGCAGGTCTGCTACCGACAAGGAGAGAGAGAGAGCTGCGGGAGCGCAGTCTCTGAAAGGCAGCCTGTCACCTCGGGGGAGTCGCAAGCCGGTAGCGGTGCGGCGAAAGACTTGGGAAAGTGCCCAGCCGGGTACACAGCCAACGCCAGTCGGGCGGTAGGCATAACCCAAGTCTGTAAGGGATATAGACTCCACAGAGTCGGGCCACGAGAGTCCCGTCGGGGACAGGATACCGTTCCCCAGCGGTTATCCAAAAGGAGCAGCTCATACAGGGGCTGCTCCACAGAGACGCTCCAGGAGGAGTTGTGCAGGCGGGAAGCCATAGGGAAGGCTCCGCTGGCAGTGCCTAGGAGAGGCCTGCTTCACAAAGCCACACTCCAGGAGGAGTTGTGCAGGCGGGAGGCCGTGGGGACGGCTCCGCTGGCAGTGCCTAGGATAGGCCTGCTTCACAAAGCCACACTCCGGGAGGAGTTGTGAGGGCGGGAGGCCGTCGGGAAGGCTCCGCCAGCATTGCCTAGTAGAGGCCTGCTTGAAAGCACCCTCTTTGCAAGAGGTGAGTGCAGAAGGGCAGATACGCTCTGAACCTGAGTCCGACGACGACTTCCAAAGGGAGGGCAGGCAGCTGCCAGAGCTGACACCGTGTGTAGCATGGTTTGCCATGTCGTCGGGCGCTGGTGAGTCTCTGGGTGAGGAACTTGCCACCAGCATAAAATATGCTTCACTCTGCCAGCCTGGCACAGTGCAACCGGCACAGCTGTTTGGCGAGGATTTCGCAAAGCAGGTGAAGGAGCTGGAGGAGGAGGCCAAGACGGTGGGCTTGATTAAGCAGCCAGCAGCCACATATCCACCAAAGAGTATCCCTATAAGCGAGGAGACTGGTCCGGGCAAGGGACGAGTCCAGCTACGATGCAGCGCAGTTGGCGTTCGGCTGTAGCAGCGCCAGGGAAGGTGAGATATCCAGCTCGAGGCCGGGAAAGAATGCCAGGTGGTAAGGAGGTAAGTGGGTCTGGTTCTCATATAGACAGATCTAATGTGATACCTCAGATATGTTTATACTGAAGGTTATTGAAGGGTATCGAATAACGCTTAATGCAAATTCTGATTTACCCATGCAAACATGTTCCAAAAAGGAGTTTGACTTCAGTATCACTGAACAATTGGAAGTTCAGGTGGAACTTGCAAGCTTATGTAATAAGGGTGTAATTGCTAAGGCAGTTTACCAAAGCCATCAGTTTGTGTCCAATATCTTTCCCAGACCAAAAAAGGATGGGGGATGCAGAATTATACTTAAACCTTTTTGTACGGTATAGACATTTTAAGATGGAAATGTTTGAGGAGATCTTAAAGATCCGGATTCAGTGTCTGTTCATTTGCAGGATAGAAGATTTAAAATTCAGCTGGATGGGGCAATTATGGCAATACAATGCACTGCATAATCATTTGTCTTCAGCTCCTAGAGTAATTACAAAGTTGTTAAAACCTATTCTAGGCATGATGAGAAGTCAAGGGCATGTGCTCATGGCTTAACTAGATAATATCTTGATTGTAGGACAATCAAAGGAAACAGCTGAAGCATCAGTGGCAGTTGGTAAAAAACACTTTTTTTAAAATTGGGCTTCATAAGCTATCTAGAGAAATCTAAATTAATACCTGTGACACAAATTGACTAGTTGGGTTCACAATAGACTTAATCAACATGATTGTGACCTTGCCCAGGCAAAAAAGGGTAGAGCTAATTAAGAGCTGTATCAATTAATTGCTGACACACAGCCTTCAATTAGCCAGGTGATGAGTCTGCTGCGGAAATTGCTGGCACCATTCCCAGCAATTCAATAGTGGCCACTTTATTATCTACAATTAAAAAGGTCAAAGGAACAAGCACTGAGGATACATTGGGGTCATTATAATAGACCTGTGCTTCTATCAATAGAGGCTGTTGCCAAAGTACAATGGTGGTTTCAGCATGTGTCCACTAGTAGTTCCAAAGTGTTATTGGACCAAGCTTCCATGATTTTGCAGACAGATGTCAGAGCACTTGGGTGGGGTGCTACTGATACAAGATCCGGCTGTGGAGACAGATGGACATTGCTTCTGCAAACATGGGTAATTAACCAAGAGTATTTTATGGACTCAAGGCTTATGGCACTAACAAAACTAGTTTGCATGTGCAGTGCCAAATAGACAACACTACAGCAGTTGCTTATATGAATCACATGGGTGGAATCAAATCGTTATCATGTGACAGGTTGGCAAATAAAATTGGACCTGGAGTATGGATATTTGGATTGGAGCTATCTGCCAGGGAAACTTAATGTAGTACCAGATGGCAGCTCACGAAAATTCCGTGATAATACAGAGTGGATGTTGAACCAGGATGTGTTCAAGAACATAGTACTTCTATATGGAAGGCCCAAATATGTTTCATGGGCACCAGATCCAGGGGCAGTGGCAATTGATGCTTTTTCACTAAATTGGGATGATATGTTTGTGTACATTTTCCCACCATTCTGCCTCATAGCTCGGTGTTTGAGAAAATCAAGCAGGATGCCGCTTCAGGAGTTTTGGTGATACCAAATTGCCGATTCAACCATGGTTCCCTCTGATGTTACAGATAGCGATCCAACCTCCTTTTGCTGATTCCAAACAGTAGGAATTTGCTGGATCATCCAGTAACGCATTAAGTTCATCCGTTATGTGATCGTATTGATCTGTTAATTTGCAGGTTTTTAAGAATGCCTTACATTGGTCGAGGACTTTCTAGGCCAACGGTGGATATACTCACTGCAGCCTGGAGAAAGAGTACTCAAAAGCAGTATATGACATGTAAAAAAATAAAATTTAAAAAAAGGGAACAATATGGTGTTCAAAAGAATATTCAATATGATACTGTAGTTATTGAAAATGTGTTAGAGTTTATCTACACTTTATTATGATGAGGGTCTTAGCTATACTGCTATCAATACAGCTAGAAGTGCTTTGTCGGCATATCTTGTAATAGGTACACGGACACAAAGTATAGGTTCTCACTCTCTCATATCTAGGTTGATGAAAGGAATCTTTAATTCCAAACCGCCTAAGCCTAGGTATATGGTAATCTGCGATGTAAGCGTTGTTCTTAACATACTTCGTCATTGGGTCCCTCACGTCTATAACTTTGTTAAAATTAACCATGAAATTGGCTATGCTAATGGCATTGGTGTCAGTACAGAGAGTGCAGACTTTGCAAAAACTTCAGTTTGAGAGAATGGAAGTGAATACAGAGAATGTTCTGTTTTATATTTCTGACCTGCTCAAACAAAGCAGGCCAGGTGTGACAGGATTTAAGATTGTGTTCTCAGCATATCCTACAGCTCCATGTTTATGTGTAAGGACACATTGGTTACATTACATTGAAGCCACAAGGGCTTTAAGACAAGAAGAAACAGGATTATTTGTCAGTTACAAGAAGCCAACATAAAAGAGTGGCAGTTCAGACTATCTCAAGGTGGTTAAAGCAAGAGTTGGTTCAGGCAGGAATTAACATTTATGTGTTTACATCTCATTCCACTAGCGCAGTAGCAACATCCGCGGCCAGGGCGATGGATGTTCCCATCGACCATATATTAAAAGCCGCAGGTTGGAAAAATGAACTTGTGTTTCAGCAATACTACCATCGGCCGATTGCCGATGGAGGGCTGTTTGCCAACTCAATATTGAGTGCTGTTGCTATTGTTTAAAGTCTGTTTTCAATACTGTTTCGTTTGTTGCCCCTACATTAAGAGGCAAACTTTTACATAAAACTGTTTTGTTTTTGCATGATATGCAATGTCATGTTTACAGCATTATTGATGATACTCAGTCAATCGATGCAGTGAGAAGCGGGGATTTTGATCTGCGGCATAAAAATCACAGAGCTTTAAAATCTTCACGTAGTCACTCACGTGACTCCGAAGTAAAATAGTAAGATTAAACGAGAACTTACCAGTTTGAAGTTTGATCTTTATTTTATGAGGAGTTACGTTGGTGATTACGTGCCCGCCACGCCCAACCCTCTCTCATAGAAAAAAGGTCATAATGGTAGTTCTCGTGTTGATCATCTTAATATGTTACTTCAATTATGGTGTTGTCTGTGATTTCATACCGCTGCTTTGAAGATTGACGCGCATGCGTCCTGACGGGTCTTCTTCACGTAATCACCAACGTAACTCCTCATAAAATAAAGATCAAACTTCAAACTGGTAAGTTCTCGTTTAATCTTACTATTATTTTACATTTTAACGCTTTTTTGAAACTCGACAGAGAGCTACAAAATTCCATCACTAAGCCCGTTCCATAATTTGACTCCCAAAACTGAGACACATCTATATTTTACATTGGTTCTCACTTTACATGTTTCAAAAATACACAACCCTTTTAAATTATAATGTCCTTCTCTTAATTTAAAATGTTTTTGAATACTAACAGGAAGGCTTTTATTCCTAACTCGGAAAAGTATTTCTAATGTCTTTACATGCACAATATCCCAAAAATTTAAGGTACCGGACTTTATGAATAATGGATTTGTAGTTTCACAGTAAGAAGCTTTATGTATTAATCTAATAGCTCTTTTCTGAAGTTTAATTATAGGGTCTATATTTGTTTTATATACATTTCCCCAAACTTCAACACAATATGACATATATGGCATTATAAGCGAGCAATACAATACAATACAATTCAACCTCATTGTATCTTTATTACCAGCACAGAATTTTCATGATCGTCTACTGAATTTAAGTAGTACATAAGCACAAATTTGGGTGGAACTCTATGGTCTGATGAGTACTTGAATTTCTTTTACAACCAGATTTATCCATTGTGTTTAGTTGGCTGGAGAATGTCCAAAATTATATGGGATGTAAGGGAACAAACAATAGAAATGTTAAAGGAGAAGGATACTCGTGCTGGACATAATGTTACATAACTACTGTCAACACCATTAAAAAGGTACCGCGAAAAAATACTTGATGTGGAACATGGTCTTGAATACAAGCATAGATCAAAAAACACATAGAGCAGAAGTAACTCAGCGGGTCTGGTAGTATCTTTGAAGAACATGGATAGGCGAGGTTTCAGATGACTGAACGTCGAAAACGTTGCCTATCTATGTTCTTCAGAGATGCTGTCTGATCCACTGAGTTACTGCAGCACATTGTGTTTCATTCTCAAGATTCCAGCATCTACAGTTCCTTTTGTCTATAGATTTGATCAATTTGGTTTAGCCAGAGAGAGGTCATGGAGCCATGATGTCATATAGTGTGGAAACAGGCCATTCGGCCCCAAATCTCCACGCTGACCAACATACCCCATCTATATTAGTTCCACCTGCTCCCGCTTGGCCCATAGCCCTCTAAACCTATCTTATCCATGTACCTGTCCAAAGGTCTCTTAAAGGTTATGAAAATACCTGCCTCAACTACCTTCTCTGGCAGCTCGTTCCATACACAAACCATCCTTTGTGTAAAAAAAAGTTACCCCTCAGGTTCCTAATTCATTCCCCCCCCCCTCACCTTAAACCTATGTCTTCTTATTCTCGATTACCCTACTCTGTGTAAAGGACTCATTGCATGTATCCAATCTATTCCTCTCATGATCTTGTACACCTCTATAAGATTTATTCTATTTAAATTTATATCAAAATACTTCAAACTATTTATACTCATTTATATTATCAGAATGTCAAGGTTAGTGAGGGAGAAATAATTGGGACTGAAGGATATGTTTTGGTTGAATCACAGATAATGGCTTTTTCCTATCTGACCTTGGGCCAAAAGCAAACATCATGACACTGCTCGGATATGACTGAAGGGATGGTGCACATTTCCACGACTGAAGGGATAGTGCACATTTCCATGACTGAATATGAGCAGCCCAGATCTGTAATGAGGTTCATGGTGGATGATGGGAATCAAGAGACAGAATCAGTGGGAAGTGTGGTCAGGCCCCGAAGCATGTTTCCATTAGTGGGAGAGTCTAGAACTAGAGGTAATAGCCTCAGAATTAAAGGACATTCTTTTAGGAAGGAGATGAGGAGAAATTTCTTTAGTCAGAGGGTGGTGAATCTGTGGAAGCCTTTGCCACAGAAGGCTGTAACGGCCAAGTCAGTGGATATTTTTAAGGCAGAGATAGATAGATTCTTGATTAGTAATGGTGTCAGAGGTTATGGGAAGAAGGCAGGAGAATGGGGTTAGGAGGAAGAGATAGATCAGCCTTGATTGAACGGTGGAGTAGACTTGTTGGACCAAATGGCCTAATTCTACTCCTATTCCTTATGAACTTAACTATGACTCAGAATAAATCAAAGCTTCCCACGGTGACATGGAGGAGATGAGGCAATGAAAAGAAAACTTAATTTATTATGTAAATATACATGATTGGGGAGTCTATAAATAATGTATTTGTATTTACTGGCGGTTAAATTGTGTTATGTTGAGCGGCATATGCAAATCAAGGCACGTTATCAACAGCTCAACTAGTAACATATGTTCTTCACATATTTACTGATGGCTGAGGAGAAATTGCATCATTCAGTTACTTCTTAAGTGTTATTTAAAACTGAAAATGTGCTAGAGATTTTATTTCTGTTTATGTGCATATGTATCAAATTAGCTTATATAAGCATTTTGCATTCTATAAGTAAAATTGCATCTAGCAAGGCAAGCAATATGTCTCTTTCATAAACCTTGCGTACAGTGTTTCTTTTTAAAGTAATGCTTATGTTTAAGATGATCAAAAATAAGTATACATTCTTTTCTCTTGTAGTATCATGCTGATTTTTGTTGGCATAGACTAATGTTGTATATTGAAGTCATATTTAATAATTGAAGGTTTATGTGGCAATTGGAATTCCTTCTTGCAATCAAATAGTGGATTTCAATTGTCAACCACGACAATGCAAACGACAGTCATTTGCAATATTTACAGTGAAGCTAAATTTTCAATAGTATGCAAAGTGAGCCTCCACATAAAAATAATTTGAAGTCTATGGAGAATGAATTCCAAACTTAGCAAAACTATTTAGGATGGCCTTGAAATTCAATTGTGCGCAATATTTATGTGACTACATACTGTATTGGAATTTTATCGGAAACATTTAGTCCTTGCTAAATGTTTTCCAAAGTCTACCATTTTCCTTTGTGATCCTCTGTCCAGATAATGTTCAAATGCATGGATGTGGCAGGACATGTTCAAAGGCATCGAATGATGTTACATATGTGTCATGGGAACAGGCAGGTTCTCTGGAGAGAAGGAATGGGTGACGTTTCGGGTCAAGACTCTTCTTCAGACTTCTCGACCCGAAACATCATCCATTCCTTCTCTCCAGAGATGCTGCCTGTCCCGCTGAGTTACTCCAGCTTTTTGTGTCTATCTTCGGTTTAAACCAGCATCTGCAGTTCCTTCCTACACAGTAAAATCTTGTATCACTATTGTTCTTTCAAACATTCTAAGGTGCTTCACAGTAATGCCATCAAATAAAATTTGATGTAGATTTTAAAAAGAGGCAGATGATCAACAGTTTTGGAAGTAGGATAGCCTGGGTGAGTAACCATAGAGCATTTTGTAGGTAGTATACTTGCAACCTTGGCACTCCTTGGGTGGGGAAACGAATGCATATGGTGGTAAAGGGAATGTTGGTCAAATGAGTTGTTATGTCCTTGATGATGCTAAGTTACTCCAGCATTTTGTGTCTACCTTCGATTTAAACCAGCATCTGCAGTTCTTTCCTAAACTTCTAACATACAGTATGTGTTATTTGCTTACGCATGAGTGGCCAAAGTTGTGAATAAATTTGCTTTTGCTTTTTGAATTTATTTCAGCACTTTTGTACACGGCGTGCTGATCCTCCCAATGTGAACTTTGTATAAGTTGAGCTTGTAGAATGGATGTAATCCCTTTCAGTTTCAATTCCATGACATCGCTTTGATAGATTTTTCCACTTTAAACAATTGGGTGGGAGCAGGCAAAAAGACTGGCCAATCTAGACAAACATCTAGCACACTCATCCTTTCTGTGTACTGGCCTTCAAATGTTAGATCCATATTTTAAGAAGGTTTATTCTCCTATATTTGTTTTCTATTTTATGTTGTAATCCAATCAGAAATAATGTATTTAACTACATCAGGGCTTAAAGATTTTTTTGATTGTTAATAATTACAAACTTCTACAGATGCTCCTTAGAAAGCATACTGCCAGGTTGCATCGCAGCTTGGTTTGGGAAAAGCGCTGGGAAATTGCAGAGTTGTAGATGTCACACAGACCATTACGTAGACCTGACTTCCCATCATCTACATTTCACACTGCCTCAGAAAAACTTCAAAGACTTGTCCCACCCCTTGCAAGCAAAAATGTAATTGTCCTATCTGGGACATATGATAATAAAACACTCTTGACTCTTCCTTCTTCTCCCTGCTCGCATCTGGGAGAAGGTACAGAAGCACCACCAGGCACAGGAACAGCTTCTTCTCCTATGTTATTAGGCTTCTGAATGTTTTGTTCCTTAGGCTAGGGCACTGTCTGATTCACCTCTACCTCATTGTGGACATTGGACCTTGTCTATGGTACTAATATGTTACAACGATGAGAACTATATTCTGCACTGTATCTTCTCCTTTCCTCAATCTATTGTACTTCTGTTTGACTTGATTGTATTTATTATGGTATATCTGACCTGTTTGGTTAGGTGCCAATGACAATAATAAATCTAAAACTAAACTTAACCTGAGTATGTTAGGCTTACATAGGCCTTCAAAGAGGAATTCCATTAAAGCTGGGCACTTTATCTTGCTAAAAGTAACTGAAATCAGCCGAACCTTTACAAGACTAAAACAATAGAAGGGGATTTGAATTAAAATTAAGAGCAGAAAACAAATCAATTAATTCATAATTTTTCTCTCTAAAATATTTGACAATTCTATCATTGTGTTCTTAAACACAATCTCCAGCACACGTATCTGGGAGACACTAATGGTATTGTAAAAAAAGACAAAACACATCATCATAAATTGCGTTGCTAATTTATGGTTAACTTGAAAGAACTGTACAATGCCCTACAGTTCCATAGAAAATAAGAAAATAACAAAGTACAGTATGAACAGTCAGAGATATCCCCTTCCCCAAAGCAACTCACTGATCAGCTGTTTTCATTTAGAAAGCCTCCATTGGCTGCAGATCTTCCAATCTATTTGATTAGCTTTAGCACAGAGCATTCATTTCTAAAAAATGTTTTTAGACTGTTATCGACTTTGTTTTTCTGACCTGGCTCCTCTAGTGATGTTAAGCATTGCATTATCTATTGATTTTGACATGCATGATTCCATGCTATCCTATACTTGATTGGATTTCAAATGGGGATGGATAAAACCGACAGTATAATATGATTGAGTTTATAATAGATATAATCCAATGTGGAACAGGTAATGCTATTTTGAAAGAAAATAGTAAGATTAAATGAGAACTTACCAGTTTGAAGTTTGATCTTTATTTTATGAGGAGTTACGTTGGTGATTACGTGAAGAAGACCCGTCAGGGCGCATGCGCGTCAATCTTCAAAGCAGCGGTATGAAATCACAGATAACACAATATTTGAAGTAACATAATAAGATGAGCAACATGAGAACTACCATATGACCTTTTTATGAGAGAGGGTTGGGCGTGGCGGGCACGTAATCACCAACGTAACTCCTCATAAAATAAAGATCAAACTTCAAACTGGTAAGTTCTCGTTTAATCTTACTATTTTACTTCGGAGTCACGTGAGTGACTACGTGAAGAGTTCAAAGCTCTGTGATTTTATGCCGCAGATCCAAATCCCGGCTTCTCACTGCATTGATTGGCTTTGGATGAAAAACAATCAATAATGCGTTAAACATGAAATTTTAATATCATGCAGTAACAATTGATTTGAATAATCAAAACAAACCCCTCTAGCCATGGGGAAACTAAACAGGACTTAATACTGAATTTGCAAACAGCCTCTCGCCGATCGGCAATCAGCCGATGGTAAAAAATTAAAAAAAACAATTCATTTGACCACCCGGCACCTGTAAAAATATGGCCGATGTGAACATCCATCGCCCTAGCCGACGACGTTGCTGCTGCACTAGAGGAAAAGGATATATACACTTCAGTGTTAATACCTGCCTTAATCAACATTTGCTTTAAACCACCTTGAGATAGTCTGCACTGACATTCTCCTGTGTGGCTACATGTAACTGATAAACAATGCTGTTTCCACATTTCTTAAGGTCTTTGTAGCTTCAATATAATGAAAATAAATGTGCCATTACACATAAACATGGATCAGTAGGTTATGCTGAAACACAATTTTAACAAACCTGTGACACCTGGCCTGCTCTGTTTGAGCAGGGCGCAAATATTTAACATAACATTCTCGTCAGCAACTACCATCCTGTCTAGCAGAAGCTTTTGCAAAATCTGCACTTGCTATGCTGAACCAATGCCATGAGCATAACCACTTTCATAATTAGTTTGGCAAATTCAGAGACGTGACAGGAACCCACTGTCGAAGCATCTTGATGACCACACTTACATCCCAGATCGCCATATACCTGGGTTTAGGAGGTTTAGAGTTGAAATTCCTTTCATCAATCCAGCTATGATATGATGAAACCCAATAGGATCTTTCCCGACCCCATCAAAACCATACGAGGACAAAGCACTTAAAGCTGTATTAATGGTGCTATAACTGAGCCCCTCATCATCGTAGAGTGTCAACAGGAACTCCAAAATATCCACAATACCTGCAGTACTATAGTCAATATTATTTTGTACACAATATTGCTCCCATTTTTTATAAAGTAATATACCCCTTTTGAGTACTCTTTCTCCAGGCTACAGTGAGCATGTCCACCGTTCGCCCAGACAGTCCTTGCCCCAGGTATGGCCTTCTTAAAACCTGCAAATTAACAAGTCAATACGATCACATAACGGATGACTTTCCCGTGTTAGCGGATGCTCCAGTAAATTCCTATGCTTGGGAACCACCAAAAAAAAAGAGGTTGGATCCCTAACTGTAACATCAAAGGGAACCATGCTTGATTCGGCCAATTAGGTATTACAAGCACTCCCAAAGCGGCATCCTGCTTGATTTCTTGCAGATTCCGACCTATTAAGCAAAATGAAACCTATTTAGGCTGCTGATGGTTGAACCTCCCATTTTAGGCCTTTCAGCATGCTTATTATAGGTTTTAACAATTTTGTTGCCATAGTTGATCCATCCAGGTGAATTTCAAATCCTTATCCTGCAAATAAACAGACATTGAGTAATGCGCATCTTTAAGCTCTATAGTAGCCATATAGCATCCTCTTGACCCAGTTGCTTGGCAGTGACAATACCATCTTACAATGTCTATACTACATCCCCCATCCTTTTTTGGCCTGGGAAAATATTAGACACAAATTGATGGGGTTGGTGAACCAACTTTACAATTACACCTTTATCACCTTAGCTTCCAAGCGCAGTCTAAACATCCATCTGTTCTGTTAACGAAAACTGAATAGTTCTCCCAGGAACATGCTGAATGTGCAAATCACAATTTGGATTGAACTCCATTCGAAACCTTTGAATAACACTCTTTATAAACAGAGCTGAGGTAATTTGCTTCCATTCATCCCAGAACAGTTGTAATGTACCCCAGATTTAAGTTGTGTCACATTTGATATGTGCACCTGAGAACCAGGCCCACCTACCTCCTTGGTACCTGGTGGATGACGTTGTCCCCGGCTCCTGGCGGGAAAGCCGATGTTTGACCATGTTCCCGCTGCAGAATAATAATAATAATAATAATGGATGGGATTTATATAGCGCCTTTCTAATACTCAAGGCGCTTTACATCGCATTATTCATTCACTCCTCAGTCACACTCGGTGGTGGTAAGCTACTTCTGTAGCCACAGCTGCCCTGGGGCAGACTGACGGAAGCGTGGCTGCTAATTTGCGCCTACGGCCCCTCCGACCACCACCAATCACTCACACACACTCACACACATTCACACACATTCATACGCAGGCAAAGGTGGGTGAAGTGTCTTGCCCAAGGACACAACGACAGTATGCACTCCAAGCGGGATTCGAACCGGCTACCTTCCGGTTGCCAGCCGAACACTTAGCCCATTGCGCCATCTGTCGTCCCTAACGCACCTGCGCATCTGCATTGCCGGCCGACTTGTTCCTGGTCAAGCCTCGTTTGTAGGGGTACTTTCTTTTTTGGAAACTTGCCGACTGCCGGTGGCTTGATCAAGCCCACCGTCTTTGCCTCGTCATCCATGTCCTTGACACTCTTGGCGAGGTCCTCCCCAAAGAGTAGGTTGGCCGGCTGTATGTTGCTGGGCTGGAAAAATACTGCAATCTTGGAATAAATGGTGGGCTGAATGGCACTTTCCCTGAGACAATTTATCTCAAAATGGGTGCTACAAAGCAACCCTAATACCTCTTGCTGCATCTCCGACACATGCCCTCCATCCACCGTTCTCGCGAACGCCGTGATTCCTGAGCCAAGTAATTTCAGGATTCTCTGCAGCTTCATCTTCTGGGCACTGCTCCCCATGCCCATCTGGCTCCATATCACCCGGTTCACTGCTGGCACTTTCAGCAACTCGCAGTTACCCCGGTCTCCTGTTTCTTGGTGATTCCAGACTCTGACTGGACAGCAAATCGTACTGCCAGAGATGGGAACTCTTGCAACAGCTGTCTTCACTTTCCCAGTGGCACTCCATACTCTGACGGGACAGCGAATCGTGCTGCCAGATAATGGACCTCTGACAACGGCCGTTCTTCGCTTAGTTCCAAGTCTCCGTCAGAGTCGGGGTCAGAACTTAGCTGACCCTCTGCACTCACCTCATGCATGAGGGTGCTTTAAGCAGCCCTCTACCAGGTGCTGCCGGCGTGGCCTTTCTGCAGCCTACCGCCCACACGACCCCTCCCCCCAGGAGTGTGCGTTTCTGGAGCAACCTCTGAATGAGGTGCTCCATTTGGGAGAACCATTTAAAAAACGTCTCCAGCCCCGTACAGGCTCGTTGCGGCCCGACTCCGTTGAGTCCCAGGGCCTCCCAGACTTCCCCGTGCCTTACGCCCGACTGGCGTTGGCATTGGTGCTATTTAGCACTAAGTCTGAAGTCGCCCCGCTCCCGGTCGGCGACTGTGCAGGGGTACGGGGCAGCCGCTCACAGACCGCATTCCCGCGGCTCTACTATGCTTTACCTGCGGCTGCCCTCCCCCTGCTCGTCTTCACCATGGTGCTGCCTGTAACAAAAAACACAGAGCACGGCACCACAGCAAAGGAACTTTTCACTCCAGCTAAGTTTCCCACTTAGCTGGAGTTTTAAAACTACTTTAAAAGTACTTACCACAGGAGGAGCTCTGTCCTCCCGCTGGTCCATGCACCAATGCGTCTGACGTAATGACGCGCATGCGCCCTGACGGGTCTTCTTCACGTAGTCACTCACCTGACTCCGAAGTAAAACAAGGCATTACAAGCATATCACCCATTTAGCTTCATATTCCATTGCATGCTTTCTGAAACATTGTATTCACTATGGAATTGGAGGAGCACAAATACCCTTCTGGCTCCACCTGTCTTTCCTAATCTCCTTGCTCTGATAACTCGCTGTAGCTGTGTTTATGCACAGCAACAGGTGGTATATCAGAAGTTTAGTATTAGTGGCATTACTCACATGAAAAGTACACTTTTTCTTTGTTTGTATTTATTTTGTCTTTTATTGTCTTCTGGTTATACCACATTGGCCCTTTAAACATTTTCTGCTTCCACACTATCAATTTACAGACTGCTCCGTGTATTTTCCTGTGTGTGGTTAGTGTTTATGCCAAACTTCGATCCTTTGTTCTGTTCCTTCTTAAATGTTATGGATGTGTCATGTTTTTACTTGTGAAGAATGGATTTCCCCTGAAATGCCAAATCTCTCGAATTATTTTAACAAGGCCTGTTGAATATCTTCTGTGTTTTCTGATTTTGTTTCAGATTTCCAGACTCTGTAATGATTTGGTTTATGTTTACATTAACGACATTGCCAGTGACCTGTCTCAGCCCAGTTTCCATTCTAGTACTATAACATTGACAGAGTGCATTGAAAGCTCGATTTCTGGCTATAAGCAATGTCTCAGTTCCATTTCTGGCAAAACTATGGTGACTGGATGAAGAAGCTCTGAGGAAATTCATCTCCTGAGCTTTGTTATTTTCATTTAAAATCAAAAGTACACATGTGTCTTCTATTCTCATGCTTTAGGTAAAGGAAGTTTGCCAATTGCTTGTTCAGAAATCTAGGCCTCTTTAGATTTCTGCAGACACAGCATCATTATGTTAGGTTTAAAAAACACACACAGCCTGGAAAGCTACAATGCAGCATTATTGATGGACTCTCTACATCAATAGCAGATATTTGAGCAGATACAATCATGGTAGCTTGTAAAATGAACCAGTCTGAGCAACTGTATAAACAGAATCTTGTTATGGTTGAAGTGCAGCTAATAAGTAGAAACTTGTCAGTGATACCAGTCACCCAGTGTTATTAATCATGCTTAACAAAGGTTATAGATTATCATAGGACTGCCTTAAAATCTATGGAATGTTTTGCATTACATGCCTACTTTCCAGGTTTTATTCATTATCTGAGGTTTTGGATTCACTGGGACATGACCCGTAACAAATTTTTCAGGCTCAATCAAATCACACATGTCAGTCATATTCTCATTATCGTGTTGACTGTAAACAACAAGAATTAAAAACAAACCCATGGTCTGGTAAATTTGCTACCGGTCACAAATCAGAGACAGATAGATTGGTTTCCCAATTCAGTTGTAATCTCGAAGCTCAGTAATTGGTTATTAAGAGTGAAGAGTATTCAACTGTCCTATATGCTGGCAGTAGAACAATTAAATCCTTACTTGCTGCAGCTTTGCAGGCCCATTAATGCAGCAACAGACAATAAGTACACAACAATCAACGATACAAAAATTAATAATCAATCAGTAATACAAGGGAACTAGTGCAAACGCCAAAATCCATACTGCAACCAAAGCAATGTCCATAGTAAATCACAGTTGCTGAGGTAAGGTTATGGTGAGTGTTGTCCAGTTTCAAGAGCCTGATGGTTGCTAGGAAGAAATTGGTCTTGAATCTGGAGGTCACAGTTCTCAGGTTCCTGTACCTTCTTCCCGATGGTAGTAGCGAGATGAGGGTGTGACCAGGGTGGTGTCAGTCTTTAATGATATTAGCTGCCTTTTTGAGGTAGCGCCTCCTTTAGATCACTTCGATTGGGGGAGGTTGGTACCTGATAAGGACTGGGAAATGTCCACCAATCTTCCTGAGCATTTCAGTTACCAAAACTATTGATTTTCTCCACACCACCCCATCAATGAAGACAGGTTCACGATCCCCTGGATTTCCCCTCCTGAAATCAACAATCAGCTGCTTTGGTCTTGCTAATGTTGAGAGCAAGATTGTTGTTCTGGCACAATTCAATCAGATTATCTCCCTGCTGTACTCTGACTCATTGTTATCCGTTATTCATCCAACAACAATGGCATCATTTGCAATTGAGATGGCACGTGGAGTCCAAGAACCGGTCATAGTTAAGGGCCTGTCCCCCTATGGCGACCTTATTTGCGAGTTTAGGAGAGTTTAGCGCTTGCTACAAGCTCGCAGCATGGTCGACGCATGGTCGTAGGTGGTCACTGGTAAATCTCCTTCATGGTCGAGAGGAGTTCCCGCATAGTGGTTACTACTCACGACCTCAGTTTGGTCGAGGACATTTTTTCAACAAGCTGAACATTTTTCTGCGAGTAAAATTTGGTTGGCATGGAGAAAATCAATACTTTTGAACTCGTAATGCAGTGGTAGTGGGGGCGCCATGTCGTTGTCGGTAGTCGAGGTAGCCGTAGGTAATCTCCTTTTCTGACCAGGCATTTTAATTGGCTCATTGGGGGGAAAAAAACGTAAGCACGAGTTTTCAGAACCAAGGAAAACCGACCGGTAATGCTAAATGCCCGCTAAACTTCACAGCTGTGTATCTCTGGCTTATTAAAAGTTGTCTGGCTTCTTAAAAGTGTCTCCACTGCTTCTCCCCCCTTCTCCCCCATTCTCCCCTCCCCCTCCCCCTCCCCCTCCCCACTCTTTTAAAGGACTTACCGTACACTGTGCCAGCCGTCTTTAACCTTCCTGTTCATTGCGGGCATCACCTTGGCTTTGCACCATGTGAATTTTGGACAGCGCTCCCCCACTTTCCCTGACCCCCGCCTTTGCGATGTGTTTGTGTGTGTGTGTTTAGCGCTGACGATCGATGCTGCTCGCGGTTTTTCAGGCGAGTGCCCCCGAGCTTGAAGGTCGTAGCCTGTCCCACTTACGCTGAAAATTTGCGTGTGGGACAGGCCCTTTACTGCTGGACCAATGAAGACAACAAAATAGCAAAATAATTTCTTTTATTTTTTCCTGAATATGTTCACTTGTGAATATCGGGAAACATCTGCTCATAATCACATAAATAGCTTGCTCATACATAGTGAAGCCTCACTTGAGAATAATATCTAACTGGACTAAAGGATTTCGGCCAGCAGTCAAGGTGAAGCTGTACTCCAGCTAGCATCAACTTAATTCTCTGGAGCACCTGAGGTTGAGGGGAGACTTGATAGTTGTAGATATAATTATGGGAGTCATTGAGAGGGCAGAACCTTTTTCCCAGGGTGGAAATGTCAAAGATTAGAGGGCATAGCTTTAAGGTTAGAGGGGACAAGTTTAAAGAGATGGGAGGTGCCAGTTTAATACACTGAGAGTAGTGGGTACGTGGAATATGCTGCCAAGAGTGTTGGTGGAGGCAGAGATGATAATGCTGTTTAAGAGGCTTTTAGATAAGCACATGGATTTGTTGGGAAAGGAGGGATATTGATTGCGTGCAAGCAGAGGAAATTAGTTTAATTTTGCAGAGATATCATGGGTCAAAGAGCCTATTCCTGTGCACTCCGCGATGGCAGTGGGTGCCTCGGCAGCAGCGGGAGCCTTGGTGGTGCCGCAGGAGCCTCGGCGGCAATGGGAGCCTCGGCCACAACGTGGGCCTCGGCAGCAACGTGGGCCTCGGCAGCAACGATACCTAAACCACCGCAGGTTCGATCCTTGTATCTGCCTGATCAACCAGGAATTATGAACTCCTGGTTGATCAGCCACGATTCGGACTCCAATTACTATAACAGTCTTAATCAACTATTTATCTCTACAGCCGATTCAAACCGATATCACAACAGTGTATCTAACACTCAAAATTTAAATCAAAAGCAATAAACAGTACACAGTAAATACAATGCAATACCGGCAATCTTAATACACTTCAAACTACTACTTCAAAACTTTATTATACTCAGATTAATCTGGAAGGAAATATATACATTTTAAATTGAAATCGATTCACAGTTTTAAATATACTTTTGAAAGGTAGCTTTACAAATTTTAACTATTAACAAGTCTTTACAAAGTATTTATACACAAGTTAACTTGGAAGAAAGATCTATACACTCGGAATTAACCAGCACCTCAATATGAGATACTGAATATTATTAAATTTGAATCGGAGAATTTTCAGTTCGTTATTCCTTATCCAATTGAAGTTTTTTTTTCACGCGTTCAAATTCAAAATTTGTACGGAACGTCTTTAGGAAATCTTCAGATTGATTAAAGTATTTTTGACCAATTTATACTCTAATCACTGAATTCCCGATATCTTTCGAGACTCCTTCCTCCATTTTGCAGGGATTCAGATATCTCACATGGGCGGGGACTTGAACCCACCTAGGTTCTCCTTTGCAAAGGGCTACCCTTCATACCTGCTAAATATCGGGTGTCAGCATTTTTGGAGCGCGCTTCCAATCTGCAGTACCAGCAACGACTCAGTACTTTGCCGCTTCTCACTGCTTGAACCCAGTTTTGTCTTTTAATATCCCGTCAATCGGATATCCAATTCTGGGGTGGGCCTCTAACCCAAGTTTTAAGGGCCTTTAACCCAAAGGAGACGGCCTTGAACACAACCCTAGATTGGTTTCAGCAGCAGCTGCAGCTACTAACTTCGACCAATAGTTTTACAGGCCTTTAACCCAGAGGAAAGGGACTTTAACCCAATTCTAGTAGGGCCTCTAACCCCAAAGGCACTTTTGCCTCCAGTGCTTGATAGACTCTGTTCTACGATCTCATTGGGATCCTTTCCCTTTCCCAATGATCGATCTGCTCCGACTAGCGAGGTGACGAAAACCGATGCGAAAACCGATTTCTGCATTCGCGATCGGGGACAGCTCAACATCCTTAATCGCAAGCTTGTGTTTGGGGGTCAGTTGAGATCCCGGACGAGCCCCCAATGTAAATAAGCTCCTCTAAGCTTCCCCCAAGTCTAGTTCAGTCAATATCACACTGAATCAAGCACTGGAACTAATCATTATTTTTGGATAGAACAACAAATTCCCAATACGATACCTAAACCACCGTGGGTTTGATCCTTGTATCTGCCTGGCCAAGCCCTTCAGCCTCCTGCAAGCAGAAACACTCCAAAAGGTCATGCAGTCCCAAGCGCTCTTCCAGAAGATCAACAAAGGACCTCGTGGAGGCTGCCTTTTATAGGTCCCCGAACCTTGAGGGGCTGAATTACAGAGAGGTGGTCTATTTACAATCCAATCAAACATATTAATCACAACAATACATTATTGACAGTTACACAGACCAATAACAGACCCCCCCTTACATTGTTGCAGGAGAAGCTTCCAGAAGAAGCAAACTTAACTTGAATAATGCAACATTTACCCAGGAATCCAAACAAACCTGCCAGGGGCTCAACACTTTAACCAATCAACAAACAGCAGGGTAACTGTCTAGCAATATTATTTACAATATGCACACTTAGTTTGCATTGATCTAATCAACTTCATGCATTTTACACTTCCTTGGAGGTCCTCTGCAGAAATCCCATTCATTCTGTCAATTGAATATGCAACAGTGATCTGGGCCCTAGACTTACTGGCACGATTCAGAAGCTTGTCTTATTTCTGCAGAGCACATCTGACTTGACCAAAATGGCCTAACAATACATGAGTCCTTACAAAATTTTTGTGCTATGGCTGCTCTGTTTTAGCCAGGATTAACTGGGGGAGGGGAAAACCATTGGGACGCGGGACTGCCGTGAGGGACAGTGGGAGAACAAAGGGGGACCAGGTGTGGGGGAGGCTCTAGTTTAGAATCCTCTGCCCAGGGGATGAGTCTGTGTGTATTTGTTTGTTTGTTCATTTGTTCTGGTGAAGGCGCTGTGTACAGCGCCTTCTTTTTGTTTACTTTTGTTTTCACTTTTAATTTCAAGTTTTTTGTGCACCTTATTGGGTGTTGTGACTGTCGACAGACCAATTTCCCTCTGGGGATGAATAAAGTTTTAATGTATCGTATCATATCGTATCGTATCGTATGTACCTTTCTCTGGTCTATGTTCTATTGAGTTTTACACTGCCTGTCTTTGCCTACTACCTTCTACTACTTATTCAACACTATGTCCTGATTAGTCGGGCATGCTGGGTTTTTCCTGAGTGATCCCAGTAATCCTGGGTCGTTTTTACCCCATTTATCCCTAGGCATTGATGGCTGAAGATAACATCATGTTGGAATATCTTTGAATTCCACTGTGACATGTTCAAAGGCCAGTTGCTTCTTGATGTTTGATTTTGGATCTACAAACATGGGAGCACAGTTCATGATAATTAGTCAATCATGATGTCTTTTTTCTGTCTAGAGTTGCAGATCCTCTCCTCGAAGCCACAGGGAACCACTTTGATTCTCTGTTTGGTGGATCCCTTTTAGCAATAAGGTAGATATCTCTCAATATCTCCATGACCAAATCTCTGAAATTTGGATAAAGTGATGATTAAAGCAATCATTTCATTGAACCTTGTCAGCTAGTTGTCATTACTGGAAGTTATACTCCTTCCTTGTTTTCTTGTTTTTAAGGAAAATGTATTATGTGTTTTACGTTATCCCAAATTCTTGTGTCACAGTCTTTCTGGGATAAAAAAGAATATGCAGTGGTATTAACTGACCCTGTCATTCACGTTTTCACCAGTTCATAAGTTATAGGAGCAGAATTAGGCCATTTGGCCCATCAGGACTAGTCCACCATTCAATCATGGCTGATCTATATTTCAACCCCTTGTCCTGCCTTGTCCCCATAACCCCTGACTACTTTTCCTATACTATATCTGAGAAAACACATGGGGGTGTGTATATGATAAAGGAACAGCATCTCTGCTGATTTCTCTCCCTAGCCTGCTTTCATTGTGTATCCTCTAAAAATGACTATAGTTTCATGTCCGTCAGACTGTAGGTCCTCATTAATATTCATTCTGAAGAGACATTCCAGGCAACAGGAAATTAGAGAAGGAGAAGAACACTTTGTGTCACGTGTCATCTCCGTGATCCAAATTGGACACATTTTGAAGCATCAACTGTATACAATTTGCATTTGTTCTGAGCCCCGTTTTAATTGTTTTAATTGACCAGTCTAATAAATTTCAATAAAATCATTATTATATTGATGCTTGACACTGTTTCTTTCTGAAATGTTTTCATTATTACATTGATAATTTTGCTCAAATGTGAGCAATCATCTAAATTTCAGGAAGTGTAGATACCATTCTCAAAAAATTGGTATTCGTCCCATCCATATTGCAACCATAACAAGCATCATGGAATTCATAAATGGAGCTGGATATCATTATGGTAAGGGCATCAGCACACTTCTCCAGTCAATACTCACTGAGAGGGTAGAGAGTAGGAAGATCACAATGTGTAAAAAACTGCAGATGCAGAAGGAACTGCAGATACTGGTTTACGAAGATCGACACAAAATGCTGCAGTTACTCAGCATCCCTGGAGAGAAGGAATATGTGACGTTTCAGGTCGAGACCTTTCATCAGACTCAGCACAATGCCTATCAATGATTGACACCAGGGGTGTTGTTAAGCAGTTTGACATCCAGTTAATGCCCTCTCTTAATCTTTCATATTCAGCAGGAGCCCATTGAAAGTGATAATCTGTTGCTTATAAGTATCTGTTGCGTTCTTTTAGGAAGGAGATGAGGAGCAATTTCTTTAGTCAGAGGGTGTCGAATCTATGGAACTTGCCACAAAAGGCTGTCGAGGCCTTGTCAGTGGATATATTTAAGGCATAGATAGATAGATTCTTGATTAGTGCGGGCATCAGCGGTTATGGGAAGAAGGCAGGAGATTAGGGTTAGGAGGGAGAGATAGATCACCCATGATTGAACGGCTGAGTAGACTTGATGGGTCGAATGGCCTATTCTGCTCCTATCACTTATGATCTTATGTTACCACAATTCTACAATGTATTTGTTCTTTCTATGGTTATTTCCACTACACACTAGCATAATAGGTGCTGGAGGGCTTTTACTGGTCTCATGACTCCTGAACAAATGGATTGCTCTCAGGTAAGTGTATTGGCTGACATTCCCCTTGAAATTCAGCCTGCCTGGAAGAATAAGAAAAGGACACATTGATGGATGAGGGAAAGTAATTATCAGAAGTCTCAGCAGAATGACCAACTCTTCACTGCAATCCTAGTTCCTGAACGATGATGCTGTAATATAATGTAAACTTTTCAACTTTTGGCCTTTAATTTGCTGCAGTTCATTGTGTTTTATATATTTGAGCCAGTAATGGGCAGTAATTTGACAAGGCTGGTGACTGCTATGTGAGCCCACACACACATGCGTATTGCATGCATATTAGGAAACCTCTGCTGATCCATGAAACTTTAGAGGGCAAACAATTAGTTCACTGAAACAATCATGTAACTGCCTGGACAAGGCTAGAGTTGACATGCTGAACTCAGAATAGTGGGCCTTAGGTTATGCAGTGGCTTGCCGAATGGTGTGAACTTATCACCAGCTTCACAATGCCCAGCAGTGCAACAGAAATAGGACTGTAACATAGAATAGTACAGCACAGGAAGTCTCCCTTCAGCCTACAATGTCTGTACCAAACATTATGCCAAGACCAAGAAGAAAATGGAAGAATATGATGAAGAATTGAGGAGGTGCTAACCTAGGCTGTCTCTTTATTTCCAGGCTGCCTTGAAGAACAACAAACGCATAACTATTACCACAATACCCCATATACCAGTGGCCGCACGGGTCATTTTGTCAGTGTCCTTCATAGTATCTATTGGTTCAAAATAGAAATAACCTGAAATTAAAGGTGCCAAACTTATTCCACACCCTCGCCTGTTACTTGGCACAACGCAGTGCTTTCCCCGACATGTGCTTGTGAAAGGAATGCTGATTTTCTGTCAGCCATATTGCATCTGTACTCGAAGGTTGACCTTACGCAGATCTGGGTGCAGTTTAGTTTAGTTTAGTTTAAAGATACAACATGGAAACATCCCCGACAGCCCACCGAGTCCACACCGACCAGCAATCCCCGCACATTAACACTACCTTACGCACTCTAGGGACAATTTTACATTTATATCAAGCCAATTAATCTACAAACCTGTACATCTTTGGAGTGTGGGAGGAAACCAAAGATCCTGGAGAAAACCCAAGAAGATCACGGGGAGAATGTACATACTCTGTACAGACAGGCACCTGTAGTCAGGATCGAACACAGGTCTCTGGCAGCAAGGAGCCTTCGTAATAAGGTGGATGAGTTGAATGTGCAGATAGTTATTAATGAATATGATATAGTTGGGATCACGGAGACATGGCTCCAGGGTGACCAAGGCTGGGAGCTGAACATCCAGGGATATTCAATATTCAGGAGGGATAGACAGAAAGGAAAAGGAGGTGGGGTAGCATTACTGGTTAGAGAGGAGATTAACGCAATAGAAAGGAAGGACATTAGCTTGGAGGATGTGGAATCGATATGGGTAGAGCTGCGAAACACTAAGGGGCAGAAAACGCTAGTGGGAGTTGTGTACAGACCACCTAACAGTAGTAGTGGAGTTGGGGATGGCATCAAACAGGAAATTAGAAATGCGTGCAACAAAGGTAAAACAGTTATAATGGGTGACTTCAATCTATATATAGATTGGGTGAATCAAATTGGCAGGGGTGCTGAGGAAGAGGATTTCTTGGAATGTATGCGGGATAGTTTTCTAAACCAATATGTAGAGGAACCAACGAGAGACAGGCTATTCTAGACTGGGTATTGAGTAATGAGGAAGGGTTAGTTAGCATTCTTGTTGTGCGTGGCCCCTTGGGCAAGAGTGACCATAATATGGTTGAGTTCTTCATTAGGATGGAGAGTGATATTGTTAATTCAGAAACAAGGGTCCTGAACTTAAAGAAAGGTAACTTTGAGGGTATGAAATGTGAATTGGCCAAGATAGACTGGCAATTGATTCTTAAAGGGTTGACTGTGGATATGCAATGGAAGGCATTTAAAGACTGCATGGATGAACTACCCAATTGTTCATCCCAGTTTGGCAAAAGAATAAATCAGAGAAGGTAGTGCATCCGTGGATAACAAGGGAAATCAGGGATAGTATCAAAACAAAAGATGAAGCATACAAATTAGCCAGAAAAAGCAGCCTACCAGTGAACTGGGAGAAATTCAGAGTCCAGCAGAGGAGGACAAAGGGCTTAATTAGGAAAGGGAAAATAGATTATGAAAGAAAACTGTCAGGGAACATAAAAACTGACTGCAAACGTTTTTATAGATATGTGAAGAGAACAAGATTAATTAAAACAAATGTAGGTCCCTTGCAGTCAGAAACAGGTGAATTGATCATGGGGAACAAGGACATGGCAGACCAATTGAATAACTACTTTGGTTCTGTCTTCACTGAGGAAGACATAAATAATCTGCCAGAAATAGCAGGGGACCGGGGATCAAATGAGATGGAGGAACTTAGTGAAATCAGGTTAGCCGGGAAGTTAGGTAAATTGAATGGATTAAAGGCCGATAAATCCCCAGGGCCAGATAAGTTGCATCCCAGAGTACTTAAGGAAGTAGCCCCAGAAATAGTGGATGCAATAGTGATAATTTTTCAAAACTCTTTAGATTCTGGAGTAGTTCCTGAGGATTGTAGCTAATGTAACCCCACTTTTTAAAAAGGAGGGAGAGAGAAAACTGGGAATTACAGACCAGTTAGTCTAACATCAGTAGTGGGGAAAATGCTAGAGTCAGTTATTAAAGATGTGATAGCAGCACATTTGGAAAGTGGTGAATTCATTGGACAAAGTCAGCATGGATTTATGAAGGGTAAATCATGTCTGACGAATCTTATAGAATTTTTCAAGGATGTAACTAGTAGAGTGGATAAGGGAGAACCAGTGCATGTGTTATATCTGGACTTTCAGAAGGCTTTCGACAAGGTCCCACATAAGAGATTAGTATGCAAACTTAAAGCACACTGTATTGGGGGTTCAGTATTGATGTGGATAGAGAACTGGCTGGCAGACAGGAAGCAAAGAGTAGGAGTAAACGGGTCCTTTTCAGAATGGCAGGCAGTGACTAGTGGGGTACCGCAATGCTCAGTGCTGGGACCCCAGCTATTTACAATATATATTAATGATCTGGATGAGGGAATTGAATGCAAAATCTCCAAGTTTGCGGATAACACAAAGCTGGGGGGCAGTGTTAGCTGTGAGGAGGATGCTAGGAGCCTGCAAGGTGACTTGGATAGGTTGGGTGAGTGGGCAAATGCATGGCAGATGCAGTATAATGTGGATAAATGTGAGGTTATCCACTTTGGTGGCAAAAACAGGAAAGTAGACTATTATCTGAATGGTGGCCGATTAGGAAAAGGGGAGATGCAACGAGACCTGGGTGTCATGTTACACCAGTCATTGAAAGTAGGCATGCAGGTGCAGCAGGCAGTGAAGAAAGTGAATGGTATATTAGCATTCATAGCAAAAGGATTTGGATATAAGAGCAGGGAGGTTCTACTGCAGTTGTACAGGGTCTTGGTGAGACCACACCTGGAGTATTGCGTACAGTTTTGGTCTCCTAATCTGAGGAAAGACATTCTTGCCATAGAGGGAGTGCAGAGAAGGTTCACCAGACTGATTCCTGGGATGGCAGGACTTTCATATGAAGAAGGACTGGATAGACTCGGCTTGTACTCACTAGAATTTAGAAGATTGAGGGGGGATCTTATAGAAACTTACAAAATTCTTAAGGGGTTGGACAGGCTAGATGCAGGAAGGTTATTCCCGATGTTGGGGAAGTCCAGAACAAGGGGTCACAGTTTAAGGATAAGGGGGAAGTCTTTTAGGACCGAGATGAGAAAATAATTTTTTACACAGAGAGTGGTGAATCTCTGGAACTCTCTGCCACAGAAGGTAGTTGAGGCCAGTTCATTGGCTATATTTAAGAGGGAGTTAGATGTGGCCCTTGTGGCTAAAGGGATCAGGGGGTATGGAGAGAAGGCAGGTACAGGATACTGAGTTGGATGATCAGCCATGATCATAATGAATGGCGGTGCAGGCTCGAAGGGCCGAATGGCCTACTCCTGCACCTATTTTCTATGTTTCTATGTTTCTACCATGTGACACTGTGCTGCCTGTTGACCTAGTTGTGGTCTGCACCTGCCTGACATATGCGACTGCAGTCATAGAAACATAGAAACATAGAAAATAGTTGCAGGAGGAGGCCATTCGGCCCTTCGAGCCAGCACCGCCATTAATTGTGATCATGGCTGATCGTCCACAATCAAAAACACGTGCCTGCCTTCTCCCCATATCCCTTGATTCCAACATTCCATTAGCTTTCTTCACTGCCTGCTGTACCTGCACACCAACCTTCAGTGACTGGTGTACAAGGACGCCCAGGTCTCGCTGCACCTCCCCCTTGCCTAACCTAACCGCATTGAGATTATAATCTGCCCCCTTGATTTTGCCACCAAATTGGATAACCTCACATTTATCTATATTATACTGCATCTGCCACGCATCTGCCCACTCACTCAACCTGTCCAGGTCACCCTGCAACCTCCTAACATCCTCTTCACAGTTCACACTTCCACCCAGCTTTGTGTCATCCGCAAACTTGCTAGTGTTGCTCCTAATTCCCTCTTCCAAATCATTAATATATATGGTAAACAGTTGCGGCCCCAACACCGAGCCTTGCGGCACTCCACTCGCCACTGCCTGCCATTCTGAAAAGGACCCGTTCACTCCTACTCTTTGCTTCCTGTCTGCCAACCAATTTTCTATCCATGTCAACACCCTACCCCCCAATACCATGTGCTCTAATTTTAGTCACCAGTCTCCCGTGCGGGACCTTATCATAGGCTTTCTGAAAGTCTCGATACACTACATCCACTGGCACCCCTTCATCCATATTACTTGTCACATCCTCAAAAATTTCCAGAAGATTAGTCAAGCATGATTTCCCTTTCATAAATCCATGTTGACTTGGACTAATCCTTTTACTGCTATCCAAATGCCCCATTATTACCTCTTTATATAATTGACTCCAGCATCTTTCTCACCACCGAAGTCAGGCTAACTGGTCTGTAATTCCCCATTTTCTCTCTCGCTCCTTTCTTGAAAAGTGGGATAACATTATCTTTCCTGCAATCCACAGGGACTGATCCTGAATCGATCGAACATTGGAAATTAATTACCAATGCGTCCACTATTTCTAGAGCCACCTCCCTGAGGACCCTAGGATGCAGACCATCAGGCCCAGAGGATTTATCATCCTTCAGTCCCATTAGCCTACCCAATACTATTTCTCGCCTAATGAAAATTTCTTTCAGTTCCACTACCCCCTTAGAACCTCTGTCCTCCAGTACATCTGGGAGATTGTTTGTGTCTTCCTTAGTGAAGACAGATCCGAAGTACCTGTGCAACTTTTCTGCCATTTCCTTGTTACCCATAATAATGGTACCCGTGTCTGCCTTCAAGGGACCCACATTTGACTTTGCTACTCTTTTTCCCTTAACATATCTAAAGAAGCTTTTACTAACCTTCTTTATATTCCTGGCCAGCTTCCTTCGTACTTCGTCTTTTCAGCCCGTATTGCAGGTTTTGTTCCCTTCTGTTGTCCTATGAAAGTTTCCCAATCCTCTGGCTTCTGGCTACTTTTTGCTGTGTTATACATCTTTTCTTTTAGTTTTATTCTATCCCTAACTTCTCTTGTCAGCCACGGTTGCCTCCTACTCCCCTTAGAATCTTTCTTCCTTTTTGGAATGAAATGATCCTGCGTCTTCCGGATTATGCCCAGAAATTCCTGCCATTGCTGTTCCACCGTCATTCCTGCTAGGATCCCTTTCCAGTCTACCTTGGCTAGCTCCTCTCTCATGCCTTCATAGTCCCCTTTGTTCAACTGCATCACTGACATTTCGGATTTAACCTTCTCCTTCTCAAATTGCAGATTAAAACTAATCATATTATGATCACTACCTCCAAGCGGTTCCTTTACCTCGAGTTCTCTTATCATATCTGGTTCATTAGACAACACTAAATCCAGAATTGCCTTTTCTCTGGTCGGCTCCATTACAAGCTGCTCTAAGAATCCATCTCGGAGGCACTCTACAAACTCTCTTTCTTGGGGTCCTGAACCAATCTGATCTTCCCAGTCTACCTGCATATTGAAATCCCCCATCACCACAGTCAAATCTTGGCTGACAGGCTGACAGCAACAATAATGGTACTGGTACGGGTGGCAGGTGATCTGCTAGAGGAGGGATATTTGGACTGCTCCGTTAGCCCACAAACATGCTAATAGATGGAGAATGAGAGTAACACTGCATCACAATTGAACCAACCATTGTGTTTTACCTTCCATGTTGGTAAGAGAACATTGAAAAAAGATAGACACAAAAAGCTGTAGTAACTCAGCAGGACAGGCAGCATCTCTGGAGAGAAGGGATGGGTGACGTTTCAGGTCGAGATCCTTCTTCAGTGTCTGAAGGCCTTCCCGCTGAGTTACCTCAGCTTTTGTGTCTATCTTTGGTTTTAACCAGCATAGGCAGTTTTTTTCCTACACATTGCAAAAAGATATGTGCCAAGCTACTTCCTGTCTCCTCCTTGATTCCTGATATTCATCATGTTTTGGGATCATACAATCATACAGCCTAGAAGCAGGCCCTTCAACTCAACTCCTCCATTCGAACCAAAGTGCCCTATCTTAGCATGACCCATTTGCCCATGTTTGGCCCATATCCCTCAATACCTTTCCTATTCCTGTGCCTATCCAAGTGACTTTTAAATGCTACTAGACTAAGTGGGACCCGTTGGGTCCCAGGTTCACACGGGAGGGCTTGTCCCCCAATGCAATATTCCACCTCTCCACCAATTCCAATATTGGTGGCCAGTGGGGGGGGGGGGGGGGGTTTCTGGAGCACTAGCATGGGTGTTGTGGGTCAAGTCAAGTCAAGCACAGTGAGTGCAGGGCCAACAATCCATGTCAATCCATTTCAAGTCATCAAAATCCATTTCAAGTCAAGTCAAGTCAATCCACTTCAAGTCAAGTCAAGTCACTCACTTCAAGTCAAGTCAAGTCAATCCACTTCAAGTCAAATCAAGTCAATCCACTTCAAGTCAAGTCAAGTCAAGTCAATCCACTTCAGGTCAAGTCAAGTCAATCCACTTCAAGTCAAGTCAAGTCAATCCACTTCAAGTCAAGTCAATCCACTTCAAGTCAAGTCAATCCACTTCTAGTCAAGTCAATCCACTTTAAGTCAAGTCAAGTCAAGTCAATCCATTTCAAGTGATGTCTTAGAATAAAGAGGAAGCCATTTAAGACTGAGGTGAGAAAAAATGTTTTCACCCAGAAAGTTGTGAATTTGTGGAATTCCCTGCCACAGAGGGCAGTGGAGGCCAAGTCACTGGATGGATTTAAGAGAGAGTTAGATAGAGCTCTAGGGGCTAGTGGAATCAAGGGATATAGGGAGAAGGCAGGCATGGGTTATTGATTGGGGCCGATCAGCCATGATCACAATGAATGGCGATGTTGGCTCGAAGGGCCGAATGGCCTCCTCCTGCACCTATTTTTTATGTTCAATCCATTTCAAGTCAAGTCTAGTCCATTTCAAGTTAAGTCAAGTCAATCCATTTCAAGTCAAATCAATCGATTTCAAGCACAGGCCAGGCCAAACAACTCATGGCAATGTCATTTCATTTCCAATTTTGCATTGCCGTTTCAAGCATGGGCAAGGGCAGCAGGCCAAACAACTCATGGCATTGTCACTTCATTTCCAATTTTGCAATGCAGTTTCAAGCACGGGCAGGGGCAGCATGCCAAACAATTCATGGCATTGTCACTTAATTTCCAATTTTGCATTGCAGTTTTAGGCACAGGCAGCAGCAGCAGGCCAAACAACTCATGGCATTGTCACTAAGGGCTAACAAATCATTTATTGCAAGTACATTGCAGACTCACAGTTCAGTTGATTCACAGCTTGGAATCACAGTCGTGGACTCTCCTTCACGATCTTCCAGAGTGACTGGGGTTTTATAGTCCTGCCCCCCCCCCAGAAGGGGCGTTACCTTCATCGTGGTGATTAACAAGCGAGAGGTCCAATCAGCTGATCTCAAGATTTTAAAAACATTCATAACTTTATTATTTTTCATCGATCGGAAAAATCCTCGGGGCAGCCTCAGCAGAGGAGGACTGTGAGTAAGGGCCAAAAATCATAGCGATATAGGGTAGCATTTTTTCTAAAATCAATATACAGAGCAGACAGGAAGTGGTCAAGATGAGACTTTTAGTTATATAGATAAGTATCTGTTTCAACCACCCCCTCTGGCAGCTTGTTCCATAGATCCACCACCCTTTGAGTGAAAAGTTGTCTCTCAGGTTTCTACTAAATCTTTCCCTTCTTACTTTAAACCTATGTCCTCTGGTTTGTTGTTCCCCTACACTGGACTAAAGACACTGTGCATTATATTATCCATTCCTCTCACGATTTTATACACCTCTATAAGCAGGGCTGCCAACATTGGGTGAGAGTTGAGAGTGATAAATTGCGAGGGGGCGTGTTCCCCCTCCCACGGTAGGGAGCTTTTGCATTTTTCAGCTTGAAATTGTGCAATCTGGTGCATACTGTAGCGAGTCTTTTAACTTACACTTGAATGCAACATTTTATGCTTTAAATTGGATTAGGTATGAATAAGGTTAGGCTAAATTACATTCCTAATTACATTCCACAATAGAGCCAGGCTCTGATCAACAGGTGCAGCACATGAATGATTATATTCACGTATGGAAATCAGATTATATTCATGCTGTTATGCATATATATAGAGAAAAACACAGAGAAACAAAGCAAAAGTCGGACTTCCATCACTGTTCTGCACAAATAAATCAATCAACCTTGTTCAAGAAGGAACTGCAGATGCTGTAGAATCGAAGGTAGACAAAATTGCTGGAGAAACTCAGTGGGTGCCAAATTCAATTTACAGAAGCCAATTAACCTACAAACCTGCACTTCTTTCGGATATGGGAGAAACCGGAATATCCAGAGAAAACCCATGTGGCAGTAAGGCAGCAACTCTACCACTGCGTCACCGTGCCACCCCATTAAATTATTTTTTCTGTAATATATTTATTATGGTGTCACGTGAATAAAGATGAACACATGATTCTGATTTCTGCCCTTAGTTGGATAACACACATATGCAGTCATTGTGTTTTATGGCTAGTTTTCAACCTCATCAGGCTGAAGGTCTCGACTGCTTTATAACAGTTAAGTTACTTTAAGACCATTTCAGAAATTATGGCAGTCAACAAAAAATCAACTAACAAATTAAAGCAAACTAAAAAAAAATAACATGTTCCCTTTCCTGACTCTACCTCATAAGTACTTTACCGCTGTTAACAGAGCAAAGGGATATTCATCTCAAGAATCAAAATGGGGAAAGTGAGGGCAATTTTGCTTAAATGGTCATTCTAAGCCCATTCAGATCTGCATCGAGTCAGAGTTATACAACATGTACATGGCTGGCCCAATTTGTCCATAATGATCAAGTTGGCATTCTGCGTGCCTAGGGACTTGCTGCCGCTCCCAGATTAGCTCGCGTCCGAGGGACTGGCTGCAGTTCTCAGGTCGGCTCGCCTGCCCCGACCCCGCGAAAACGAATTGAAAAATACCCCGCGGTTTTTCGGGTTACCGGCCGGATTCGGCCCGTGTGCCATAGGTTGCCGAACCCTGTCCTAGATGTTTGGCCTCATTGTGGTCCCCCCCATGTTTTACAACCAATTCACCTGGTTAGTTCTGTCTCCGGCTGCTTCATGTTGTCGGCGGCTGCACATCCAACCAAGAAAGAAGAGAAGAGATGTGACGTCACTCACAGCCGCCAACTGCGTGCTTCCCCAGACTGCACAGATCGCTGTGATGTGGCGCAAAAGAGACAAACTGTGCAGGACTGAAGACTGCGTGAGAATTCTGTCATCAGCGTGAGAATTGGCTGAAATGCGTGACTCTCACGCTCAAAGCGTGCGAGTTAGCAGCCCTGTCTAAGGCCAGGATTTGACAACAGACACACAGGGAGACACATACACACAGGGAGACACATACACAAAGGAAAACACACACACACACACACACAGGGAGACAGACACACACACACAGGGAGACAGACAGACACACACACGGGGAGACACACACACACAGGGAGACATACACACACACACAGAGACACACACACAGGGAGACACACACACAGGGAGACACACACACACAGGGAGACACACATACACAGGGAGACAGACACACACAGGGAGACACACACACACAGGGATACACACACACACAGGGAGACACACACACACAGGGAGACACACACACACAGGGAGACACACACACACAGGGAGACACACACACACACAGGGAGACACACACACACAGGGAGACACACACACACAGGGAGACACACACACAGGGAGACACACACACAGGGAGACACACACACACACAGAGACGTGCACACACACACAGGGAGACACACACAGGGAGACACACACAAGGAGACACACACTGGGAGGCACACATACACACACAAGGAGACACACACTGGGAGACACACACACACACACAGGGAGACACACACACACACACAGGGAGACACACACAACGAGACACACACAGGGAGGCAGACACACAAGCACACACACACACGCCTTTCCTTCCCCCTCCCTCCCTCCCTCCCTCCATCCTCCCCTTCCTCACTCCTGCCCCCACCCCCCCTCTTTCCTCCCCCTTGTTCTTGTCTTGGTTTCTTGGTCCTCCAAAATATTCCAAATTGGAATTTAAACTAAAGGTGGTGGAGGGAGGACTTAAGCCAGAAAGGGTTTTGGGGAAGAAAGAGCTACCTTAAATTTAGTTGCATCTGGTTGGGTAACTAAAGTAGGGTGAAGATTATTCCATGCTTTAATTGTGCGGGGGAAGTACGAATTGATGTACACCTCTGTCTTGGTAGCTGGAATCACAAATTGGATCGAATGCCCTCGTCTGCTCCAAATTGGTTTGGGTTTGGTGTAGGTCTTGTAATCTATGTCGAGCTGACCATTTAACATTTTGTGAAAACAGGTCAAACGGTGAGCTTCACGTCTGTCTTGGAGAGGGTTCCACCCCAGAGAATTCAGAAGTTTGGTAACACTCGCTTCTCTCTCATAGGTGTTAGTAACAAATCGAGCTGCCTGTCTTTGGACACGTTCGATGGAAGAAATGTTTTTATTTGTGTATGGGTCCCATGCTGCAACTGCGTAGTCCAAATGAGGTCTAACGAGGGTGAAGTATAGCTTCTCCTTGACAGAAGTTGAACAATGATGAAAGTTGCGCCTCAGAAAATTTAGGACACCTGTTGCTTTCACCGTTGCATGATGAGTCTGACCATTCCAGCGCAGATCATTCTGCAATTTGATGCCAAGATACTTGGTTTGTTTGGATTCTTCAAGGGTGGCACCAAGTATATTGTAAGATGTTTCGCCTGGATTCCTCTTTCTGGTGACATGCATGGTTTCACATTTGGAAGGGTTGAACTGCATGCCCCATTGTTGTGACCACTCAACCATTGTATCGAGGTCCTTTTGGAGAGCATCTTCATCATCAGCTGACTTAATTGGACGGTACAGCAAACAATCAGCGAATAGTCTGGTCGTGATTGCGACTTTTTCATGGATGTCATTTATGTAAAGCAAAAACAGATGTGGGCCAAGTACTGTGCCCTGAGGTGTACCACTCAACACTGGATGCCAATTGGAGCTCTTTCCGTTCACACACACGCGCTGAAGACGTTTTGTCAGGAAACTGGAAATCCATCGTTTCGTGTTGGAACGAATACCATAGAAGTCAAGTTCCGAAACAGTCTATGGTGTGGGATGACATCAAATGTTTTAGAAAAGTCCAGCATTACTAAATCCGTGATGACGTTACCATCATGATGTTTGGCCAGGTCATTTGTCGTCAGGATAAGCTGAGACTCACATGATCTATCAATCGCATCAGATTACTATCAATTACATGCTCCAACAGTTTGCAGCAAGTACTTGTCAATGAAACAGGACAATAATTCGCTGGGTTGGTGGTTGAACCCTTCTTAAAGAGAGGAGTGATGTTAGCCTTCCTCCAATCCAGCGGAACATCACCTGAGTCAAGCGATTGTTGGAAAATGAACTGCAAAACTGGAGCCAGTTGTTCGGCCGCGATCTTGAGGGCTTGATTCGGTATCTGATCTGGTCCAATTGCTTTTGTGGTATTGATGTTGAGCAATAACGTCTTGACACCTTCAACCTCAATTTTAATAGCAGGCATATCAGCACATGGGCTGCCTCCCACCCTCTTTCCTCCCCCTCCCTCCCTCTTTCTCCCCTTTCTCCTTTCCTTCCTTCATCCCCTTTCTACATTCCCTCCCCTTGTCTTTGCCTCCATCCCTCCCTTTTTTTTTTTTTTTTTTCTCTCTCTCTCTCTCTCTCTCTCTCTCTCTCTCTCTCTAGCAAAGGCCCTCAAGTCCTGGTAACATCCTCGTAAGTCTTCTCTGCACTCTTCCCAGCTTAATGGCATCCTTCCTATTATAGGGTGGCCAAAATGGAACACTGTACACCAGCAATTTCAATACCCAAGGCAATCAGCTATTTTTTCTAACCAAAGTACAAAATCAAATAGCTCTGATGAAGAGGAACTGACCTAGTAAGTTAACTCTGTTTCTCACTCCGACAGATTGCAGTGTGCCCTGCAGAGTGGGGCCAATTTTTCAGTTTTTCTTTCAGGTTTATTTTGTAACTTGCCCCTTCAAACTACTCAGCTGAATGACCATGCCTCCAGCATGCACGCACCCCCACTGTTTTTGCTCTTGCCCTGGCTGTAGGCCAGCCATGCCTATCATCTCATTAGGTGCAGCGTGCACTTCTACATTATCTAAAGGTATCTGGAAGAACACGTGAATCAATACGGCAGAGAAGGCTACAGACCAAGTGCCGGTAAATAGTGAAACAAAGAACTGCAGGTACTGGTTCATAAACAAAAGAACACAAAGTGCTGGAATAACTCCACAGGATCAGGCAGCATTTCTGGAGAACATGGATAGATGACACCTATCCACATTCTCCAGAGATGCTACATGACCTGCTGAGTTACTCCAGTACTCTGTGCCTGGCCGGTAAATGGGATTAGAGTAATTGAGGTTTTGATCGTAGGCACGACCAGGGATGAGGGATGGTGGGCACAAAGTGTCCGTTTTGAGCTGTATGACTCCATGAGCATCCTTTAAGTTATTACTGTAAGCTTCAGATTTGTTGACTTGTGGTTTGAATATTTTAATCATCACCACTACTGATACTCTTTGTCTGCAAGCCAATTATCAGTTCTTTCCTGTCTACTATGAGAAAGGTTCAAATAAAAGGCGATCAAGAAGGGATGTGGAAGTAATGGTTGAATAATTGCTCTTTATGCAGCTGATTGATTGATTAAAAGATACAGCATGGAAACAGGCCCTTCAACCCACCGAGTTCTCGCCAAACATCGATCACACATTCACACCAGTTCTATATTATCACCCTTTCTCATCCACTCACTACACATTAGGAGCAATTTATGTTAACAGATGCATCCACAAGTCTTTGGGATTTGGGAGGAAACCAGAGCACCTGAAGAAACCCACGTGGTCACAGGGAGAATGTACAAAATCTACATAGACGGCGTCTGAGGTCAGGATTGAACCCGGAGATGAACCTGTGAGATAGCAGCTTTACCACCTGCACCACTATGCCATTCATATATTAGAAGTCAGAATGATTAGGAGGAGGAAAGAGGAGGAGAAAAATTGACTGTAAGGATACAATCATCTTCCATGATTTCAGCCCTCTACTAACTGTGGGGTCAGCATTATTCATCCATATAATTACTATCTACTTCATGGAGCCAGGAGATGCATGTGTGTCTCTTTCTCCATTTTGTTTGTTCTGTCTGCCTGTGAGATAAGTTGTACCACTTTGTTCTGGAAGAGACTGGGAGGTTTGCACTTACTACCATGCAATGTGTTAGTGAGATGTGGCTGTTGTGGTGGAATAGCTGGCAGTGTGAGCACACTGTATAATGCAGGGTGAGACCTCCCAAAGCTCTCAAGTCATGAATGTCTTATCTGCCAGATAGATAGTCACTGAGTGATGGCCTGCTCTGAATCTAGTAGTGGCAGCATAGAACATCTGAAGATACATTCACTGGCCTTGATCACTGATGTGCGGTCATTGAACAAAAACAATTCTTCAGGATTGGGCTCTGTGACTTCTACTGCCAGTGGTCTAAGAACATGTTGTGAACAGCTTCCTGGCATTCCGTGGGTGCAAGACAATGCTTCATCCTCCATCTTCCCCGGAATCACTCCCTGGGCTGCATCTTAAAGTCATAGAGCCTGCTCTCTCTCTCTCTCTCTTGTTACGTTTCTCTTCATTGTATTTGATGTCAATGCACTTTCTGCTTGACTCACTGCATCTGGCCCGGATACATGGCATCTCCCCTTTAAAGCTACAGGCAACCTATAAGTAGACCTAAGTAGCCCAAACTGCAGCTGATCACTTAGAGTAATGGGTTGCCACTGACATGCCCACACAATAAATAGGGCAGTTAGCACTGCTTGGTTGCTGAAATAAGTTAAATAAGCAGACAAAGCAAAATTGTCAAGTTATCTGCATTGCAATAATTGGTCCAGCATTAATCATACATCACAGTTTATCGAGGCTATTGAATTTAAGTCTCTCAGATCTTAATGTGTTTTATTTCAAAACTAGGGACAAGGCGTGATAATTAGTTTCTCCTGCTTGGTAGAATTCTGATGCAATCTGGATTGTGTAGAACTCCTACCTCAACAGATGGTCTTCAGTGCTGTTTTATCCAGAACTGGAAGAGAAGAGAAAATAGAAATGTGAAAAGGGAGACTAAAAGTAGCATTAAAAGAGCCCAGACATAGCGTAACCTTAATGAGATATATTTCAGTAGTCGGGTAAAAGGTTGAATTCAATTTATACTATGATATCTTTTTCTTCTTTCCCTTAAGCTTGATGTTTCTACAAAGTTGTCCCTGAGGGAGCTGAAGAGTCTTACACAGGGTTCACAGACTTTGCTGTAGATGGGCAAACTGCACTTGCTGGAGTGAATTACATGTAATTTTCTCCACAGCTCCTGCTGTTGACCTTTACCCTCCCATGCACTCCCATTATAGAGATTCAAAGTACTCAGTGTCTTTCTGGATTAGTACCTTCTTCAATTTGAACAATCATGGGCCAGGAATTCCCATCAGTCAGCTAAAATATTACAATGTTTCAGGGAGACATTGAGAATATTTGCTTTAAACTCCCGGACATCTTTTGCAATGATGAGGTCTGGGTAGAGTGTTTGTCTCAGGTGGTTGGTTTTGAGCATGTAGGTAATTTGGTCCACCCAATGGAGATGGTTAAGTTTGATCCAAGCCTTGATGCAGGGCAATTTGCCCAGTTAGAGGATGCTGTCATTGATTTATTTATCATACAATTGGATGGTATGATGATTGTATCAGTGTTGGTGAAAATTCTACAGTGCTCTAAGAAGCCTAAATGGGATCGCTGGGCTCCGCTGGGTGTTGAATGCATCCTTGACAAGGAGTGTAAGATAGCTGTATAGTAGTTTATTAAGGATATTTGTTTGTATTGTATTATGGTGGTGGGTTCTGGTTTGTTTTATTGTAGTGTAATATTATTTTTTAAATAATTGAATACATTTTTTGAATTAAAAAAAAGCCTAAATATCTCCAAATCATGATGGTGGATGAAAATCACTGTCTTAAGGGCCTGTCCCACGAGCATTCGACTGCATGCGGCAAGCGCGACCAAACCAGAAGCGGGGGCCGCGCGGGGGCCGCTCGGAGGTCGAGTGATCCCTGTACAGGGCCGGTCCCACCAGCATGCGACTGCATGCGGCGAGCGCGACCAAACCAGAAGCGGGGGCCGCTCAGAGGTCGAGTGAGTGACGTGAAGTTCGAGCGAAGTCTGCGGGAAGTTCGCGCGTGACGTACGGAGTCAAGACGCTGCATACGGCGTCAAGACGCTGCGTACGGCGTCGTGACCCTGCACACGCCCGTCGAGGCAGTGCGTACGGCATCGAGACGGCTGCGGGCCGGCAGGCCGTTGCCGCGTGGAAATTTTGAACAGTGTCAGTTTTTCGGAGCCCCGCGCGATGTCGGGACCAGCTCTGCACAACTCCATAAGGCTCCGGCGATCGAAGTGGGACCGGCCCCGCGAGGCCGTACGGCTCAAGCGACCACGTTAGGGCGCGCTTGCCGCATGCAGTCGCATGCTCGTGGGACAGGCCCTTTAGTTTTCAAACACAGGGATTTGGAATAGGCAGAAATGAATCAAATGAGCATAAAGAAAGAATAATTTCATAAAAGTGGCACAGAAGCAAATGAAACAAGACAAATGCAGGGTGACGTAATTCGGCATGGGCAATATTGAGAGGGACAATGGATTGACTCCTGTGTTAACTTTTATTGGACTCTGATTGCAGTCAACCTCTGACTATATGGTGAATTGTCAAGTGGGGTTTATTTGGATAGGGGTAACGAGAGGATTCAGCACAGAAAGTCACACAGTACTGCTCTGTGGAAACAGATGAGATTCTTTGCTACTGCTTTGAGTCGGTGAACTGGTCCATATTCAAGAACGATGCAGTCGGCCTAAGTGAGTATGCCACTATCATCACTGACTTCTTCAGTAACGGTAGAGAAGAATATGTGCTAAAGAAGACAAAATGAGTGTTCCCCATTGCAAACCATGGATAAACCGTGAGGTCCACCCAGAGTGAACTCCAAGTCTACAATGTTAAAGTCATAGAGTCATAGAGTGATACAGTGTGGAAACAGAACCTTCGGCCCAACTTGCCCACACCGGCCAACATGGCCCAGCTACACTAGTCCCACCTGCCTGCGTTTGGTCCATATCCCCACAAACTTGTTGGATCCATGTACCTGTCTAACTGTTTCTTATATGTTGGGATAGTCCCAGCCACAACTACCTCCTCTGGCAGCTTGTTCCATACACCCACCACCCTTTGTGGGAAAAAAGTCGAATGATCCCAAGCGGTATAGAAATCTATCTTTTCAAAAACCCATCAAGGATACTAAGAGGGAGTTTCAGACCAAGGTAGTCCTGGGAAAAAGACATGGAAACACATTGATTGTGGTGAGGTTTGCATGTCATAACGGGCTACAGAGTGAAGTCAGGCAGTACCGCTGGCAACAGTGTCTCTCCGAGACATGCTCAATGCATTCTATGCTGCCTTTGAACAGAAGGTCGGTGGAGTGACATCACCCGCCACGACAGCATCGAGTGCCCCTGTACCCACGGTCACTATCATAGTTGTATGATTGGCTTTCCTGCAAGTGAACCCGTGGAACGCAACTGCCCTGGATGGAGTCCCTAGCCTTTCCGTCAAGACCTGCGTGGATCTTCACTGGCACTTCACCACCATAATCAGTCTGAATAAATATCCTGACCCGAAACATCATTTATGCATGTTCTCCAGAGATGCTGCCTTATCCCTTGAGTTA
The DNA here is from genome assembly GCA_038087875.1 of Malacoraja senta. NCBI lineage: Eukaryota > Metazoa > Chordata > Chondrichthyes > Rajiformes > Rajidae > Malacoraja > Malacoraja senta. Next base: position 128,247,449 of record CM075977.1, read on the forward strand.
CTCCAGAAATTTGGGTCTTCTGTAAAGTAGCATCTTCAGTTCCTTTTTTTTAAACACACTCAAGGGCCTTTTTCACCCTGTAGATTTCCACTTCTCTTCTCTCCCTTTGGACGCAAGATACAATAGCTTGAGAGCACATACCATTAGATTCAGGAACAACTTCTTCCCTGCTGCTATCAGACTACTGAACGGTCTCTCATAAGTGAGGTTGTAGTCCTGATCTTCCATTCTACCTCATTGCAGACAATAGATTATTTCTCTGTAACTGTAATGCTATGATGCTCCAACACTATATTCTGCACTCTGATATTTTTCCCTTTGTACTGCCTGTTGCATTGTGTTCATGATTGTACTCATGTATAGTATGATTTGATTTGACTGGATAGCACGCAAAATAAACCTTTTCACTCTATCTTGGTATATGTGACAATAATAAACCAATACCAATATCATTGCTGCATTTTGCAGTAATTTATTGGAAGCAGAATATTTCTTTCCTTTGCTGAACATGAAAAAATAGCCGGAGCTCCATTCAGGGGGTTAAATGTTGGCAAAGAAGAAAAGACTGCAATTACACCCACACTGAAGAGGGAACAGGGAGATTAGTATTTACATTGTACTGACACTGAATGATCAGCATCTTACAATCTCTTTACATTTGAAACTTCAAACGTGTAAACATTTCTAAACCGAGCAATCTAGGTAAGTTGTAAAAGCAGTAGTGATCTTTATAGAGCAAAGCATTTATTGATGGGTTTCCTTATAAATCCACGATAAAAATGTTGGGAACTAAATTAGATGGTGCTAGAAAACAGATGTTGGGTGTGAGATTTGCAGTTAAACTATATCTGCTTGAATGAAAACCAGGCTGCATACCAAATGTATGCAGCAATATTATTAACATGATTTCAACAACCAGCTAGCATTGATTGAACTGTTTGTTGCCTTAATGCAAACTCAGCAGCCACAGTTTCATGAGAGTACACAAAAATGCTGGAGAAACTCAGCGGGTGCAGCAGCATCATATCACTCCATAGATGCTGCTGCACCCGCTGAGTTTCTCCAGCATTTTTATGTACCTTCGATTTTCCAGCATCTGCAGTTCCTTCTTTAACACAGTTTCATGAGAGCCTGGCATGTCCAAGATAGCCAGCATTAATTAAAGCCAGTCTGCACCTCTTAAAGAAGGGGGAAATGAAATTCATCCACCATTGGAAACACAAACCTGTGCAGACATCAATGACTGCCTGTTCTATTCTGCTTCTAAAATTCAATTACAGTATGTTAAAGTCAATGAAACCAAGCTTGGAAAACACCCTCTATTACATACCATGTTAAGTGCTACCAAATGGGAATGGATTTCTAGACACCCTTGTGAATGCAATTGATGCTAGAAGTCATTCCAGAAGTTTCTGGAAGAAGTGGCAGTAAACAGGCAACTGGCTAACTTTATGCCATGGCTCTGTGCACATTAATAGGTATTAGTAGGAGATGATAGAACATTTGGCCAACATGAAGAGTCAGGTTCCTGGTATGGGAGGCAATGCAACAATACTGCTCATGTGGTTAAATACAGTGATCCCATCTTGAATCAATTGAATATCCAGCCTCCTACACAGGACCAGTCTAAAACGGGTTTACTACAAGGATGGGGCCTTTGATGCCAGCGATGTAAAGTAGTAGTTTGGTTGTGAATGTAGGAGGAATGATTAGTAATCTTGCAGATGACATGAAAATTGAAGGTTGTCAAAGAATGCAGCAGGATATAGATCAGTTGAAAATTTGGTTGGAGGAATGGCAACTGGTGATTAAACCAGATACGTGTGAGGTGTTGCATTCAGGGAGGTCAAAGGGAAGAGGAAAGTATACTGTAAATGGCAGGATCTTGAGGAGTATTGATGTACAGAAGGATTTTACAGAAGGAGTACAAATAAATAGCTTCCTGAAACTGGTAACAAAAAATGAATAAGGTGGTAAAGACGTCATATGGTATGGTTGCCTTCATCGCTCAGGATATTAGGTATGAACGTTGGGAAGACACGTTACAGCTGTATAAAACTTTATTTGGAGTATTGTGCGCTGTTCTAGTCTATATGCATACCTCTTGCACTACCATGGACTTTTTTTCTAATTGTGGTTTTCACTAACATTTTGGGGTGTTTTTTTTTTACTGTCTTGCAGAATTTATGTGCAAGTTATTGATGTATATTTTATGTTTTTTGTGTTGACTTGTCTATGTGCCTATGATGCAGTTGCAAGTAATTTTTTAATTGTGTTATACATCACTGTACTTGTGCAAATGATAATAAACTCAACTTGTCTTGACTTGACATTCGCCATCTCCCATGGAAGCGCATTCCACCACGCACTTTTTTTCTGCATAAAAACATTGTTTTGCTCATCTCCTTTAAGCTATCCCCCCTTTCACCTTAAAGCTGTGCCCATTCTAGTAATTGACACTTCCACTCAGGAAAGAAGACACTGACCATCTACCATGTCTATGCCTCTCATAATGTTATACTTCTATCATGTCACCCCTCAGCCTCGGACGTTCCAGGGAATACAAAGCAAGTTTGCCTAAGCTCTCCTATGGGTAATATTTTACATGCCAGGTAACATCCTGGTGACCTATTTTGCGCCCTGTCCAATTCTTCACATAATTCCTGTAACCCGGAGACCAGAAATGCACACAATACTCCAAATGTGGCCTAACTAAAGCTTTATACAGCCGCTACATGAAGAATGGTCCTGGTTTGCTTGCAATCATGCTCTCTAAGGCTCAGGAACAGTTTAATTCTCTCTGTTATCAGACTCTGATGGTCCTTCCATAAGCTAGGGTACTGTTCGATGCATGGATAGCATGCAAAACAAAGCTTTTCATTGTACTGTGGTTCACCTTACAATAATAAACCTAAACTTAAATTACATCATCCAAATAAATAGCATGACACTCACCAAGATTCTTTCATTTCCTTTCCACGAGGTACACATTTGGTGGCAGGAACACTGAAACAAGTCATCCATGGTTCTAACAGCACAGCTTCATTGAGATCTGAATACCAAGATGGAGCAGCCAAGCTAGACTCTGGTCTGAAGAAGGGTCTCGACCCAAAACGTCACCCATTCCTTCTCTCCAGAGATGCTGCCTGACTCGCTGAGTTACTTCAGCATTTAGTGTCCATGCTAGACTCTGTTGCTGGCAGATATCATTAAAGGTGACAGGATGCTCATAAGTACTCTCCCTTCTCGCTTACATCTTCCATCTCATCCCCTTACCTCCAACCATGTGCAAAGCTTTTATAGTTTTACCCTTGTGACCTCCTAGCTAGAAATAGACCAACTCTGCATCAGGACCAGTCAGCAATGGCTGATTATCATGAGAGTGATGATGAAGTCATCCTGCTACTCCCTCTGATGTCCCCTGCTACCACCATTTACTCTGATGCATTACATGACATTGAGGTTAACATAGATTTGAGATCTGCAAAGACGGTCATTGAGTATGAGCTGCTAGCAACCAGGACATAAGGATAAGGATAGCCGAGGGGTCAGTTCCCCAGTGAGCAAAGACACTCATACCTTCTGCTGCAGAGAACTCAGGTGAAGATTGCATTGGGACAGTTTATACAAGAAGGTCAATGATTAGGGCTGTAGTGAAAGCTAAGACCAATACCATCATTGTTTCATGGATCTTCAATGTTTTATTCTCAATTGTAGGATTGCTGAAATGCCAGCCTCATAATGAGTGGCATGGGGTGGGGTGATTCCTGGCATTGCTGCCCTTGTTCATGCTTGTTACTCAGTCAGGCAAGACTGTCAGACTCCTGGAAGAGCAGCACAGTGTAAAATCAGCCAAATAAGATCATAGCTGCTCATGTTTATTTGCTACGACATGTCATCAGCTTTACAGCAACCACCCTGCAGCAATGATTCAAAAACACATTGTCCAAACCTAATATCATCATAGGATTAAAGAGCAGTCCAGAGAGTGAAGTGCAGAGAAAATATTATCCGTAGGTGACTTGCTTGTGGGAAATGCAATGGCAAACTCCAGAATACTGAAGCAAATTCAAAACAGCCATGTAACAGATGCCAACATAAGGGTCATATTGCAGCAGCTGGCAGCTCACAGTCTGAATTTATTGTGAGCATGTTCAACGTCAGTGCATAGAAGTTGATGACAATGAGGAAGAAACAGATGCATATAACATGCATGCTGTAAATGGACAAAATTAAAAGCCAGGTTGGCCAAGATTTCGACATAGATTTTCACTAGTAATAAAGTACTAAGATGAAGATTGGCGACATTGCAAAATATTGTATTAAAAATCACATCATTCATTTTGCAGAATATCAGTTGTATACCTGATCTGATATATCCGAGGACATTATGGGAAACTAGAGAGGAAATTGCAGGAGCCCTGGTTGAAATTTACAAGTCGTCCTTAAATACAGGAGAGGTGCCGGAAGACTGGAGGGTGGCAAAAGTTGTACCTGTTTTCAAGAAGGGCTGCAGGGAAAATGCTGGGAACTATAGGCCGGTGAGCTTAACATCTGTAGTTGGTAAGTTACTGGAGAGTATTCTGAGGGATAGGATATACAGGCATTTGGATGGGCAAGGGCTGATTAGGGATAGTCAGCATGGTTTTGTACGTGGGAGGTCATGTCTCATAAATCTGATAGATTTTTTTGAAGACGTGACCAAAATGGTTGATGAGGGCAGAGCTGTAGATGTTGTGTACATGGACTTCAGTAAGATGTTCGACAAGGTTCCGCATGGTAGGCTGCTCTGGGAGGTTAGATCGCATGGGATCCAAGGAGAGATAGCTGAATGGATAGCAAATTGGCTCCATGGAAGGAAGCAGAGGGTAATGGTGGAAGGTTGCTTCTCAGACTGGATGCCTGAGATTAATGATGTGCCTCAGGGTTTGGTACTGGGCCCGTTACTGTTTGTCATCTACATCGATGATTTGGATGAGAACACACAGAGCAAGATTAGCAAGTTCGGTGATGATACAAAAGTTATTGATTTTGCAGATAGTGAAGATGGGTGTGAACAATTGCAGCAGGATCTGGATCGATTGGCCAGGTGGGCGGAGGAATGGTTGATGGAATTTAATACAGAAAAGTGTGAGTTGTTACATTTTGTGACATCGAACAAGAGCAGGACCTACACAGTAAATGGTAGGCTTCTGGGTAGTGTTGTAGAGCAGAGGAATCTAGGAGTACAGGAGGTTGAAGGTTGAGTTGCCGGTAGATAAATTGATCAAAAAGGCTTTTGGCACTTTGGCCTTCAGCAGTCAGTGTATTGAGTATACAGTAGAAGTTGGGAGATCATGTTGCAGTTGTATAAGATGTTGCTGAGACCGCAGTTACAATATTGTGTTCAGTTCTGGGCACCATGTTATAGGAAAGATATTGTCAAGCTTGAAAGGGTTCAGAAAAAAATTACAAGGATGTTGCCAGGACTAGAGGGTGTGAGCTATAGGAAGAGGTTGAGTAGGCTGGGTCTCTATTCCATGGAGTGCAGGAGGATGAGGGGAGATCTTATAGAGGTATACAAAATCATGAGAGGAATAGATCGGGTAGATGCTCAGAGTCTTTTGCCTACAGTAGGGGAATCGAGGACCAGAGGACAAAGGTTCAAGGTGAAGGGGAAAAGATTTAATAGGAATCCGAGGGGTAACTTTTTCACACAAAGGGTGGTGGGTGTATGGAACAAGCTGCCAAAGGAGGTATTTGAGGCTGGGACCATCCCATCGTTTAAGAAACAGTTAGACAGGTACATTGATAGGACAGGTTTGGAAGGATATGGACCAATCGCAGAGAAGCTGGGACATTGTTGGCCGGTTTGGACGAGTTGGGCCAAAGGGCCTGTTTCCACACTGTATCACTCTATGACTCTATGACTCTGACCACTGAGGAAATACAGGCTTCAATTGAAAATTACACAAAGTGCTGGACTAACTCAATGGGTCATGCTGCATCCCTAGAGAACATGGATAGGTGAAGTTTCATGTAAGGCTTCTTCAGACCAGCATTCGTAGTTCCTTGTTTCTTCTATGGTTCAATTGAAGATGTACAGTATGTGGGAGAAGTTCTGCAAATGTAACTATGAAGATATAGTGCTTGAGATTTAATCATCAATATATTATACTGTCTATTGTAGCACAGAAGATTGTAATGGACCTTCCTTGATGGTGAACGAGTGGCTGAAGTTGGACTGGGGAAACCTAACCACTTCAAAAATGGCAAAGTTCTGGGCATCCTAATGAGTTACTATGAAGAAATTATTATAAACAAGGGAGACCTCAGGCTGCAGATACACAATTCCCTGAAAGTGGCAACATAGATACTGTAGGTAAGATAGTGAAGAAGGCATTTGGCACCCTTGTCTTCATTGATCCGGGCTTTGAGTCCAGTAGTTGGTATGTCATGTTACAATTGTAGAAGTCATTAGTAAAACCACACTTGGATTACTGTGTGCAGTTTTATTCATGCAGATATGGGAACGATGTAATTAAGCTGGAAATTCAGAAGGATGCTACCAGGATTGGAGGGCTAGAATTGTAAGGAAAACTAGTATAGGCTGGGGCCATTTTACAGAAACAAAGTGAGTTGAGGAGTAACCTTATAGAGGTAAATAAAATCATGAGAAACGTGGATAAGGTGAATAGTCATGGACTCTTTCCCAGGGTGGAGGAGTCTAAAACTAGAGGGCATAGGTTTAAAGTGAGAAGAAAAAGATTTAAAAGACAAATGGCAACTTTTTCACGCATCGGGTGCTATATGTAGCAATGTTACAACATTTTGAGATTTTAAAAATCATGTTTGCAATTTATCCCATCAGATAAAGCATAAAAAGAAGTTTAATTTGACACCAAATTCACTTTCATATCGTCAGTATTAAAAAAGTTATGGCCATTTTCATACTCGGAAATTAGCATCTTGTTCCCTATTGCTCTTCCATTGACTTAACACAAAAGCTGTGATCGAGGACAGTCAAAGCCCATAACTTTCTTAAAAATTAAGAGAACTGAATGAAATTTTCAGTTATTATAGATTGAAGCATTCTGAAACAAATATAAAACATCTTACTTGGATGACCTGAAATTAAAGCATATATTTCATTAATTACCTAATTGTAGTTAATTACAAAATTGACCGTTGTGATGGAAATAGTAATACACCCAGACTGCCTTGAAAATTCAAAAATGTGATATTCTCAAGATCAGAACTTTAATATTATTGTATTATATGCTGTAAGGCCGTAACAGATAGGTAAATAAATTACAATTTCTAGCAACAGACCAAGTCTTTATGGAGAAGATCAGTTGCTAGCTGGTACATTGGCATATGATAATCAGTACCATCATCATACTCCTCAGAATTTAACCAATAAGCAACTCTGTACACCTTGTTTTTCCTCAACTTTTCAATTTTGGCATTGTAAACTACAAGTTCTTGCTCTTCAAACCACGTATGACATGCCTTTCTGCCCACTACTTTCCCATTAAGAATGTCCTGTAGATTCCATTTCTTAAGAAAAGGATATTTTTTTAAAATAGCCTAAAGGCTCTGTCTCACGGTGTTGCGGTCATCGGCGCTGAAGCGCGGCGTCGCCGGTAGAGGGGACTGCACGGCAACGGCGAGAGCGCCGAGCCTATGCCACGGGAGCGCCACACGGATGCTGCGCGGGGGCTGAGTGATTTAAGTACGGCTGGTCCCACGAGCTTGCGGTAAGTAAAAAACAAGGGCGGGCCGACTGCGATGACGTCATTTCGGATCTGCGGGGCTGTGGCGGCGGCAGTGCTGATTGCGGCGCTGTGGCGGCGGCTGTGGCGGCAGCCGTACTGATCGCGGCGCTGTGGCGGCGGCCGTGCCGCACACGTGCCTCACTGGTGGAGGCTGTGGCGGTGAAGGTTCTACTCACAGCACTCGTGCCACACTGGCGGCGGCTGTGGCGGCGACCGTGCCGCACTCGTGCATCACTGGCGGCGGTTGTGCGGTAGGTACATATTTTTGAACAGTGTTGGGTTTTTTTTAGCACCGGAATTGTGCGTTTGACCGAGCCCGCGGTCTTTGGCGGCCCAGGAGCGGTAGATACATAGATACATAGAAATTAGGTGCAGGAGTAGGCCATTCAGCCCTTCGAGCCTGCACCGCCATTCAATACGATCATGGCTGATCATCCAACTCAGTATCCCGTACCTGCCTTCTCTCCATACCCCCTGATCCCTTTAGCCACAAGGGCCACATCTAATTCCCTCTTAAATATAGCCAATGAACTGGCCTCAACTACCCTCTGTGGCAGAGAGTTCCAGAGATTCACCACTCTCTGTGTGAAAAAGTTTTTCCTCATCTCGGTCTTAAAGGATTTTCCCCTTATCCTTAAGCTGTGACCCCTTGTCCTGGACTTCCCCAACATCGGGAACAATCTTCCTGCATCTAGCCTGTCCAACCCCATAAGAATCTTGTACGTTTCTATAAGATCCCCTCTCAATCTCCTAAATTCTAGCGAGTATAAGCCAAGTCTATCCAGTCTTTCTTCATATGAAAGTCCTGACATCCCAGGAATCAGTCTGGTGAACCTTCTCTGCACTCCCTCTATGGCTATAATGTCCTTCCTCAGATTTGGAGACCAAAACTGTACGCAATACTCCAGGTGTGGTCTCACCAAGACCCTGTACAACTGCAGTAGAACCTCACTGCTCCTATACTCAAATCCTCTTGCTATGAAGGCCAACATACCATTCGCTTTCTTCACTGCCTGCTGCACCTGCATGCCTACTTTCAATGACTGGTGTACCATGACACCCAGGTCTCGCTGCATCTCCCCATTTCCTAATCGGCCACCATTTAGATAATAGTCTGCCTTCCCGTTTTTGCTACCAAAGTGGATAACCTCACATTTATCCACATTATACTGCATCTGCCAAACATTTGCCCACTCACCCAGCCTATCCAAGTCACCTTGCAGTCTCCTAGCATCCTCCTCACAGCTAACACTGCCCCCCAGCTTAGTGTCATCCGCAAACTTGGAGATGTTGCTTTCAATTCCCTCGTCCAGATCATTAATATAAATTGTAAATAGCTGGGGTCCCAGCACTGAGCCTTGTGGTACCCCACTAGTCACTGCCTGCCATTGTGAAAAGGACCCGTTTACTCCTACTCTTTGCTTCCTGTTTGCCAGCCAGTGCTCTATCCACATCAATACTGAACCCCCAATACCGTGTGATTTAAGTTTGTATCCTAATCTCTTATGTGGTACCTTGTCGAAAGCCTTCTGAAAGTCCAGATACAACACATCCACTGGTTCTCCCCTATCCACTCTACTAGTTACATCCTCGAAAAATTCTATAAGATTCGTCAGACACGATTTACCTTTCGTAAATCCATGCTGACTTTGTCCAATGATTTCACCACTTTCCAAATGTGCTGCTATCCCATCTTTAATAACTGACTCTAGCAGTTTCCCCACTACCGATGTTAGACTAACTGGTCTGTAATTCCCCGTTTTCTCTCTCCCTCCCTTCTTAAAAAGTGGGGTTACGTTTGCTACCCTCCAATCCTCAGGAACTACTCCAGAATCTAAAGAGTTTTGAAAAATTATCACTAATGCATCCACTATTTCTGGAGCTACTTCCTTAAGTACTCTGGGATGCAGCCTATCTGGCCCTGGTGATTTATCGGCCTTTAATCCATTCAATTTACCCAACACCACTTCCCGACTAACCTGGATTTCACTCAGTTCCTCCATCTCCTTTGACCCGCGGCCCCCTCCTATTTCGCCGCCAATGACCGCAGACTCGTGCGACAGGCCTTTAAGTATCCAAATAACAAACTAATCCCATTCACACAAGAATTCACAATATAACATGATTTTAAAATCTCACTGTCATGAATTTATATGCCAGATGGAAGGAATTTAATGTTTAATTCCCATAGATTAATCTAGAAACATTCACTCAATATAATCAAAATTATTATTTTTTGCACAATACATGGGACAAAAACTGATATTTAGTATAAAAAATATTGACTATGGATATATAGCACAAAATATAGACGATTTAGATGCTCTTATGACAAGATTGTCCAAAAGAAAAGCATTTAAATTGTCTTGCGAGTGGGTTTTTATGGAACGCGATCGATTGGAACATTGCATTTGCAGTGAATTTGAACTCCATATCGGCAGGAAAAACAATGCCGGTTCGTATGGGGCCCAAATCACATTTTTGCAATGTAAAATTAGATTAAAACCATCCCAAGAAGCAAGATTATATGTAAAATACACGACTTACCCTTTGTTTTGTCCCGTTCTTGCGATCCGTCACGTTGTAGGCATTGAGGGCGTTCAAAGTCGCTTTTTATTTTAATCTAATTATTAAATTTAAAAAAACTGGGAACGGGTCCGATCGATTTTTCTTCAGCAGCTAGCAGCCCGAGGAAATCCGCCTCTGACAGGCAGTAGAATACTGGATTTTAATCCCGCCCCCCCCCCCCCCCCTCAAAGGTGCCAAAGTCGTGCACACGGCCAGTGGCAGAACTGCAGCGCTGCTGAAGGTATGTTTTGTAACATCGCTACTATATGGAATGAGCTGCCAGGGGAAGCTATAAAGGCAGGTACAATTAAAACATTTAAAGTACCTTTGGAAAGCAACATGGATAGGAAAGGTTTAACAGGATATGGGCTAAACACAGATAAATGGGACTAGCTCAGATAGATATCTTGGTCAGAATGCATGAAGGACCTGTTTCAGTTTCAGTTTAGTTTATTGTCACATGTACCGAGGTACAGTGAAAAGCTTTTGTTGCATGCTAACCAGTCAGCAGAAAGACAATACATGATTACAATCAATACGTTTACAGTTTATAGATACATGATAAAGGAATAATGTTTAGTGTAAGGTAAAGCTAGCAAAGTCCAATTAAGGATAATCCAAGGGTCACCAAAGAAGTAGATAGTAGTTCAGCCCTGCTCTCTGGTTGTGGTAGGATGATTCAGTTGCCTGATAACAGCTGGGAAGAAACTGTCCCCGAATCTGGAGGTGAGCGTTTTCACACTTCTATACCTTTGCCTGATGGGAGAGAGGGGAAGAGGGAGTGGCCAGGATGTGACTCGTCCTTGATTATGCTGCTGGCCTTGCTGAGTCAGCGTGAGGTATAAATGCAGTCGATAGAGGGAGGTAGTTTTGTGTGATGGTCTGGGCTGCATCCACAATTCGCTGCAATTTCTTGCCATCTTGGATGGCGCTGTTCCCAAACTAAAATGTGATGCATCTTGATAAATTGGTTTCTATGGTGCATCTGTGGAAGATGGTGAGAGTTGTAGGGGCCATGCCAAACTTCCTAAGCCTTCTAAAGAAGTAGAGGCTCTAGTGTGCTTCCTTGGTCATTGCTTCAATATGGGTGATCCAGGAGAAATTGTTGGTGATATTGACTCCTAGGAATTTGAAGTTTTAACCATCTCTACTTCGGCACCATCAATGCAAACTGGGGTATGGGTACCGCTTCACTTCCTGAAGTCAATCACTATCTCCTTTATGTTGCTGACTTTGAGTAAAAGGTTGTTGTCACGACACCAGGACAGAAGGTTCTCAATCTCCTTCCTATACTCCGTCTCATCATTATTTAATATCCAGCCCACAATGGTGGCGTCGTCTGCGAATTTGAAAATTGAATTAGATTTGTACATGGCTGCGCAGTCGTGGGTGTACAAGCAGTAAAGAAGGGGGCTGAGAATGTATCCTTGAGGAGCACCAGTGTTGATGATTATCGTGGAGGATGATTTGTCCCCTGTCCTCACTGATTGAGGTCTGTTGGTCAAGAAGTCGAGGATCCAGTTGCAGAGATGACTGCTGACCCCAAGTCCTGTGAGTTTGGTGATAAGCTTGGATGGTATAATGGTATTAAAGGCAGAGCTGTAGTCTACGAATAGGAGTCCAAAGTAGGCGTCTCTCTTCCACAGGTGTTCTAGGGATGAGTGTAGGATCAAGGGGCTGTCCCACTGCAGCGACCTAATCTGCGAGTTTAGAAGAGTTTGCCCTCGACTCAAACTCGCAGCATGGTCAACACGTGGTCCTAGGAGATCCTATGAGGTCACTGTAACTCTCCTTCATGCTCGAGGGAAGTTCCCGCATACTCGCGGCCTCAGTTTGGTCGAGTAACATTTTTCAGCATGTTGAAAAATTTTCTGCGAGTAAAAATTGTTCGGCATGGTTCTTTTGAACTCGTAGTGCAGTGGAGTGGGGTCGCTATGTAGTTACAGGCAGTCGAGGGCAGCCGTAGGCAATCTCCTCTGACCGGGCATTTTAATTGGCTCATTGGAGTTTTCAGGACCAAGGAAAACCGACCGGTAATGTAAAATGCCCGCTAAACTTTATTATAAGTTGTCTGGCTTCTTAAAAGTGCCTCCACTCCTTCTCCCCCCCTTCTCCCCCTCTACTCTCCCCTTCTCTTTCCTTCTCTCCCCTTCTCTCCCCTTCTCTCCCTACCCCCTCCTCGCTCTCTAAAGGACTTACCGAGCTGTGCAGCCGTCTTTTACCTTCCTCTTCATCGCGGGAGTGAATTTCAGACAGCGCTCCCCCGCTTTCCCAGGCCCCCACCTTTGCGATGTGTTTGTGTGTGTGTGTGTGTGTGTGTGTGCGGTCGGTCGATCCAGCTCGTGGTTTCAACGCTGACGGTCGATCCAGCTCGAGGTATTTCAGGCGAGTGCCCTCGAGCTTGAAGGTCGAAGACAGTCGCTGAAAGGTCGCGTCAGTGGGACAGGCCCTTTAGGGCGATGGCATCGTCCATGGACCTGTTGTGACGGTTGGCGAACTGCAGTGAGTCAGGGCCCAGGTGTGACATTTATTTATGGCAGGCCATAACTGGTTCCCCACACATTGAAAGCCCAAACTGCACAGGAATGGTGACTCGATTAACAGATAAAATGATCACAGTCACCAGCATGTGCAAGGTCAGACGACAATATCTACTGCAAACATAACAAGAATTTTATGGAAAGCTGGATGGATAAAACACATTTAGAAATTTGGATTCCTCCCATGTCTTTTTGCCAATTATATTTAATCATCAATATGCCTAAGGGACTGTATTCTTATACCCTACCCATATATGGAGTCAGTCATCCCATAAACTCTTCCAGAGCACTATGAGCATCATGTTACAAGAAATACATATCTGCTTTTGTAATTAGGACAATGTTATGATTTATGTGCCGAGAAGAATGTCTTCAAATCTACAGTAACATAGGTATTGAGGCACTTACATGAGGCACACCGCCTAAAATTAAAAATAAGTTTTTCTTCTGCAATGTACAGTGATTTGTCCCGGCTTACTGGTTTATATTTATGTTTACAGGTTCTAAACATGAAGATCTATGGACTCCAAAATCTGCAAATATGCCAGATTTGACAATGATGAACAATTTTGTATATTTTCCACCAGGTTTGACAACAGAACTCTTGGCCTTCATTGTTAGTTGAAGAATGATAGAACATAGAGCATAGAAAAATCAGACACAAAATGCTGAAGGAATCAACGAGTCCGGCAGCATTTCTGGAAACATGGAAAGGTCCAGATCCAAAATGTCGATTATCCATGTTCTCCAGAGATGCTGATTAAACCACTGAATTACTCCAGCATGTTGTGTCTTTTTTTGTAAACCAGCTTCTGAAGTTCCTTATGTCTCCATTGAACATAGAACAGCACAGGAACATGCCCTTCGGTCCACAGTGTCTGTGCTGAATATGATGCCAAGACCAATTCTTATCTGCCTGCACATAATCCCTATCTCTCAATTAACGCCACTATCCCGAGCTACACGTTCCAGGCATTCACACCATCTCCATAAAAAACCTCCACTGCACATCTCCTTTAAACTTTGCTCCCTCACCTTAAAGTTATGCCCTCGTATTTTATATTTCCATCCCGGGAAAAGTTTCCGACTGTCTACCCTATCTATACCTCCCATAATTGTATTTACTTCCATCAGGTCTTCCATCAACCTCTGGCATTCAGAGTGTGTCCAAACAACAGCGAAGCATCACTCCCCGACAAGCTCAATGCATTTTATGCATGATTCGATAGGGAAAACACTGATGTACCTTCCCGAGCCTCCATTCACCCTGACGGTATTACAGTCACAGTCACAGAGGCCGATGTCAGAAGATCCTTCTGGGGGGTGAACCCTCAGAAAGCGCCTGGACCTGATGGTATACCCGGTCGAGTTCTCAAGACCTGTGCAGACCAACTGGCGGGAGTTTTTGCGCACATTTTCAACCCCTCACTTCTGAGGTCTGAGGTTCCCACCTGCTTTAAGAGGGCATCCATAATACTGGTGCCCAAGAAGAGTAAGGTGACGTGCCTCAATGACAATCGACCAGTGGCACTAACGTCTGTGGTGATGAAGTGCTTTGAGAGGTTGGTTATGGTGCACATCAACTCCTACCTCGACAAGAACCTCCACCCACTAGAGTTCGCATACCGCCACAACAGGTCAACGGAGGATGCACTTTCACTGGCTCTCCACTCCGCATTGGACCACTTGGACAATAACAACACCTACGTCAGGCTGTTGTTTAAAAACTACAGCTTGGTGTTTAATACCATCACCCCTTCCAAGCTGGTTACCAAGCTCACGGAACTGGGCCTCTGCGCGTCCCTCTGCAATTGGATCCTCGACTTCCTCATCCACAGACCACAGTGCGTCCGAATTGGAGGAACCACTTCATCCTCAGTAACAATTAGTATGGGAGCACCTCAAGGCTGCATGCTCAACCCCCTGCTTTACTCACTCTATACCCATGACTGCGTAACCGGACATAATGCAAACTCCATCATCAAGTTCGCCGACGACACGACTGTGGTTGGACGAATCACAGATGGGGAGGAGTCAGAGTATAGAAGTGAGATCGACCGACTGACCAAATGGTGCCAGCACAACAACCTGGCTCTCAACATCAGTAAGACCAAGGAACTAATTGTGGACTTTGGTAGGTGAAGGATGAGGACCCACAATCCAATGGGACAATGGTGGAGAGGGTCAATAAATTCAAATTCCTGGGCATGCATATTTCCAAAGATCTTTCCTGGACCCAGCACACCGGTGCAATTATAATGAAGTCACATCAGCGACTCTACTTCCTGAGAAGATTACGGAGATTCGGCATGTCGAAGAGGATTCTCCTAAACTTCTACAGGTGCACGGTAGAGAGCATTCTGACTGGTTACATCGTGGCCTGGTTCGGCAACTTGAACGTCCAGGAGCGAAAAAGACTACAAAAAGTTGTGGCCACTACCCAGTCCATCACTGGCTTTGACCTCCCCACCTTCGAACGGATCTATCATAGTCGTTGCCTCAAAAAGGCAGCCAAAATCATCAAGGACCCACACCATCCTGGCCACACACTCATCTCACCATTGCCACCAGGAGGAAGGTACAGGAGCCTGAAAACGGTGAAGTCCAGGTTCAGGAACAGCTTCTCCCCTACTGCCATCAGGCCATTAAACACAACAACTAATAAGTTCTGAACTCTGAACGGCAAAAGACTATATTATTATTTGCACTATATTTGTTATTTATTGAACTTTTTCCTTTTTTTCTCTTCCCCCGTTATGTACTATGTTTACATATTCACATATTCTGTTGTGCTGCAGCAAGTGAGAATTTCATTGTCCCATCCGGGACATATGACAATAAAATACTCTTGAAACTCTCCCTGTAGCTTATACCCTTTAATCCAGGCATCACTCTGGTATACCTCCTCTGCATGCTTTCCAAAGGCTCCACATGCTTCCTGTAATAGGGCGACCAGAACTGAATGCAATACACCAAATGTGGCCTTACCAAAGTCCTATAAATCTGAGGTCCTGTGGCCTCAGAGCGAACAGCAACATATGAGCACAATGCGTGTCTTGTCCGTTACAATTTCACTTGTGAATTATTTTAGTTTGATTCTAGCCTTGGGATAATTCTCAGCCATGTGATGGATGACATCCAGGAAAACCTCATGACTTGCCCTTTAACAAACGACAATCAAAATTATATCCAAATAGGATCTAATTTCCAAAGGCTTCTTCCATCATATTCAGTCAAACGTTTCGTTCTAAGCCTCCCTGTAAGCTCATTTAAACTGAGAAAGATGACAAACTATAACTGGCAGTTTTGAGCCTCAGATCAGTTTATATAATCAATGGTAGCATCACAGTTGCAAAAGACAATAGACAAGACATGCAGGAGTAGGCCGTTTGGCCCTTCGAGCCAGCACCGCCATTCAATGTGATCATGGCTGATCATCCCCAATCAGTACCCCGTTCCTGCCTTCTCCCCATATCCCCTGACTCCGCTATCTTTAAGAGCCCTCTTGAAAGTATCCAGAGAACCGGCCTTCATCGCCTTCTGAGGCAGAGAATTCCACAGACTCGCAACTCTCTGTGTGAAAAAGTGTTTCCTCATCTCCATTCTAAATGGCTTACCCCTTATTCTTAAACAGTGGACCCTGGTTCTGGACTCCCCCAACATCGGGAACATGTTTCCTGCCTCCAGCGTGTCCAAACCCTTAATAATCTTATATGTTTCAATAAGATCCCATCTCATCCTTCTAAATGCCAGAGTATACACCCCCAGCCGCTCCATTCTCTTAGCATATGACAGTCCCGCCATCCCGGGAATTAACCTTGTAAACCTACGCTGCACTCCCTCTATAGCAAGAATGTCCTTCCTCAAATTAGGGGATCAAAATTGCACACAATACTCCAGGTCTGGTCTCACTAGGGCCCTGTACAACTGCAGAAGGACCTCTTTGCTCCAATACTCAACTCCTCTATTTATGAAGGCCAACATGCCATTCACTTTCTTCACTGCCTGCTGTACCTGCATGAAGAAGGGTTTCGGCCCGAAACGTTGCCCATTTCCTTCGCTCCATAGATGCTGCTGCACCCGCTGAGTTTCTCCAGCATTTTTGTGTACCTTCGATTTTCCAGCATCTGCAGTTCCTTCTTAAATGCTTACTTCCATTGACTGATGAACAATGACCCCCAGATCCCATTGTACTTCCCCTTTTCCCAACTTGACACCATTTAGATAATAATCTGTCTTCCTGTTTTTGCTACCAAAGTGGATAACCTCACATTTATCCACATTAAACTGCATCTGCCATGCATCTGCCCACTCACCCAACCTGTCCAAGTCATTCTGCATTCTCATAGCATCCTCATCACAGTTCACACTGCCACCCAGGTTTGTGTCATCTGCAAATTTGCTAAAGTCACTTTGAATCCCTTCATCTAAATCATTGATGTATATTGTAAATATCTGTAGTCCCAGCACCGAGCCTTGCGGCACCCCACTAGTCACTGCCTGCCATTCTGAAAGGGGCCCGTTAATCCCTACTCTTTGTTTCCTGTCTGCCAACCAATTTTCTATCAATGTTAGTACTCTACCCCCAATACCATGTGCCCTAATTTTGCCCACTAATCTCCTATGTGGGACTTTATCAAATGCTTTCTGAAGGTACAGGTACACTACATCCACTGGCTCCCCCTGGTCCATTTTCCTTTTTACATCCTCAAAAAATTCCAGAAGATTAGTCAAGCATGATTTCCCCTTCGTAAATCCATGCTGACTAGGACCGATCCTGTTACTGCTATCCAAATGTGTTGCTATTTCATCTTTTATGATTGACTCCAGCATCTTCCCCACCACCGATGTCAGGCTAACTGGTCTATAATTCCCATGTTTTCTCTCTCCCACCTTTCTTAAAAAGAGGGATAACAATAGCTACCCTCCAATCCACAGGAACTGATCCTGAATCTATATAACATTGGAAAATTATCACCAATGCGTCCACGATTTCTAGAGCCACTTCCTTAAGTACCCTGGGATGCAGACCATCAGGCTTTGGGGATTTATCAGCCTTCAGTCCCATCAGTCCACCCAACACCATTTCCTGCCTAATGTTGATTTCCTTCAGTTCCTCCGCCACCCCAGATCCACTGGCCACTAGTACATCAGGAAGATTGTTTGTGTCCTCCTTAGTGAAGATGGATCCAAAGTACCTGTCCAACTCATCTGCCATTTCCTTGTTCCCCATAATAAATTCACCTTTTTCAGTCTTCAAGGGTCCAATTTTGGTCTTAACTATTTTTTTCCTCTTCACATACCTAAAGAAGCTTTTACTATCCTCCTTTATATTCTTGGCTAGCTTACTTCCGTACCTCATCTTTTCTCCCCGAATTGCCTTTTTATTACCAAAAATTACATTACCCAATCATCTCGCTTCCCGCTCATCTTTGCTATGTTGCACTTCTCTTCTATTTTTATTCTGTCCCTGACTTCCCTTGTCAGCCACAGTTGCCCCTTACTCCCCTTGGAATCTTTCTTCCTCTTTGGAATGAACTGATCCTGCACCTTCTATATTATTCCCATAAATACCTGCCATTGTTGTTCCACTGTCATCCCTGCTAGGGTATCCTTCCAGTCAACTTTGGCCAGCTCCTCCCTCATGGCTCCATAGTCCCCTTTGTTCAACTGTAACATGGACACCTCCTATTTACCCTTCTCCCTCTCCAATTGTAGATTAAAACTTACCATATTATGGTCACTACCTCCTAATGGCTCCTTTACCTCGAGTTCCCTTATCAAATCCGGTTCATTACACAACACTAAATCCAGAATTGCCTTCTCCCTGGTAGGCTCCAATACAAGCTGCTCTAAGAATCCATCACGGAGGCACTCCACGAACTCCCTTTCTTGTGGTCCAGTACCAACCTGATTTTCCCAGTCTACCTGCATGTTGAAATCTCCCATAACAACCATAGCATTATCTTTATGGCATGCTAATTTTAACTCTTGATTCAACTTGCACCCTTTATCCAGGCTACTGTTTGGGGGCCTGTAGATAAGTTCCATTAGGGTATTTTTACCCTTACAATTCATTAGTTCTATCCATACTGATTCCACATCCCTTGTTTCAATGTCACCCCTTGCAAGGGATTGAATTTCATTCCTCATCAACAGAGCTACTCCACTCCCCCTGCCCACCTGTCTGTCTTATCGAATCAAAGATACCTTTTCAACCTATGCACATAGATATTTTTAAAAAGGAGACGCTTCATTTCTAGTCCTTATTGATTCTAATTGGAGCTGGAAGGTTAAGCCCAGAGGGTTCACTAACACAATGGATGAGCTATGAACAATTTTTGCATCGAGTTATGTCGCACAGAAACAGGCCCTTTGGCCCAACTCGTCCATGCTGACCAAGATACCCATCTATGCTTGTTCCCATTTGCTCATGTTTGACCCCTATCCCTTTAGACCTTTTCTATCCATATACCTGTCTGTGTACTGGCACATCACATTCTATTCAAGGAAATAGCCTCTGACAATAAATTAGAATTAGGCTTGTTTTCATGTAATTATTTTGTGAGAAAGAAGGTATCCAACATATTTTCATACCTGGATAATGCTTGCATTATACTAACACCTGTATCCAAAGGAGCAGCTCAACAATCTGCCAGAATAGTTAGAGACAAATATGCCAAGGATTTTCTTCATTCAGCATGAAACACTGTTTGACAAAATCCTTTTATGATATCAAACTACTCCACCAAGCTCTGCAGGGTGCACGCCATCAGCACTTGTCAAAAGACAACGCCAAACAAGATTGAGAGTACAACTCGATATCACTAACACACTGATGCCGAACCAAAATTGTCAGGAATGCTATTTCAAGTCTGACCTTAAAGTTCATTTGCCATGACAGGCACAATCGAAGAAGCCAGGGAGGTGAGGGAAGCAAGGGCTTGGTGGATAATTAGGAGGCAAAATGTTCTCCTGTGACTCTGGGCACGTGATGGATGGCCAAACTAAACCCAGTGCCGCAAGCCAGTGCAGGGTTGTGGGCTGATTTTCAGGGCCAGTGACCACAGCATCTGTCATTGAGGTTTGTACTGTAGAGACGCTACTACCTGTTGGTGTTGCTAATAGATAAAAGTGCAACCCAGAAAAATGAGTCTGCCAGGGACTTGGGGCAAAACATTGAAACTCCACTGCAAACTCTTTAATTTGCATCGCTTTGCTGTGGAATTTGACCTTGTTCTATTGCTAGTTTTGAACACAGGTCTTAGGTCACGCCTTTGTGTCGACAAATGCAGAAACACTTTGTGGGTGCTGGATGACAACATGAGAAGCTTGTCTAATGCAGCAAAATAAAACAAACCAAGGCTCCTGGCAGTGTCTGGAACAATTTCCTAACGGTCATCATTGACCTGGAAATGTTCGTGGAGATTTCTAACTAGAGCCAAATAACTTTTATTAGCATATTGTGTGTTAAAAACATGCACATGTGGTTCGAGTTTCTAGGTAAAAGAGTGTTCTAGGATGAAATTATTCCCAATGGCCACATGGATAAATTCAGAAAGGAGGCCAATTCTATTAAAGGCAAAGATGGAGAAGAGGTGTGAATTGCAAGAATATCTACCAGATTTTGCAAACCTGTGGTAACATTTATTAACTACACGCTTTCTTATAGGTGCTGTAAATTGTCCCTAATGTGTAGGAGAGAATTAATGTATGGGTGATTGCTGGCCAGTGTGGACTCGGTGGGCCGAAGGACCTGTATCAATGCTGTATCTCTAAACTAAACCAAAATAAAGTAACTGCATACCAAAGGGCAAATACCATTAAAAGAGATTTATATTTCACATCAAATAATATACATCAGTCTACAAATCTCTACCCATCTTGTTCTTGGCAGACTACTCATCCTTTGTGGGATGTCTCTGTTTCCACTTGGATAACCATCGTTTCCTCTATTGACCATAGAGGAAACATGAGGCGACATGAATTTTAATAGTGCCAATTTAGCCTACTCATTCAGGGTGTCCATTGTAAAGGCGGCTGAAAGAAGCTCCTATTTACTTGAAGTCACGAGTGATGGCTAGTTCAGTCTATTTCTCGTGTATCTAGCTCTGCACGGTTGTATGGGAAGTTTCTGAAGAAGACACGTGAGCTACTTTTAAACAGAAGTAGCAGAGGTTTGTGTTTCTTTCAGCTTGTGCTTAGAGAAGCGATTATGTTATAGCACAATTGACACTGCTTGTGCTGCTTTGTCTTCTCTCTAGTACCATAAGTGGGACAATAAATGATTGGTTACTCACCCACTGTTGACTAACGTTATGCAAGGTGTCTTTTATATGAACATTCTAAAGCCCAGACTCATAGTAGTGTGGAATGTGTATCAGTAAATTATTATGCAGATATTCATCTACTGTATTCCTAATGGGAGCAGTATCTTTTAAGTTGATTATGCTTTTAGCAACTGATTTCAGCACAAAGAACACAGTCTTTGCTCAAGGATAGTTTCTTCATTGTTATTTAATAGTTTTCTCAAATGATGCAGACCATCTCAACATGAATAGAATGTAAGCAGCTAATAGCGGGTGTGAATTCAAATAATTTCAAGTCTCACTCTTCCAAGGGGGCTGGCTCATTAGAAGCCAATAGAATAGATATTCCCATTTGATCATCTTCTTGCAACAGCAAGAGGCTTACATAGTGCACTTTCAGAAGTTATAAAATTTGGTTGAATATGCCTGGATGAATGCAGATAGAATTCTGAACAGTGTTGCATGAGCTATTGTCTAACTCAAAGCCAATTGGGACTGTGATCCGATTAAGGGCAATGGACATGTATGCAAGTTAGCATCATGTTGTTACTTAAATTGTTAATTCAGAAACAAGGGTCCTGAACTGAAAGAAAGGTAACTTTGAGGGTATGAAACGTCAATTGGCCAAGATAGACTGGCAATTGATTCTTAAAGGGTTGACGGTGGATATGCAATGGAAGGCATTTAAAGACTGCATGGATGAACTACAACAATTGTTCATCCCAGTTTGGCAAAAGAATAAATCAGAGAAGGTAGTGCATCCGTGGATAACAAGGGAAATCAGGGATAGTATCAAAACAAAAGATGAAGCATACAAATTAGCCAGAAAAAGCAGCCTACCAGGAGACTGGGAGAAATTCAGAATCCAGCAGAGGACAAAAGGCTTAATTAGGAAAGGGAAAATAGATTATGAAAGATAACTGGCAGGGAACATAAAAACTGACTGAAAAAGTTTTTATAGATATGTGAAGAGAAAAGATTAATTAAAACAAATGTAGGTCCCTTGCAGTCACAAACAGGCGAATTGATCATGGGGAACAAGGACATGGCAGACCAATTGAATAACTACTTTGGTTCTGTCTTCAATAAGGAAGACATAAATAATCTGCCGGAAATAGCAGGGGACCGGGGGTCAAATGAGATGGAGGAACTGAGTGAAATCCAGGTTAGCCGGGAAGTGGTGTTAGGGAAATTGAATGGATTAAAGGCCGATAAATCCCCAGGCCCGGATGGTTGTTTGCCTCCCTGGTGCCAGGGTCAGGGATGTGTCAGAACGCATCCAAGATATCCTGAAATCGGAGGGAGAGGAGCCAGAGGTCGTGGTACATATAGGTACCAATGACATAGGCAGAAAAAGAGAAGAGGTCCTGAAAGGAGAATTTAGGGAGTTGGGAGGAGAGTTAAGGAGAAGGACCACAAAGGTAACAATCTCAGGATTACTACCTGTGCCACACGACAGTGAGAGTAGGAATGGAATGAGGTGGAGGATAAATGCGTGGCTGAGGAACTGGTGCAGCGGGCAGGGATTCAAATTTCTGGATCATTGGGACCTCTTTTGGGGAAGGTGTGACCTGTACAGAAAGGATGGGTTGCACTTGAACCCGAGGGGGACCAATATCCTGGCGGGGAGATTTGCAAAGGCTACTGGGGAGACTTTAAACTAGAACGGTTGGGGGGAGGGACTCAAATAGAGAAAGCTAGTAGACAATGTGGGAGGCAGGAGGCAGAGAATGGAAGCACTCGGACCCAAAATGTAGGGGAGAAAGAAGAAAAAGATAATAAACAGAGAATAAGTGGTGGTGGGTTTCTTAAATGTGTATATTTTAATGCTAGGAGCATTGTAAGAAAGGTGGATGAGCTTAGAGCCTGGATTGACACCTGGATGTATGATGTTGTGGCGATCAGTGAAACATGGTTGCAGGAGGGCTGTGATTGGAAACTAAATATTCCAGGATTTCGTTGCTTCAGGGGTGATAGAATTGGAGGGGAAAGAGGTGGGGGTGTTGCATTGCTTGTCAAGGAATATATTACAGCAGTGCTTTGGCAGGATAGATTAGAGGGCTCGTCTAGGGAGGCTATTTGGGTGGAACTGAGAAATGGGAAAGGTGTAGCAACACTTATAGGGGTGTATTATAGACCGCCAAATGGGGAGCGAGAATTGGAAGAGCAAATATGTAAGGAGATAGCAGATATTAGTAGTAAGCACAAGGTAGTGATTGTGGGAGATTTCGATTTTCCACCCATAGACTGGGAAACACATTCTGTAAAAGGGCTGGATGGTTTGGAGTTTGTGAAATGTGTGCAGGATAGTTTTTTGCAGCAATACATAGAGGTACCTACTAGAGAAGGGGCAGTGCTGGACCTCCTGTTAGGAAATGAGACAGGGCAGCTGGCGGAGGTATGCGTTGGGGAGCACTTCGGGTCCAGTGATCACAATACCATTAATTTCAATATAATTATGGAGAGGGTCAGAACTGGACCTAGGGTTGAGATTTTTGATTGGAGAAAGGCTAACTTTGAGGAGATGCGAAAGGATTTAAAAGGAGTGAATTGGGACATGTTGTTTTATGGGAAGGATGTAGAAGAGAAATGGAGGACATTTAAAGGTGAAATTTTAAGAGTACAGAATCTTTATGTCCCTGTTCGGTTGAAAGGAAATAGTAAAAATTGGAAAGAGCCATGGTTTTCAAGAGAAATTGGACACTTGGTTTGGAAAAAGAGAGAGATCTACAATAATTATAGGCAGCAATGAGGTGCTTGAGGAGTATAAAGAATGTAAAAAGAATATTAAGAAAGAAATTAGAAAAGCTAAAAGAAGATATGAGGTTGCTTTGGCAAGTAAGGTGAAAGTAAATCCAAAGGGTTTCTACAGCTATATTAATAGAAAAAGGA
This sequence comes from Malacoraja senta, assembly GCA_038087875.1. Taxonomy (NCBI): domain Eukaryota; kingdom Metazoa; phylum Chordata; class Chondrichthyes; order Rajiformes; family Rajidae; genus Malacoraja; species Malacoraja senta. Next base: position 128,271,515 of record CM075977.1, read on the forward strand.
TAACAAGGAATAAAATTGGTCCATTAGAGAGTCAGAGTGGACAGCTATCTGCAGAGCCAAAAGAGATGGGGGAGATATTGAACAATTTCTTTTCTTTGGTATTCACCAAGGAGAAGGATATTGAATTATGTGAGGTAAGGGAAACAAGCAGAGTAGCAATGGAAACTATGAGATTCAAAGAAGAGGAGGTGTGGACACTTTTGAAAAATATGAAAACGGCTAAGTCTCCAGGTCCTGACAGGATATTCCCTCGGACATTGAGGGAAGTTAGTGTAGAAATAGCAGGGGCTATAACAGAAATATTTCAAATGTCATTAGAAACGGGAATAGTGCCGGAGGATTGGCGTACTGCGCATGTTGTTCCGTTGTTTAAAAAGGTTTCTAAGAGTAAACGTAGCAATTATAGACCTGTTCGTTTGACGTCAGTGGTGGGCAAATTAATGGAAAGGATACTTAGAGATAATATATATAAGCATCTGGATAAGCAGGGTCTGATTAGGAACAGTCAACATGGATTTGTGCCTGGAAGGTCATATTTGACTAATCTTCTTGAATTTTTCGAAGAGGTTACTAGGGAAATTGATGAGGGTAAAGCAGTGGATGTTGTCTATATGGACTTCAGTAAGGCCTTTGACAAGGTTCCTCATGGAAGGTTGGTTAAGAAGATTCAATTGTTGGGTATTAATGGTGGAGTAGCAAGATGGATTCAACAGTGGCTGAATGGGAGATGCCAGAGAGTAATGGTGGATGGCTGTTTGTCAGGTTGGAGGCCGGTGACTAGTGGGGTACCTCAGGGGTCTGTGTTGGGTCCATTGTTGTTTGTCATGTACATCAATGATCTGGATGATGGTGTGGAAAATTGGATTAGTAAGTATGCAGATGATACTAAGATAGGTGGTGTTGTGGATAATGAAGTAGATTTTCAAAGTCTACAGAAAGATTTAGGCCATTTGGAAGAGTGGGCTGAAAGATGGCAGATGGAGTTTAATGCTGATAAATGTGAGGTGCTACATCTTGGCAGGCTAAATCAAAATAGGACGTACATGGTAAATGATAGCGAATTGAGGAATGCAGTTGAACAGAGGGATCTAGGAATAACTGTGCATAGTTCCCTGAAGGTGGAATCTCATGTAGATAGGGTGGTAAAGAAAGCTTTTGGTGTGCTGGCCTTTATAAATCAGAGCATTGAATATAGAAGTTGGGATGTAATGTTAAAATTGTACAAGGCATTGGTGAGGCCAATTCTGGAGAATGGAGTACAATTTTGGTCGCCTAATTATAGGAAGGATGTCAACAAAATAGAGAGAGTACAGAGGAGATTTACTAGAATGTTGCCTGGGTTTCAGCAACTAAGTTACAGAGTACGGTTGAACAAGTTAGGTCTTTATTCTTTGGAGCACAGAAGGTTAAGGGGGGACTTGATAGAGGTCTTTAAAATGATGAGCGGGTTAGACAAAGTTGACGTGGATAAGCTTTTCCCATTGAGAGTAGGGAGGATTCAAACAAGGGGACATGACTTGAGAATTAAGGGACAGAAATTTAGGGGTAACATTAGGGGGAACTTCTTTATTCAGAGAGTGGTAGCTGTGTGGAATGAGCTTCCAGTGGAAGTGGTGGAGGCAGGTTCGATTTTATCCTTTAAAAATAGATTGGATGGGCATATGGACGGGAAAGGAATGGAGGGTTATGGTCTGAGTGCAGGTAGATGGGACTAGGGGGAAGTATTTATTTAAAAAATAATAATAATAAAATAAAAATAAAAAAATGTTCGGCACGGACTTGAAGGGCCGAGATGGCCTGTTTCCGTGCTGTAATGGTGATATGGTTATAAGTTGCATCCCAGAGTACTTAAGGAAGTAGCCCCAGAAATAATGGATGCATTAGTGATAATTTTTCAAAACTCTTTAGATTCTGGAGTAGTTCCTGAGGACTGGAGGGTAGCTAATGTAACCCCACTTTTTTAAAAGAGAGGGAGAGAGAAAACAGGGAATTACAGACCAGTTAGTCTAACATCGGTAGTGGAGAAAATGCTAGAGTCAGTTATTAAAGATGGGATAGCCGCACATTTGGAAAGTGGTGAATTCATTGGACAAAGTCAGCATGGATTTATGAAAGGTAAATCATGTCTGACGAATCTTATAGAATTTTTCGAGGATGTAACTAGTAGAGTGGATAAGGGAGAACCAGTGGATGTGTTGTATCTGGACTTTCAGAAGGCTTTCCACAAGGTCCCACATAAGAGATTAGCATACAAACTTAAAGCACACTGTATTGGGGGTTCAGTATTGATGTGGATAGAGAACTGGCTGGCAGACAGGAAGCAAAGAGTACCTTTTCAGAATGGCAGGCAGTGACTAGTGGGGTACCGCAAGGCTCAGTGCTGGGACCCCAGCTATTTACAATATATATTAATGAACTGGATGAGGGAATTGAATGCAACATCTCCAAGTTTGCGGATGAGACGAAGCTGGGGGCAGTGTTAGCTGCAAGGAGGATGCTAGGAGGCTGCAAGGTGACTTGGATAGGTTGGTGAGTGGGCAAATGCATGGCAGATGCAGTATAATGTGGATAAATGTGAGGTTATCCACTTTGGTGGCAAAAACAGGAAAGTAGACTATTATCTGAATGGTGGCCGATTAGGAAAAGGGGAGATGTAACGAGACCTGGGTGTCATGGTACACCAGTCATTGAAAGTAGGCATGCAGGTGCAGCAGGCAGTGAAGAAAGCGAATGGTATGTTAGCATTCATAGCAAAAGGATTTGAGTATAAGAGCAGGGAAGTTCTACTGCACTTGTACAGGGTCTTGGTGAGACCACACCTGGAGTATAGATTACAGTTTTGGTCTCCTAATCTGAGGAAAGACATTCTTGCCATAGAGGGAGTACAGAGAAGGTTCATCAGACTCCTGGGATGGCAGGACTTTCATATGAAGAAAGACTGGATAGACTCGGCTTGTACTCGCTAGAATTTAGAAGATTGAGGGGGGATCTTATACAAACTTACAAAATTCTTAAGTGGTTGGACAGGCTAGATGTAGGAAGATTATTCCCGATGTTAGGGAAGTCCAGAACAAGCGGTCACAGTTTAAGGATAAGGGGGAAGTCTTTTAGGACCGAGATGAGAAAATCATTTTTTACACAGAGAGCGGTGAATCTGTGGAATTCTCTGCCACAGAAGGTAGTTGAGGCCAGTTCATTGGCTATGTTTAAGAGGGAGTTAGATGTGGCCCTTGTGGCTAAAGGGATCAGGGGGTATGGAGAGAAGGCAGGTACAGGATACTGAGTTGGATGATCATATCGAATGGCGGTGCAGGCTCGAAGGGCCGAAGGGCCTACTCCTGTACCTATTTTCTATGTTTCTATGTTTCTAACCCATGTCTTTTCTACCATTTATGGTTTAAGTGTTTCACACAAAGATTGGTTTACTGCATGAAACCACAGAGCTTCGAAGGCTTCACGTAGTCACTCACGTGACTTCGATATAAAATAGAAAAATTAAACGAGAACTTACCGTTTGAAGTTTGATCTTTATTTTATGAGAAGTTCAAGTGAGGGACTACGTGCCCTCCACTCCCAACCCTGAATCTCATAAAGATCATTCGGTAAGTGAACGGTTATCAATCTTTCTATAGTTTAAGTTCGAGCAAGTGGTCTGTGGTTTCATACAGTTGCTCTGAAGATTGACGTGCATGCGGCCTGGTGGGCTCTTCACATAGTCCCTCACTTCAACTTCTCATAAAATAAAGATCAAACTTCAAACGGTAAGTTCTCGTTTAATCTTTCTATTGATACCTACTTTAGGATTCTTCACATCTACTTCATTGGTTTAGTTTAGTTTCAGATAGTTCAGTTTCGAGATACTGCACGGAAATAGGCTTTTCGGCCCACCAAGTCCACACCGACCAATGATCGCCCTTGAAGACAGTTGATAGTAACACCTTTGATGGCACATGCTTCTATCATTTGCTCAGTCAGAGATGAGTCTGGTGATATTTGGCAGGCATATCTCTCAGATATTTATTTTATAATGTTTATACTATAACCATTACATTTCTCTTGGTCCTGCTGGACATGTGTGATTGCTTTATGGGCGTCAGACTAGTTCTTTTGGCAATCCCTGTCACTGTGTTTAGCCCACTGCATTGTGAAGCAGGCAGCAATAAAATCTCTGCACTCTGTTGTGTATTTTAGATGCCTTGAACTGATGAAAGAAACATCAAGAGCGGCACAGTGGCGCAGCGGTAAAGTTGCTGCCTTAATCAGAGATCTGGGTTCGATCCAGACTATGGGTGCTGTATGTATGGAGTTTGTATGCCCACTCTGTGACCGCATGGGTTTTCTCCCGGTGCTCTGGATTCCTCACACACTCCAAAGACATACAGGTTTTTAGGTTAATTGGTTTTGGTAAAATTGTAAATTGTCCCTAGTGTGCAGGATAGTGCTAGATTCTGGGTGTTTGCTGGTCGGCATGGACTCAGTGGGCCAAAGAGCCTGTTTCTGTGCTTTGTCTCTGAGGTCTAAAGTCTAAAAGTCCAAAGAAATTAAATCTTACCTTGATGAGACTAATGGCATTCTCCATCACTGCCCTGATACTTGCATGGCCGTCGCAGCTGCTGTGGTTGCTAAGCGACCAGGAGTGCGAAGCAATATCTTACCCCCCAGAATCCACTCCTTGGGGCTCTGCTGGCTACTGAAGATGTCTAGCAGCAGCAACTTCCTTGGTCTAAAGGAATTATGGAAGCTGCCAGGGAACACGGCAACTACCGTCAAAAATCTCTAATCGTGATCCATGACAAACTGGGTATTTAACGGGTGGGGACCCATTCTTTTGATAAAAAGATCCAAGCTTTTAATCTGATGCATTATGGGCATTTGCTGCCTGACCTCATGGGAAATCAGTATTGCTGACAAATCCCAGTGCCCATGGTGTCACCTGCTCCTCAGAAAAACCAAACAAATGCAACCCTCCTTTCATGAATAGAGAGTATTGGCAACCTTGGTCATGCTGGGGTGAATATGAATTTAGAATATGGTTCAGCACTGCTGTGGATGCCTGGAGTTGTCCAGGATGCAGATCTTCACTGAGATGGTGGCCAAGATTGACCTATAGATTGTCACGTCACCTGATTACAGACCTTGAATACTCGACCAAGAATGACAATACTCATCAGAGAGGAATTGAAAGACGTAAAGTTGCAGATGCTGGAATTCCCAAATGAAAACAGTAAATTATCCAGATAGACATAAAATGCTGGAGTAACTCAACGGGTCAGGCAGCATCTCTGGAGAAAAGGAATAGGTGACATTTCGGGTCAAGACACTTCTTCAGACTGAGAGTCAAGGGGAGATGGAAACTAGAGGTATGAAAAGGTACAGAATCGATATACAATACGATATAGCTTTATTTATCCCAGGAGGGAAATTGATCTGCCAGCAATCAAAAAACACAAAATACATGAAACATGAAATTAAAGTGACGAGTTGAAAGGATTGGGGATGTGCAAAGATTGGGGGGGCGGGGGGGGGAGAGAGGGGGGGGAGGGGAGTTTGTTGTCAGTCTCAGTATCAGTCTACCCCACAACAGAAGGGAGAGGAGCTATACAGTTTGATAGCCAGAGGGAAGAAGGATTTCCTGTGGCATTCTGTCCTGCATCTTGGTGGATCCAGTCTGGTGCTGAAGGTACTTCTCAGGTTGACCAGTGTGTCATGGAGGGGGTGAGCTGTATTGTCCAGGATGCTCCGCAGTTTGAGGAGCATCATCCCCTCCAAGGCCACCTCCCATGAATCCAACTCCGCCTCCAGCCTTCCTGATGAGTTTGTTAATTCTATTGCGTCCGCGGCATTCGTCCTGCTGCCCCAGCACACGGCAGCGACGAAGATGGCACTGGCTACCACCGATTGGTAGAACACCTACAGCATCTTACTGCAGACGTTGAAGGAGCAGAGCCTCAAAGAGTACAGCTGGCTCTGTCCCTTCTTGTACAGGGCCTCAATGATCCTGGACCAGTCCAGTTTACTGTCCAGGTACACTCCAAGGTATTTGTACTGCCTAGTAAACTGCACATCCACACCGTTGATGGAGACAGGGGACAGGGATGTTCCTCTCCTCCTAAAGTCCACCATTAACTCCTTAGTCTTGTCAGTGTCGCAGAATCACAGAGGGGGACAATGAGAAATGGTGTTGCAGAACTCCCATCGTAGAGAGGAGGAGAACATCACACTGGGGTTGCAGCGAGAGAGGATCACAGAGGGGGAGCAGCGAGTGAACTCAGCAGGTCAGACAGAATATGCAGAGAGAAATTGTGTTAATAATTCAGCTCATTGACACCCATGTTAGGTTGAGGATATTTGGTTGTGTGTGAGTAGGGTGTAGTGAGTTCAGAAGCTGCCCAGTCTCCCAATGTTAGCAGTGTATCCGTTTAAATTTAAGGTGAAGGAAGAAAGTATGGCAGTTTTCCCTCAATGTATTGTCCGTCTGCAGACCTTTGACATCCAACTTCTGCTGAAGATTACATAAAGTAACCATTGAATTTTAGAGGTGCGTACCTGATGCTGGGGAATTGCCAGGTGCACTAATATACAGGAGATAGTGACTTGAAGCACCATATCCAGTTATGTAATTGGTGCAACTTCATCTGGAAATAATTTCAGGTGTAATTTATTTTGAGGAATATCAATTCATTTAGTTTAATTTACAGATACAGCACAGAAACAGACCCTGTGGCCCACCAAGTCTGCGCCGACCAATGCTCAACCATTCACACTAGTTCTATCCTGCACCCTTGGGACAATTTACAGAAGCCAATTAACCTACAAACCTGTATATCTTTGGAATGTAGGAGGAAATCGGAGGACCCGGAGTAAACCCACGCAGTCACAGGGAGAATGTGCAAGCACCACACAAACAGCATCTCATAGTCATAGAGTGATACTTTGTGAAAACAGGCTTTTCAGTCCAACTTGCGCTCACCAGCCAACATGTCCCAGCTACACTAGTCCCACCTGTCAGCCTTTGGTCCATATCCCTCCAAACCTGTTCTATCCATCGTTGTCAGGATCGAATCTGTGTCTCTGGCGCTGTAAGGCACCAAGTCTACTGCCACAACACTGTTCCGCCCAGATAGCGCTAACAATAACAGTTGGACACTCAGATTTCTAGGCCATGGTTCAATATAAAGTGCAATTTTACTAGGTAAGTAAACTGCCCAATATGCATCTGAGGAGCCAAATCTATTTCCCATTTAGTACTGAGCTAATGAATCTCCATTGGGCTTTCAACATGGATATTAGAAATGTTCTTGGACCAGGGAGGCAGAAACAGTCAGCTGGCAATCTTACTCCTGAATGCTCTCTGAACATGGACTGAAGCAGGTGAATTGTGATGATGACATTAGGATTGTGTTCAGCTGTGAGATGCCACGAAGTTTTTGAGTTGAGCCATATGAAGAAATCACTTGGTAAATAAGGAACAGAGGGCCTGTGCCTTTAGGGGGCGAGGCAACAAGATAGAAGGTTCAGGCATGCTTTTTGACAGCTTAAAAATATATTCTAGCTTTGATTTCGTGGTTTTGATGTAATTGTGATTTGCTTTTTGGCTGTTGTCATTGGTTGATACACTGCAGATGTTCAATAATTTGAGATCAAAATACATGAACAGATGCTTTTAAGTAGACTTAAATGAAAGTGGATAAGATTTATGAATAGTTACAAAATGAGGAAATCTATTAACACAGACAAAGAATTAGCATTTTTATCTTAACTGCATGTATGTAAACATCAAAATATGCTAATGCTCAGTAGAAGCTACTCATTATTACAGAGGATTGACATACTTTCATCATCAGTGCGCTAGTCACCAAAATGCTCCATAATCTGCTGCAAAACACAATGATTAGCATCTTCCATGAAGTACATGATTTTGCTATTTCAAAGCTAAAATGTCACAGGAATTGAATTTACCAACCAGATGACGTCAAGTGGTGCTACTTTTAGCTGCTGCTTTTAAATGAAGTAAATGAAGGTGAAATAAATAGAAACTCAAATGCTGTAAATCAACAGTAAATCAATTTCCAACAATTTCAGGAATCAATCATGGATAACAAATAGAAACAAAGGGATTGATTTTCAAGCAACCACATCCATCAGGCAAGGTAAATAGAGCAAGCAGCTGCCCCCTCAACCAAAGTAGCTGGAGGTCCAGAATCATTTTGGAGGTCAGGCTTTATTTGCACGCTGTTGGTGAGGTTCATGCTTTTGAAATACCCTGAGGATATGGGGGAGTGAAAAACTGACGACATTACAATAGAGATCAGCGGGTGCAACTAAGTTAAGTGGGGATCCCTGTTGAGCAGCAATGGAGCTCTGTGGTGCCCAGAGAAACATTATAAAGCCATGTTATTGCCTTGGCTTTTTGAGAGGCTGCCAACTATTGCTTTAAGTGGCATTAATGTTTCTTTCTCTTCAATGAGCAGGTATGGATCATATAGATTCTACATTAAACTAGAGAATCTATTAATGACACAGGACCTTGAGTGCCACGAGTCTGTGTCTGATTTTAGTAGGAACTAGACCAGGTGCGGACCCCTTGGGCCGGTCCCCCAAGGCAATATTCCACCACTGACCCATAACCCTCAACTGCGCAGGCGCGGATGGCGGGTTCCCGTTGTGACGCCAGAGACCCCGTTGTGACATGAGTCACGTCAACCCACCCCCAACTGCGCAGGTGCGGCCGGCGAGTGGGACAATAGACAATAGGTGCAGGAGCAGGCCATTCGGCCCTTTAAGCCAGCACCGCTATTCAATATGACCATGGCTGATCATCCACAATCAGTTCCCCGTTCCTGCCTTCTCGCCATATCCCCTGACTGCTATCTTTAAGAGCTCTATCTAAAAGGCCTGTTCCACGAGCATGCGACTGCATGCGGCAAGCGCGACCTAACGTGGTCGCTTGAGCTGTACGGCCTCGCGGGGTCGGTCCCACTTCGATCGTGGGAGCCGTATGGAGTTGTGTGGAGCTGGTCCCGACATTGCGCAGGGCTCCGAAAAACTGACAGTGTTCAAAAATCCCGCGCGGCAACGGACTGCCGGCCAGCAGCCGCCTCAACGGGCGTGCGCAGCGTCTCAACGCCGTACACTGCGTTTTGACGGAGTCCGCAGCGCCTTGACGCCGTACGTCACGCGCAAACTTCCCTCGGACTTCGCTCGAACTTCACGTCAATCACTCGACCTCCACGCGGCCCCCACTTCCGGTTTGGTCGCGCTCGCCGCATGCAGTTGCATGCTGGTGGGACCGGCCCTGTACGGGGATCACTCGACCTCCGCGTGACCTCCGCGCGGCCCCCGCTTACGGTTAGGTCACGCTTGCCGCATGCAGTCGCATGCTCGTGGGACAGGCCCTTAACTCTCTCTTGAAAGCATCCAGAGAATTGGCCTCCACTACCTAGTGAGGCTGAGAATTCCACAGATTCACAACTCTCTGAGTGAAAAAGTTTGTCCTCATCTCTGTTCTAAATGGCCTACCCCGATTCTTAAACTGTGGCCCCTGGTTCAGGATTCCCACAGCATTGGGAACATGTTTCCTGCCTCCAGTGTGACTAATCCCTTAATAATCTTATATGTTTCAATAAGATACCCTCTCATCCTTCTAAATTCCAGAGTATACAAGCCCAGTCGCTCCATTTTATCAATATATGACAGTCCTGCCCTCCCGGGAATTAACCTTGTGAACCTATGCTGCACTCCCTCACTAGCAAGAATGTCCTTCCTCAAATTTGGAGACCAAAATTGCACACAATACTCCAGGTGCATTCTCACTAAGGCCCTGTACAAATGCAGACGGATCTCTTTGCTCCTATACTCAACTCCTCTTGTTATGAAGGCCAACATGCCATTAGCTTTCTTCACTGCCTGCTGTACCTGCATGCTTACTTTCAGTGAACAAGGATCCCCAGATCTCATTGTACTTCCCCTTTTCCCAACTTGACACCATTCAGATAATAATCTGCCTTCCTGTTTTTGCCACCAAAGTGGATAACCTCACATTTATCCACATTAAACTGCATCTGCATGCATCTGCCCACTCACCCAACCTGTCCAAGTCACCCTGCATCCTCATAGCATCCTCCTCACAGTTCACACTGCCACCCAGCTTTGTGTCATCTGCAAATTTGCTAATGTTACTTTTAATCCCTTCATCTAAGTCATTAATGTATACTGTAAATAGCTGCGGTCCCAGCACCAAGCTTTGCCGTACCCCACTAGTCACTGCCTGCCAATCTGAAAGGGACCAGTTAATCCCTACTCTTTGTGACCTGTCTGCCAACCAATTTTCTATCCATGTCAGTATCCTACCCCAAAACCATGTGCTCCAATTTTGCCCACTAATCTCCTATGTGGGAACTTATCAAATGCTTTCTGAAAGTCCAGGTACACTATATCCATTGGCTCTCACCTTGTCCATTTTCCTAGTAACGTCATCAAAAAATTCCAGAAGATTAGTCAAGCATGATTTCCCCTTCGTAAATCCATGCTGACTTGGACTGATCATGTTACTGCTATCAAAATGTGCTGTTATTTCATCTTTTATAAATGACTCCAGCATCTTCCCCATCACCGATGTCAGGCTAACTGGTTTATAATTCCCTATTTTCTCTCTCCCGCCTTTCGTAAAAGGTGGGATAACATTAGCTACCCTCCAATCCACAGGAACTGATCCTGAATGAATAGAACATTGGAAAATGATCACCAATGCGTCCACGATTTCTAGAGCCACTTCCTTAAGTACCCTGGGTGCAGACCATCAGGCCCTGGGGATTTATCAGCCTTCAGTCCCATCAGTCTACCCAACACCATTTCATGCTTAATGTGAATTTCCCTCAGTTCCTCTGTCACCCTAGGTCCTCTGGCCACTAGTACATCTGGGAGATTGTTTGTGTCTTCCTTAGTGAAGACAGATCCAAAGTACCTGTTCAACTCGTCTGCCATTTCCTTGTTCCCAATAATAAATTCACCTGTTTCTGTCTTCAAGGGACCCAAATTTGTCTTAACAAATGTTTTCCTCTTCACATACCTAGCTTTTACTATCCTCCTTTATATTCTTGGCTAGCTTACCTTCGTACCTCATCTTTTCTCCCCGTATTGCCTTTTTAGTTATCTTCTGTTGCTCTTTAAAAGTTTCCCAATCCTCTGGCTTCCCGCTCATCTTTGCTATGTTATACTTCTTCTCTTTTATATTTACACTGTGTAGAGCCGTGCATGTTCCTTTAACATAATGACCTCACTACTACTAACCACTCCCCATTAGCTTCAGTATAAATGTAACCTTCCCACCCCTAGCTCGCCCTCTAGCTCCGGTAATGGACCACGAACAGCTAGGGCAATATGTGTGTATACGAATGCAATGTATGCAATAAACTAGAGTGAAGACACCCTGTGTTTGGACAGTCTTTACATGGTGTCAGAAGTGGGATTCGAACCCACGCCTGCAGATCCACGACCGCCTGCAGCTACCTGTCTCCTACGCCTCCCGCACCATGACCCCAACCGAGCAACGCTACGCTCAGATCGAGAAAGAGCTCCTTGCCGTGGTGTTTGCCTGCTCGAAGTTCAGGGACTACATTATAGGTAACACCTTCACTATCGAAACCGACCACCAGCCGCTGGTCACGATCTTAAACAAACCGATTCACGTTGCCTCTTCCCGTTTGCAGCGTATGATGCTGCAACTCCAACGCTTCACGTTTCAAATCGTGTACCGCAAGGGCAAGGACATGTTTGTGGCAGACACGCTGTCCCGCGCACCGCTGGCTTCTACAGCCCGCCACCCGTACGAGTCATCTGACCTGATGGTGCTAAACGTCAACTTCATGCCCTCCCAGCAGATGCAGTCCCTGATTCACCACACCGCCAATGATCCTGCCCTGCAACAGCTTATAGACGTCATCCGTCGCGGCTGGCCTGACCGTCGCTCACCCTTGCCGGCTGGTGCTGCGCCCTACTTCCTAGTCCGGGACGAACTTGTGCTGCAGGACAGCGTGGTGGTGAAGGGCCACAAGGTTGTGGTGCCTGCCGCACTGCAGGACCACTATTTCCAAACTGCCCACAACGGCCATCCCGGTGCCGATGCCACCCTGTCCCAGGCCCAGAGCCAATTTTATTGGCCCAGCATGGCACAGGACATCCGGGAGAGGGTCTCTGCCTGCTCCACCTGCAATACCCTCTCTCCCCACCAGCAACGCCAGCCACTCCTGCAACAGCCTGCCCCCGCCCTGGCGTGGATGGCGGTCGCTACGGACATATTTGAGTGGCGTGGCAAACATTTCCTGGTCCTGGTCGACTCTTACTCCAGCTGGTTCGAGATTAAGCGTCTGCACTCCCTCACTTCTGCTGCGGTCATCGGGACGTTGCAACCCCTCTTTGCAACCTTTGGCATTCCTGTGACTGTGCAGTCTGACAACGGTGGCCAGTTCACGAGTGCTGAGTTCCGCGCATTCGCCGCCGCCTACAACTTTCGCCACATCACCAGCAGCCCGGAGTACCCGCAGAGCAACGGCCTTGCTGAGCGCGCCGTCCGCAGTGCCAAGGAGCTGCTGGAACATTGCAGACTGTCGCATTCGGATTTTTATCTCGCTCTACTGAATCTCCGAAATATTAGTCGCGACCCTGCCATGGGCTCACCGGCTCAACGGCTCATGTCCCGCACCACTCGCCCTCCAATCCCTGTCTCCCAGCGGTCGCTACGGCCCGCAGTCCGCAGCCCTGCTGCTGTCCAGAAGCGTATTACCCAGAAACAGGTCGTCCAGAAGCGCTCCCACGACAAGTCATGCCGTCCCCTTCAGCCCCTCTTCGAGGGCCAGGTCGTCCGGATGCAGTCCCCCTCCGGACACCACCGCTTGGCTGTTGTCATCGGCTTTGCCGACTCTCCGCGCTCTTACCTGGTTGACTACGAGGGCACAATCTACCGCCGGTCACGCCAGCATTTGCTGCCGGTCAACGAGCCCGCTCCGCCTCCCGCAGCCCCTTTTGCTCCCCCGGTTGCCGCCTCGTTGCCTCCCGCTCGTCTGCCCTCGCGACCCTTGGCGCCCCGTTCTCCCGCTGCTCCTCCTGGCCCCCCCCATCAGCCATCTCCCGCTCGCGTGCCCGTTGCGGTGCCCTTGTCTCCTCCCCGGTCTCCTCGTTCTCCCCCTCCTGCTCACTCCCCTTTCGCTTCACCTATCGCCGCTCCTGCCCCGGTACCCACTCTACCTTCGAAGGGGGGGTGAGGCGGGCTGCATACCCGCTACGGGCGTCTGGTCAAGCCGCCTGAACGTTACGGGGAGTTTGCTTGAATGTTTTAAGTTTTTCCTGACGATGTACGCGCGGGTTTGTGCCTAGCGTATGAGTCGTGGTCTCACTGTCATCATAGCTATGTTTCCCTTTTCAAGGGGAAGGATGTAGAGCCGTGCATGTTCCTTTAACATAATGACCTCACTACTACTAACCACTCCCCATTAGCTTCAGTATAAATGTAACCTTCCCACCCCTAGCTCGCCCTCTAGCTCCGGTAATGGACCACGAACAGCTAGGGCAATATGTGTGTATACGAATGCAATGTATGCAATAAACTAGAGTGAAGACACCCTGTGTTTGGACAGTCTTTACACACTGTCCTTGACTTCCCTTGTCAGCCACGGTTGCCTCTTGCTCCCCTTAGAATCTTTCTTCCTCTTTGGAATTAACTGATCCTGCACTTTCTGCATTATTCCCAGAAATACCTGCCATTGTTGTTCCACTGTCATCCCTTCTGGGGTCTCTTTCCAATCAACTTTGGCCAGCTCCTCCCTCATGCCTCCATAGTCCCCTTCCTCAACTGTAATACTGACACTTCTGATTTTCCCCTCTCCCTCTCAAATTGTAGATTAAAACATCATATTATGGTCACTACTTCCTAATAGCTCCTTTACCTTGAGTTCCCTTATCAAATCTGGTTCATTACACAACATTAAATCCAGAATTGCCTTCTCCCTGGTAGGCTCCAGTACAAGCTGTTCTAAGATTCCTTCTCGGAGGCACTCCACAAACTCCCTTTCTTGGGGTCCAGTATCGACCTGATTTTCCCATTCCACCTGCATGTTGAAATCTCCCATAATCACCGTAGCATTACGTTTGTAGCATGCCAATTTTAATTCTTGATACAACTTGCACTCTATATCCAGGCTACTGTTTGGGGGCCTGTAGACAACTCCCATTAGAGTCGTTTTACTCTATCAAATCCTCAGTTATCCATACTGACTCTACATATCCTGAGTCTATGTCACCACTCGCAAGGGACTTAATTTCATTCCTCACCAACAGAGCTATACCAACCCCTCTGCCCACCTGTCTGTCTTTTCGTTAGGATGTCTACTCCTGTATATTCAGTTCCCAGCCCTGGTCCTCTTGCAGCCATGTCTCTGTAATTCCCACAACATCATACTTGCCAATTTCTAACTGAGCCTCAAGCATCCACTTTACTTCTTATATATTGTGTATTCATATACAACACTTTAACTTCGGTATGCAGCTCCCCGCTCACACTGGTCACCATTGGCTGTGACCTTACTCTCTTATCCCTTCTCAAACTTTCCTTCCCATTAATTCGGGAGTCTTTTGTAACTTTTCCTGCATCCACTTCTCCTTTAACTCCTTCTTTATACTCCCAATTTGTCAACCCCTCCCCACCGCCCCCCAGAGCGCGACTGTGACATTTTTAAAGTTCAAAATGGCAATAACCTGTAAAATATAAGATCAATGTGAATGCATCTCACTATTCCTCTTCAGTCCCCTATTCCCCTCCTCCATTATCCTTCCTCTCCCCACCCTCCACCAACCTTCCACTGCTTCCTCCCCTCACCCCCTTCCTCCCCTCCTCCCTCTTCCTCTGTAATTATGCTCCTAAAGCTCACCCCCCTTAGTCTAGCTCAGTACAACACTGAGTCAAGCACTTGAACACAAAACTTTATTTTTGGAACGAACAACAAACAATTTTTTGATACGATACCTAACCACCATGGGTTGGATCCTTGTCTCTGCCTAGCCAAGCCCTTCAGCCTCTTTCAAACAGACACTTCCAAAAGGTCACGCAGTCCTAAGCGCCCTTCCAGAAGATCGACAATGGACCTAGTGGGGGCTACCTTTTATAGGTCTTCGAACCATGTGGGGCCAAACTACATAGGGGTGGCGCCCCTTACAAGCCAATCACACATATCGAACACATTAAAATATTATTGACAGTTCCCCAACCCAATTACAAAGAGTCCCAATACAATATTTCTACAGAAGCTTCTGGAAGGAAGTCAATTAATCAAATAACGCAACATTCTCCCGGGTAATGTAAACAATTCAAACAAGGCTTCACATTTCAGCCAATCATCAAACTGCAGTAAAAATACTTTGCAACATTATTAAAAGTATTTCCAATTCCTTTGCAGCTATCCAATCAAACCAATGCATTTACAACACATTGGAGTTTCTTTACAGAGTCGTCATACATTCTAACAATTGGGAGGACATCACCATATCTGATATATCAATCTTGAACCTAGACTTCCTGGCACCAGCTCACAGCTTGTGGCTTCTTAAAGGCCTGTCTCACGAGTCTGCGGTCATTGGCGGCGAAACGGGAAGAATCTTCCGCCATAGACCGCGCACTCGTGAGAACGTACAATTCCGGGGCCGTGCGGCGGTGTTCCCAACACCGCACGGTGCTAAAATAAAACCGACAATGTTGAAAACAATAATCTTACCGCACAACCTCCACCAGTGATGCACGAGTGCGGCATGGCCGCCCGCACGGGCCGCCGCCAGTGTGGCTCGAGCGCCGTGCGTCAAACCTCCACTGCCACAGCCTCCGCCAGTGAGGCACGTGTGCGGCACGGCCGCAGGCACAGCCACCGCTACAGCGCCGCGATCAGGACGGCCGCCGCTTGTGAGTCACGTGCGGCGGGCCAACGTCATCGCAGTCGGCCTGCCCCTTTTTTAACTTACCGCAAGCACGTGAGACCCGCCGTGTTTGAATTACTCGGCCCCCACGCAGCATCAGTGCGGCGCTCCAGTGGATAGGCTCGGCGCTCTCGCCGTTGCTGTGCGGTCCCCGCTACCGGCGACGCTGCGCTTCACCGCCGATGACCGCAAACAGGTAAGACAGAGCCTTTACAGGACAAGGATAACAGGCCCTGTAGATGCATAAATCCTTTACTTTATTTTAACTCTTTGGCCAGGGTTTACACCTCCTCTATTACATCGCCATCCCTCTTCCTACCCTGATCCGGCTCCATTCCCCCTCATCTCCAGCACTCCATCCCCTCCTCTTCACCCTCCCCCCTCTTTCTCCTCACCTCCTCTCCTCCCCCACTCCCTCCTTCACCTCTCCCTCCCTCTCCTTTCCCCTACCCACAGTCACTCCCTCCCTCCATAAGCCCTCTCCCCTCCGTAACCCCCTCCTCTCCCTCTATCCCCCTCCCCACTCTCTCTCCACACCTACCCTACTTTCCCCTCCCTTTCCCTACCACCCTTCCCTCCCCCCTGCCTTCCCACTCCTCACCTCCCCCTATCCCACCTCCCAAAATGAAAATTGTGATGTTTTTAAAAAAAAAGGAAATTCTCAATGAAAATTGCGTTTTTTCTTTAAAATAACCCAACACAATGTTGGTTGTTAATGAAGAATTTGATTAAAACAGTTTTGTTTTTTAAAGAGTAAAATCAATATAAATGAAAATCATGATATTTTATGTAAATGAAAATCATGATATTTTATGTAAATGAAATTCGGGATCCCATTATGATGTCATTGTGATGTCGAAGGTGGCTGATGGGCACGCAGGTGCGCATATATACAAACAAACAAACAAGATGAGAGTTTTAGTAGTATACTAGACAAAGTGCAGACTCATTGGATCTGCTCACCAATGCACCCGTTCCCTACCCGTAGCCCCCACGGGAGGCGTGGTCCTCCATCTCAAGCCATTCCCAAATGTAAGATTCCAGCACTCCCCTGCCTCCCTCAGCAGTGGGCTTTAAAACAAAATCCAATTGCACTTCCCCTGCATGTGGCAATAGCAATTCACCCTAACCTGCTCCTGTGAGGTGAAAAGTTCAGAGTGTTCCTGTGTCACAACATTATATCGAACTGTGTTGGAAACTGGCAGGAATGATTTTAATGATGCTAATGAAAAATATGAATCAGAATATGTCTGCTCGCCGAACGGTGTCGTCTCCCAACGCAAAATTCCACCACTCAGCCTTTCCCCCAATATAACTTAACCCATTCCCGAACATAAGATTCCAGCACTCCCCTGCCTCTCTCAGCAGTGGACTTTAAAAAAAAATCCAATTGCACTTTCCCTGAGTGCCGCAGAAGTTCCAACTGCAATACCAATTGGCCCTTCCCCTCCTGTTGAAAAATCCCATTGAGGTGAAAAGTTCAGAGTGTTTCTGTCTTGCAACTTTGTACCGAAATGTGCTGGAAGCTGGGAGGAAGGATTTTAACAGTAAAAATCTTGTCAACGTTGGCATTTTGTGAAAACTTTAATCGCGAATAACTTGTGAAATATATGATGAAATCTTCAGTGAAGCTGATCAGTGCTAGCCGAGCCATTGTTACATCACCAGTTGAAGCTGGTTGTTTTAAATTCAATGTCTTTTGATTTTTTTAACTTTAATCATGTCGAGAAAAAGTAGAGAAATAAAGCATAAAATGTTCAGTGAATGTGCTCTCTGCCAAGAGGGAGGGGAAACATGTGAATCTGAATATGTGAAAATGTAATCGTTACCGCGTAGTGTTTTTGCGAAAATGTAAAGATAACCACATATACACACATATATACACACACATATACTCATATACACACATACAAAATCAGACTTTTAATGTATGATAGATTTCATAGAAATTTATGGAGTCCAAATCCAGATAAAAATCCAGATGTCAAAGGTAGAGAATAGCCAATTCTGTGCTACCATTTTCATCATGCTAGCACCGTTAAACTCAACAAGAAAGGAAAAAATGGATCTAATATTTTTCCCCAAAAAAATATGGTTCGTTTACATGGATAGTTAGCAGATGATATACACAAATATCCACTTTGTGTGTTTTTCAAACAGCTTTAAAAAATCTATTATTTAATAATTTTATGAATTTCAATAATCCAACAACTTGAGCTTTTCTGGCATTTCCAAAAAACTTCAAATTTGACCTTTTAAATCACCCATATTCTTACTTACACATGCAGAGGTAAATAAAGAGGCCCTGAAAATCCAGCATTTATTTGTTATCTACAACTTCCTTGGATTGAAATAGTAAATAATCAGGGTCTCGACCCGAAATGTCATCCATTCCTTCTCTCCAAAGATGCTGCCTGTCCTGCTGAGTTACTCCAGCTTTTTGTGCCTATCTTTGTTTTAAGCCAGTATCTGCAATTCCTTCCTACACATCCTAAATAATCACATCTGGATCCAACAACCAGTGGGGAGAAGGTTGTCTCCAGTTCCACACTAAACTATTTGGGTTCTGACCCAGTCAGTGCCACTCTCTAAAACATCTGTTAGCAACCTCTGCTACCTTCAGCCCAATGCTGCCCCACACCAAAAAGTACATTTTGTGAAATCACACGCAGATTGAGGCAATAATAGTTTGCAGAAATGTATCACCGTTACATTCGTGCAGACCTCGTCCGTGATTGTCAGTAGACTCTGTAATGATTTGGAAATCACAGCAAACAGAGCCACTTCCGATTTCCATGGAGTAGTTACTTACTGGGTATGCTTGCTGAACCATGGAGGAGACAGATAGATATTTTCTTTTAACATTGACTGCACATATGTTGCACATCCCCTAAACTGCTTAACATAACAATGTAAATTATTAATGTCAATAAATATTGTGTGCAGAAAGAAAAGCATGTATCATGGTCTGAATTAAACCATCAATCAATCACATTCAGGATTTCCATTTGGCTTCAAACATTTTCATAGCATTTACAACAATCCCTTCTACATGGTGAAATTTAACTGAACCAGCTTTATTTATGTGAGTCCTTCAGGTAAAGTCATACTTGAAATGCCCTGGACTGGACCACTGGTTTCAGCTAATTAATTGATCATAAGATCATAAGATCGTGTGATAGGAGCAGAATTAGGCCATTCTATTAGGCCAGTGGAGCTCAGCTTTCCTGATGAGGAAGAAAAAAAGTTAGGGAGAATTTTCTGCCCTCATTATGATCTAGTGACTTTGGTTGTGATGATGTAGTCTGGGCAGGCTCATTCGTGATCTTTCTTTCCAATCTGATAGGTTGAAACCAATGGAAAATAAATCTGATATGGCCTACAATCGACCCTCTGTGCCAATGGTATTCAATTAATCTTCTCCTCTATTCAGGCTTGCACGTCAAGAGTGGAAGGCCTGAGAGTACTGAAGATTGCCAAGGAACTAAGAAGCAACCAGTTCTGTCAAGAAAAACTGGGATTGGAGATAAAAGGTTGGGAATTGGAGAAGAAAATAAAGTTGGTGTTTGGTTGGAATAAAAATGTCAAATTTTGATTCCAGCAAATTAATATCGAGTTCATAAAATAATCTCATCAAAAATAATATGGTAGAATTAATGATTTGAAGCAACATCAAATAGATCAGTACTAACAAGAAAATTAACTTCAATTCTGACTTTTTAATTTCATCCTTCAATATTGTATCCAGAAAATATTATATACTGTATTTTATAAGGTATACTTGCCACATAACAACATTATAGACATATTGGTGTTTCTACATCCACAAATTAATTTTAGTAATATAAAATTGTACAATTTCAAAAATTATTGCAGGACTGCCGTCGACATATCACTTTGCCAACAAATATTCTCTGAATCAAGCTAAGATTGTTGGTAGGTTGGGAACATTGTCAAAGACATTAATAAACCAAATGCAGGCAAAATCACTGTCCCAATGATATCCATTTTCAATTTTCCTCTCAATATATTTTTATTGCCAACTTAGGCAGATGATTATAAATATAATAATGGGAGGATTGAATGGAAACCCAAAAGAGAATACTGATTGCATTCACAGGTGAGATATCTGGTTGTTCATTTTGCGCAGCAAATATCGGCATTTGGCTGCGATGTGCATGAGCTGAGAAGTCATGAGAGGGCAGGGAGAATCAGCCAGGGTGCAGGACAATGTGGGAAAAAACCCTAGTCAACCTAGCATTGAAAACCAGAAAAGAATACAAAGATTTGGCAAGTAAAATGTTGGCAATTCCCACATTTACATGAGATAATGCCCCGGGCAAAGGAAGGGGTGCAAGTTTCTCATGCAGGAAATTCTAAATTCCAGAGAATTGGTCCATCAGTAATATAGACATCCGGTGTGCCTTATATATTATACACATATATATATATATATATATATATATATATAATTATATATTTAACTATATACACAAAGATAACTATATATATATATAAAACTTTTTTGGTGTTTGCGTCTGTCGTGCCGCTGCAAGTAAGAATTTCATTGTTCCATTTAGGGAATTGGATAGATGAGTACGCCATCACCACCATGAACTTCAACATGAGTATGCCAACACCACCACGAATACGCCATCACCATCATGACGTCATCGGGTGGCGCTGCGAGCGGCAGCCTCGCCAGCAGTGTGTCAGTCATTTTGACTTTTTTTGTTTTTTTGTTATGTCTAAATGAATGTGTTAATGTTTCTCAGTATGTTTTTATGTGGGGGGTGGTGGAGGGAATAGGGGGAAACTGTTTTCAGTCACTTACCTCAACGGAGATGCGACTTTTCTCCGCATTTTTGCCTCCTTCGCGGCCTAACAAATTGGAATGGTGCGGCCTTTCCCGGAGACGGCCCAGAACTTCAGCAGCAGGCGCGGTGCAGCCTTCCATCTTGGAGCCAGAAGAAAGGTTCCAACCGCCGGCCTGCTGAATTTAACATCGTGAAGCCGCGGTCTGCGGAGCTTCTAGCAACAGGCGTGGAATGGACTTTACCATCCTGGATCCAGGGATCCCGTGCCAGGGATCACCAGAGAACAGCTCCAACCACTGGCCTGCCTGTGGCCTATATCATCGAGAAGCCACGGTCTCCGGTAAGAAAGTGGCCGATTCGGGCACTCCAAGCCGCGGAGTGTGTTTCATCCATCCCGACGTCGGAGCTTCGATCATCCTGACAAGAGGGTCTGTACATCGGGCCATTCATGGTTGCGACTGCGGAGGGTCAAGGCCCCATACACGGGTGAACAAAAGGAGGAAATCTGACTGAACTTTATTGCCTTCCATCATAGTGATCACTGTGGTGGATGTTTATGTTAAGTTCTATCGTTCTTTTAATTGTACGGCTGCATGGTAACTCAAATATCACTGTACCTTAATTGGTGCATGTGACAATAAATGTGAATTTGAATTTTGAATTTGAATGTGAATTTGAACAGTAAGTGTATAGAAGACTGCGTGCCAAACAAGTCAATCCAAGCATTCCCAACTGGAGAGCACAGATAAACTGGGAGACCCACTCCCTACTGTAGTCCAGGTCTGAGGCATACGGGAAACTATGACCTTCGCAAATTGATCAGGTCCGCTAATAGACAATACCAGCCGAGGCCAGAGTCCCAGACTAACCACACAGACACCCACGCAATGTGGAAAGGCTTTTATGCTAGAACAGGCTACAACAGGAGTCTGGGCACAACTGTGGGCAAAAACGTATCCCTTCCCGTGATGCTAAATGCATTCTATGCTTGCTTTGAATGGGAGGGGGGTTTGGGGGGGCAGTGATGTTATATCATCTGCTCCGACAGTGTTGGCTGCACCTGTACCCACAGTCAATGTCACGTACAACAGATTGGCCTTCCTGAGAGTGAACCCATGGGAACCAGCTGGCCCGGATGGAATCATGGACATCTTTAACCTTATTTTACTCCAATCTAATGTTTCCACTTGGTTTAAGAAAACCACTGTCAACGTCACATCAAAGAAAACCAAAGTAACGTGCCTTAATGACTACCATCTGGAGGCTTCAATATCCATCATCATGAAGCTGGGCATGGCATACATTAACTCCAGCCACCCAGGTAGTCTAGATCCATTGCAATCGTATGCTTCTTCTTTTAATCTAATATTATAATAAACATTCATTTAGACCGATGGCTGTGTCATTTGCTTATTGGTGCCTTTATTCGTGGAGGATATTTACATCCCATTGGGGCAGAGTCTATGAAACCACATTGATCTATTCGGATTCTTCAGAACCTACAGAACAAATTAAAGCAAATCATCTTTGATCTCCAGGAAAAGAAGAAGCCGAAGATGATGAGTTTCAGACTGAGACATTCCATTGCATCACTTAAAATAAATATGATAACTTTTCCTGAGAGTTTCTGACCATTAGGATACCAATCATGTTTCATTATATAATGGTAGACCTTTAGGGCCTGTTACATAGTTGGTTCCTTGGCCCATTACTTTAGAATACTTTCTCAAATATATTTCATGAATTCAGTCTCCAAGCTACAATTTCCCAATTTTGATTGTCCATTGTATAGAAGAAATAAATTAGTGTGCAATGCACATTACATGCACTTTTACATGCGCTTCCAATATCGTTATTCTGTCATGGAGTCATAGAGCACTTTGGTGGCCAATAGCAAATACTCTGTTGACCAATAGTAGCCAATAATCTACTTTCAAAAGTGTTTTCTGACCCTCTTCATACTTATTCCAATTCCTTATTTTCGAGACTAAGATCATTTTGCACCACTGCCTTTGCCTCATTCTTTATTACCCGGTCCATGCCATTGTCTATACTTTTTGCCATTTGGCAAGATCAAGTAAAAAGCCTTGTTCTCAATCTTGGTGATAGGCAATCCCCATTTTATTTCTTGCTACCAAATATTTTCCATCGATTTGTGCTGTTAATTCGTCTTTCTTGTTAAAACACACTTTATGCATTTAGATGCAACCGGGCAGAAATTTGACTGGCTGTAAAATTACTATAACTATAGAGAATATTGACTGTTACTTCTACTCACCTTAATGCACTGGGCTATTTACTTATTTACTATGACACAGAAGCAGGCCATTTGATCCATAGGGTTTGTGTCAGCTTTCAGCAGAGCTATCCCATCAATCCCATTTCCTCTCTTTTTAAAGTTACCCTGCTACTTTATGATTCTTTCAACTCCCCTTTAATCCTTTTGCCTCTTAACTAAACTAAGGGCTAATTTATAGTTACCAATTAACCTACTAGCACATTTTGGGGATGTGGGAAGAAACTAGATCACCCATCAAAATTCCATGCAGGTATAGGGAGGATGTGCACATTCTGCACAGATAGTACCTAATGTCTGGATTGAACCTGGAGCAAGGAAGCAACAGCACTAACTGCCGCACCACTCCATGCTACCCTACATTGATTTCAACTTTCTGCACCACATATTTTGTAAGAGAAGCAACTTTTTGTTTTGATATCTCCACCTTTAGCTATAAAAGCATAAAACTCACTGCAAGAACATTTCCTTTCTATTGTATTGTTCATCAGATTATCGATTGAGCCAAAATATCCAAATCAGCTAGGATTTCAAATACAGATAGCCATCCAACAATTGCTGAAACATACAATAAATTTCATTTATTTTTAAGATGGGTGGCTTCAAATGTAATGGATCAGATTTATACAGTCTTGCAATCTAGAGTCACCTACGAGAGCTAGTCACAGAGTTACTCACTGTGGAAACCCCATTGAAAAATAGTGCAAGCATCTTCAGGAGTCGAAGGGGACTGGGGGCTGCTTTGAGGATGTAAAAATGAAACACATTTCTTCCAGCTGGTCAATTCGTGTAAGTGGCTCTTCACATCTAGAAACATTCAGTAACATCACCAACCAACCATACATTGTTACCATGTACAGGTTATTTACACCCTCCACAGAAGGACCTCTTCAGAACCGTGAGATTACAGATAAACCTACACTTCCACCGTGGCTGCATATTGCCACAAAAGATCAAATTATTGAGTCTATTGCATGGGAAAATATTGTACGAAGGACAAATCATTATCCGTTCACAACTCTGTATGAAGCTATCTCCAAGGTGCATGGTCAATACAGAAGATAAAGAAAGCTGCTGTAAAAGACTTTTGAAAATGTACAGAGGGCCAACGTGTAGTTTTTATACTCAACTCAGAGAGAACAAGGCTTCTTGTTTAAATGTTGAATTTGATGTTTTTTTTGCCTGCAGTACACTATTTCTGTACTTAACATGCACAGTGGTATGTGATGGTCAGTAAAGTATCGTGCATATCAAATTGCACTGCCGTTTATTTAATATCAAAGAGAAATCACTTTACCATTGTCTCCTGAAATGTAATGCCTTCATCTGTCAGTGATTGAAAGCATGATTTATATGCAACTGCCACAGTATTTCATCTTGGCTCAATTGGTAACACTCTTACCTTTGAATCAGAAGGTTGTTGATATATGCCCTTTATAAGGAGTTTAACTTCATGCCTGAAAATACTCTCCATGTGTAATCAGGAGTAGATGAGCACACAGGGTGCCCTGCCAGAGGATAGTTTAATTTGTATAATAAACTGTGAAATAACTTGTTTCATTATTAATGATGTAAATGTTCTATTGGCACATTTTTTCATCTGTATTACAACAATTTGTTCCTCTGAAGGGCCGCAGGTGTGTTGTAATTGGCATGAATGTCTTAGTGTGGTGGGTTGTGGAGGACAACATGATGGAGTAGAGGTACACCAGGACTCTGAATGTCCCAAGTACCCTGAATTTGACTACTGTGCTGTACTAATGGAGTTACATGTGCTTCCATTTGGATCATTTGCTGACCTCATTGAAGCAAACAATTCTTATGCGGATGATGATGTGTGCAGGGTTGTATTTCTCTTGGTTCTAGGATGCACAGAACCAGAGGGCCATAAAATGAGGAATCAGCCATCCAGGACCAACAGAATAATGAATGTTTGGAGGTCACCACACAATTGGACGGTAGCATGTCAGTTGCTGACTGATTGATACATCTTTCAGTAGCAGAGGCTTGAGGTTTATCGGGTAACTGCAGAAAAGATGTACTCAATAAAAGATCAGTTGTGATTTAATTGAATTGCAGAACAGGCACAAAAGGCTGAATGTTTTAATCTTGCTTCTATTTCTCCATTTTGTTTGACTGATATAAATTATTCCATGACGGTAGTTAAGAAAAAACAAATCAAGAATGGTCAGCTTTGCACTTTCAATCAGAATCATTAACAAAGAAGATAGTGGCCATTCCCTTGTGTAGAAAGGTTTCTGGAGCTGAAAATGGTCTTAACTGGTTGCGCCCAGGACCATTTGCAAATTGTCAGCTTGATTGGAACACAAGAAAGTAGTTCATGAGAAGACCATTCAGACCGTCAAACATGCCCCATCATTCAATATGACTTCAATACTATCATGGCTGATCAATGATGGTCTCAGTTCTTCTGTACCAGACCCTCAAACCCTTGACCTTTCAGATATGTAGCTATCTCTACCTTAAATGTATCTATTGATTGGGCCTACACCATTCTTAAGACAGAGAATTCCAGGAGTTTTCAACCCTCTGAGATAAGACAATTGGATTTTCTCTTCCTTTGACTTCATTGTTTCCAGGATGTAGACCAGACTAATGTGTGAATGCCTATTTTACATCAGTGCCAAATAAATTCCACCCTTGGCTGTACAGTAAATAGCTATTACAAAACAACTTTTTGGTACATTGCAACATAATTAATTGCATGGGAACTGCTGAATTCTTTCTGAGAAATTTGATCATGGTCTGTGATTATGTTTCTTCTTTCCATGCAAGGATATTTACTGGTATTTACATCTTTTAGTTTGTTAAACACAACATAACCCTAAGTTTACTTCTGGTAATCCACTCCATTTAGGCTGTCATACATTATGATTCATATTTGAAGCTGTACGATGGGACATTGAACTAATACAATCAAAGTATCGGATCTGTTTACTGGAATATCCTGAGTATGATGATCTCATCCAGGATGCCAATTGGGTGACGGCAATTGGCCTCAGTGTTGGCACATCGAGGAGGAAAACATTGGCCAAGACTCCTCTTCCTGATTGTTCAGTGATGCGCGGTGTCAAGTTAAGAGATCCATGGCTGGCTTAAGGCCATTCACCATTAGACAGTCCTCAGCCTGGACACAACCTAGATTAAAGACTGCAGAAGGACAAAAAACAAATTATACAAAGCATTCATACACAACTAGAAAATAGGTATATGATGACTGACAGCATATAAATAGTTAACAAGGCCCTCGAAAAGCTTTCAATTCTTGAATATCCATGATCTGTGAAATGTCATTATGTAAACTATATGGCCTTGGATTTTCATCTATAAAATAAAGAAAAATAAATTTATGAGGAAACTCAGGAGGCATTTTTGCTTTGTGTTGAATAACATAATCTCAATGTGAAGCCTAGAAATGTGATTGCTATGGAAATTGGTTGCTGAGATGAATAGTCATGTCCTTCATCGTATACAGGCAACACACAATCTTTGTAAACCACCTTATGTACAAATACCACATGTTCCGTCTCTTTAACTCTTGGTTAGCATCTCTGTAGTATAATCCATCCACAAATGGTTCAATGGTGCTTTATTGTCTCATGTACCTAGGTACAGCAATATACCTTTTTTGCATACAGTTCAGGAAAAATCTTACTATACGAAGGTACAATTTTACTTAAGTACAAGAGTGTAGGAAACAGTACACAGGAATCGCCATATTTCCAGCGCCATTTTTTATGATTCGAGTCCAAAGTTGGTAAGAATATAGAGTCCTCACTTGGAAACAGAGGCCCGTTGTCCTGGCGGCAGCACTGGGTTGGTCTGGCCAGGTAATGTTGTTAGTGTACTCCACCCACTGCTCTGTGCTGCTGCAGATCGTATCGATCCACATGCTTGGCCATTATGAGCTAATGCAGGGTCTCCATCGGCCTTCTTCACTCACACCTCGATCCATTGCAACATATAAACATAGAAATAGGTGCAGGAGTAGCCCATTTGGCTCTTCGAGCCAGCACCGCTAGTCAATATGGTCGGCTGATCATCCAAAATCATTACCCCGTTCCTGCTTTTTCCCTATATCCCTTGGTTCTGATCGCAGGTCCAATCGAGACACACTGACCTGCGAATGTGCTGTTCTTCACCTTACATGGCCACCGGTCCGACACCATGCACCAGTGCGCCTCCCCTAGCCGACCTTGGAGTTTCCAGAGTACCTCCGAGGGCTCGGGAGGTAAGGCCCCAACTCACTTACTGGAACAGTTGATGGCCATACCCAAGTGTAGAGTTCAAAATAATGCATTATTGTAGAGATATGATAGATATTTGGGCTCAGATATATTAAAAATGTACATAAAAGTGCTTCATTTGTTAATTTAAGATTAATCTATTTTTGACTTTCCCAATTGACCATTAAAAGATCAATTCATTTTCTGGGTTTTATTTCTGTATTTTTCGAGTTGCAATATGCAAGGTACAGAGAGTACAGTCTTTTTTGGTTTTTCACATTGCAATTTCATTTGTCATTAATGTAGAAAAAAGTTCTCATGAATACTTATTGTAAGTTTTCCAAGAATAATGCAATGTTTCACAAGGTAAGTACTTTTGATATCACAACTGATGACTTTGACTTTTAGCATCTTCCATACTCTGCACTTTCACCAATTTAAATAAAAACTGATGTGTGAAGTTGCTGAGAAACGTAACTGATTTAAAAAATTCTCACTAGTTTGGCCTTTAATAATTCACTGCAGCAGATGGAAATACTTCCACTATCTAGTATTATTATGTACACACAGGATAAAAACTGTCACCGAGAATCATTAGAATAATCTGTTACTCCCTTTGGAAATGCCACATGTGAGGACTGCATTTCAATCAGGTTAATTGCCTGGAGAAAAATGCTTTAAATTCAATGATTTTAAAGCATGGAAACTAGCTCTCAAAGAGTTAAATATTTCACCCTACTCCCTTCTCAAAAATCATAGAAATATTTTGTTTGCATTCACGTCTGCATTTCCCCTTTCAAAATTGCCACTGAATTTGCTTCCACAGCACTTTTAAGTCATGCATCTCAGATTGTGAAAATGTGCTGTATTAAAAATTCTGCACTGCTCTTTGGTTCTTTTACCACTTATCTCGAAGCTGGCTCATCTGGTTACCAAACCTTCTGTCAGTAACAGAGTTTCTCTTTGCTTATCAGAACCGTCTTAAAAATTTGAATACTTTGATTAAATTTCATCTTAAACTTTATTCTCTAAGTAAAACCACCTCGGCTTGCCCCTTCCTTCCATATTTTTAAGTTTCTAATTTCCGGTTTAATTCTGTTAAATCTCCCTTGATCCTCAGCCAGATCTTGACATCTTTCATGCAGAGCTGTGTGCAGAAACAAATCATAACATGCTGGAATCTACCAGAAGGTCAGGCAGCATCTGGGGGAAAAAAAGACCTAACATTTCAGAATTAAATCCTTTCTTCAGAATTGGGAGAGTGCAGAGATGGTGGGGAGAGGTGAAAATGAAAGGAAATTTTGCATTCAATACTCACCATATGGCCTTCCCTATATTGGAAAGAGCAAATTGGATGTGAAGTGATCGTAACTTTCCAGTTGCCAGTAATTTTAATTCTTTGTCCCATCTTGTCTGTGACCTCCTATGCTATTCCAACCAGGCTGGTGGAACAACACATGCATGTTGCGGGGCATAATATCAAATTCAACAATTTTACATAATTTGTTTTCCATTTGTATCAGAACTTCCCGACAGGCCGCGGCTGTGGACTGGGAACGCAGCCGGAGGCCTTTATTGAGGCACCGCGGTCTCGATACCTCCCGGATCACCGCGTAGAAGCCCGGGTTGGAGCCTGGCCGGGGCCTCGTAGGTAGAAGCTTGGGTCGGGCGAAGCGGCCGACGGAGCCAGCGGCTGGAACCAAGGTCGGCACCACGGAGACGTGAAGTGGGGTGTTGTAGATTGGCTATAGCATGTTAGCCAATTAGAATGCTTAGTAATTATAACCCCGCCTGATTATAACATTCATAGTGTAAGATCCTACCCACTGTCTACCAGTTAGAGTAGCAGTGTGAACGTGTGATGACCTGCTATGTGAACAATAAAGATGCTTGTGTTTCAACCAGTGTGAGTTTGAGCTCTTTACATGGTGTCAGATTATCGGGTCTACCCCACGTCTGTTTACCGCGATTTATTTTGTTTACCAGTTTTGTTTGTGTGTTTTTTTGTGATTTGGGAATATGGCTAACTGCTTGCCGTGGTTTTTGCCTGCTCTAAATTCGAAGACTTTATTTTCGGCAAAACTTTCACGGTAGAAACTGAGCAAGCCTATCCGTGCTGCCCCAGCAAGGCTTCAACGCATGATGATGCAGCTACAACGGTTCGACTTCCGCATTGTCCACAAAAAGGGTAAAGACATGCACATCGCAGACACTCCATCCTGAGCACCACGCGCTACTAGCGAACAACATCCATTCGAACAAGAGGAATTCTCCGTTCTGAAAGTTTATTTCGTTCCAACTGACCGCCTGCGCCGCCTCGCCGACCACACTGCCGCGGACAAAACATCCCAGCTACTAGCCTCGATCATTAAAGGAGGTTGGCCAAATAAACAATCCAACACCCTCGCTGAACTTAGCCCCTACTTTCTGGTACGTGATGAATTTGTGCTACAGGACGGAGTGATAGTAAAGGGTCATAAGACGGTCATCCCCCCTTCTCTGCTGAATGAGTATTACGAGGAGATCCACGGTGGCCACCCAGGCATCGAGGCCACCCTACAACAAGCTAAAGAAATGATCTACTGGCCCGGAATGACCAAGTACATTCGGGAAAAAACAGAATCATGCGCGATCTGTAACAGACAGGCGCCGCACCAGCAAAAACAACCGCTGCTGTCCCAACCTGCCCCCTCTCTACCATGGTCATCAGTGGCTGCCGACACCTTCGACTGGCACGGGAAGCATTATCTCATGCTAGTGGACTCGTACTCGAGTTGGTTCAAAATTGACTTTCTACCAACCATCTCCTCGGAAATAGTCATCCAGAAACTCTGACAGCACTTCTCTGTACATGGCATTCCAGCCCTCCTTCAGACTGACAACGGGACACAATTCACCAGCCAAAAGTTCAAAACTTTGTCAAGCGCTGGAACTTTAAAAATGTCACCAGCAGCCCAGAATACCCACAGTCCAACGGTCTGGGTGAACGCGCTGTTCGCAGCGCTAAACAACTTATGGAACGCTCCTTCCTGGCAAAATCTGACCTACCTAGACCTGCTGAACCTGAGGAATATTGCCAGAGACAATGTTTTAGGCTCTCCAGCCCAGCGCCTGATGTCCCGGCGAATGAGACCTCCACTGCCTGTGACACAGGATCATTTAAAGGCAAAAGTTTTCAGCCCTGCTGTACAAATGCGTGTACAATCCAATCGAGATGCGCAGAAACGTGCCTACGACAAAACCAGCAAACCACTTAAGCCATTAATCCGAGGCCAAGTGGTTCGTTTGCAGATGGACAAAGGACATACCAAACTGGGGTTCATTCATGGCCCTGCAAAGGAACCACGCTCCTACCTTGTCGACATCGGCGGCACCATCTACAGACGCAACCGTCAACACCTCCTTTCAGTGAAGGGGCGACGTCCGGTGCTCCAGGGTCCTGACACACCTTAAAATGATCGCTGTTCCAGCCATTCCAGTGTCTACAGCTGCTTCCCCACCCCACTCCCTGCGTCGGTCTGCATCCCCTTCTCCTTTGTAACCGGTTCCCCGGTACCCCCGCGATGGTTTTCCCCCACGGTGTCTCCCCAGACGTGCCCTTAACTTTTCGGAAGAAAAGGTTGATGAGGCAGCTCCTTACCGTATGCGGACCGGGCGGGTTAGTAAGCCGCCTGTTAGGTACGGCGATTATGTGTAACCCCATTATTATTAGATGTGGCATTTTGCATCTAACCATTTATTTACTCATCATAGTGATAACGCTTTATCTACTTTTCATTTATAGAAGAAGAGATGTAGATTGGCTATAGCATGTTAGCCAATTAGAATGCTTAGTAATTATAACCCCACCTAATTATAACATTCATAGTGCAAGAACCTACCCACTGTCTAGCAGTTAGAGTAGCAGTGTGAACATGTGATGATCTGCTATGTAGTTGATGACCTGAACAATAAAGATGCTTATTTTAACCAGTGTGAATTTGAGCTCTTTACAGGTGTCGACAGGGGTGAGGCCTCGGCGGCGGCAGCGATGAAGCCTCGTGATGATGGGGTCTCGGCGGTGGTGAAGCCTCGCGGCGGCAACGATGTCTCGCGGGTCAACATCAATGGTCGATGAGAGCGTGGAGAACCACCATGAGGGCAGAGGGGAAGAACAATGGACAATGGGGAGGGGGTGGGGGACAAAGGACAATGGGGTCCCGGCATGGGGGAACTGCTGTGGTGGGGGAGAGGGGGGACAAAAGGGGGAGCCAGCGTGCTTTCTAACTTTGTTAGCGCCGTTGGTGGCTGCTATCTGTATACATTGTGTATGCAAGCAAATAATCTCACTGTGCTTAGTCACATGTGACAATAAAGTATTCCTAATTCCTATTTCCTAACTGTCCTGCTAACATTAACTAATTTCACTCTTTTCCATATCCACTCTCTGGCCTGCTGGATATTTCCAGTATTCTCCTTTTAGTTTCAAGTTTCAATAACAGCTCTGAACTGCACTTTGAGGCTTTCTTTCTTCTCTATCTCTCTTAACCAGCTCTCATCAATTTATTAACCTAATGGCTCTGTAAACTTTCAGATCATCAAGGCAACAAAAGCTTCAACCTATCGTGGATATTCCTAATTGTTCCTATCTATTTCCCTTCCATCCCCTTGCAACTTAAAGCCAACGTCCTTTCTCATTTTCCTGGTTCTGTTTTACTTTTTCCACAGATGCCACCTGATTGCTTACTGTTTTCAGCACTTCCTGTTTTTATTTTGTATTTCAAACATTTGCAGTTTATTTTATTTTAATTTATGGTGATCTTACGAGTTGGATATAATACTTTAGATGTGCTTATTAAGTGATATATGTAAGATTTGACCTGGTTTAAAAAGTTATGTTTGCATAAGCCTATTTAACAATATTTCCTACCAGGTTCAAAAAATTAGATTCCCTTTCCTTTTATTTCAGCACATCTTTTAATATTGTTCCAGTTATTTCTCATTACTTTCCTGCATTTTTTCTTTTTAAAAACTGTTATTTCTTGTGCTTTACCTTCTCCTCAATCCCACTATTATGGTGATCACTATTTTCCTCTATTTCCAGGCATAATGTTTGAAATCATACCTTTTATATCTATGACCTTGCCTTAATATGTATCAAAATGAATAGTACTCTTAGTATTGACCTTGAGATGACAGTCTGATGCAGTCTGCCCACCATCTGCCATCATCCAGCCTATGTGTGCTGCTCCTTTAATCAATCAGTCTTGTTAACCTGTCCCTTTATCAAATGTTTTTGAAACTTCATGCATACAACATCAACTGCATTACTTTAACTGTCACCATTATTTCTATGAAGTACTTAATCAAATTTCTCAAATGTGACTTGCCAGTCATAAATCCATATTAGCTATTACATTTTATGTTTTCTCAAGTGAAAATTAATATTGTCCCACATTATGGCTGAAAAATCTATTGTAATGATCAAAATTTCATTAAATCTCAAGCAGATCCTTTATATGACTAAACATCTTACATTGTCTATTAAAATTTTCCCTAGTTGAGATCTACCTGCTTTGCAGTAATGTGCTACAATCAAGGTTTTCTATTTCATTGACTGAATAGAAGCGGCTCAACATGAAGGGTGCTTTGACATGGATCATGTGCAATATTCATTTTAATTTAATGTAAATATTTTCCATGGATTAATAATTATTCCATAGTCTGTTTCAGATTACTTATCTTTTGTTGCATTATTCATATTAATATGAATAATGCAACATCGGAATAAGATGGCGCCTACCTGCGGCGACATTTTGCGAACACCACAATGAAAAATAGTAAAATAACATATTTTTGAACTCACCTGCAACAGAGAATCCACTGAAATCAACGCTGTAAGTAGCGCTAAATGCATTAGCGCTACTGAGAACTCCCGATGTTAGCGACGGTAAGGGAATCCCCGATCAGAGGGGAATCCCTAACGTCACGGAGGCGCACAGGTACAGTAAGAACCTTACCTGCAAACACCGGGGAGGCCTTCATGCAGTCCGGAATCAAAGCCGTCGGGCAGGATCCCCCAGCAGCAACGGAGCTGGAGGTGCCGACTGTATGGGAATTCCCGATCTCAGGGGATTCCCCGACCTCGCGGAGACCCGTAAGTACTGTACCTGTAAACACCGAGGAGGGCTCCATGGAGTACGGAAACGTGGCCGTCAGGCAGGACTGCAAGTAACACTGAAGCGGAGGGGACTTCGGCCCCCTCTCCCTACTATCTTACTGGCCAACGTACAGTCACTTGAAAACAAAGTGGAGGACTTAAGGGCAAGGCTGCTTTATTAAAGGGAGCTGAGGGAATGCTCTGTGTTCTGTTTCACAGAGACATGGCTCACCCCCAGCTCCCCAGACACAGCGTTCCAGCCTGAAGGGTTCTCCATCCACCGTATGGACCATACGCAGGCATCTGGGAAAGGGAGAGGAGGGGGCGTCTGCCTCATGGTCAACTCTGCGTGGTGCTCAGACATGGCAGTCCTATCCAACTCCTGCTCTCCACACCTTGAACATCTGGTGGTAAAGTGCCGCCCCTTCTAACTTCCGAGGGAATTCACCTCCATCATCCTGACCACGGTCTACATCCCACCCCAGGCAGACATCCGTCTGGCACTGGAGGAGCTGCACGCCATAGTCAACAAACACCAGACGTCTTACCCCGAGGCATTTACCACCATAGCTGGGGACTTCAACAAATCAAACCTCAAGAAATCGCTCCCTAACTTCCACCAACATGTCTCCTGCTGCACCAGAGGACCAAACACCCTCGACCACTGCAACACCACCATCAAGGATGCCTATCGGTCTCTCCCTCGCCTTCATTTTGGTAAATCCGACCATACCGCGGTGCTGCTTCTTCCTGCCTACAGGCAGCAATTAAAGAGCGCACCCCCAGAGGTGAGAACTGTACAGAGCTGGTCGGGGGAGGGGGGTGGGGGTGAGGGGGGGAGGGGGACTCCAGGACTGTTTGGAGTCTGTAGACTGGGCAATGTTCAGGGACTCGCCAACGGACCTGAATGAATACGCCACAGTCGTTACAGACTTCATAAAGAAATGTGTAGAGGACTGCATCCCAACAAAAACCTTCCAAGTGTTTCCCAATCAGAAGCCTTGGATGAACTATGAGATCCGCACACTTCTGAAGTCCAGACACCGGGCATTCATGGCTGAAGATACTGAGGACTACAAGAAGACCAGATATGACCTTAGTAAGGCCATCAAAAAGGCCAAAAGGGGCTTCTGCTCCAAGCTGGAGGATGAGACAGATGTTCGCTAGCTGTGGCGGGGCCTGAATGCAATCACCTCCTACAAGACAAAATCAGGAGGCAGCACACATGTCAGCGAAACATCACTCCCTGACGAGCTCAATGCGTTTTACGCACGCTTTGATAAGGAGAACACTGATGTGCTTTCTCGAGCCCCCATTCGCTGTGATGGTATTTCGGTCATGGTCACAAGAGGTCTGCGGTCTGCGGAGCGTCCAGCCGTGGGCGGCGCTGGATTTAGAACACCGTGGAGCCTGGGATCTCTTGCTGAGTTCGCCAGAGTCGGGTGCCGCAGTCTCCGGGGAGGAAGCGGCCGCTCCAGACATTTTTAAAGCCACTGAGGAATGTCCACCTGACGCCGGAGTTCCAGCTTCACGGCAAGAGGGCCTGAAAACATCGGACTGGCTGCAAGGCCACAAATAGGCCCCGACCTCGGGTGGTCACAGAGGAAGAGGACTAAACTTTCTGGTGCCTTTCCCCACAGTGGAAAATTTTGATTCTGTTGTGGGGGGACGTTTGTGTTGAACTCTATAATGTGTTGTGTCAATTTATCTTTTTTTAATCTTTCTTCTATGGATGTACGGATACTTATTATTTATTTTATGTAAAGCACTGGTTTCAACGCGAGCTGATTTAACACGTACTATATAAATAAAACTTACTTACTTACTTACTTATTGGAGGTCGACATCAGATAATCCTTCAGAGGGGTGAACCCTCGGAAAGCGGCTGGTCCTGATGGCATACCCCGTCGTGTTCTAAAAACCTGTGCGGACCAACTGTCTGGAGTTTTTACGGACATTTTCAACCTCTCACTTCTGAGGTCTGAGGTTCCCACCTGCTTTAAAAGGGCATCAATTCACTTCCACCTGACGTGGTCTGCATTTATAGAATTATTACAAACATAGGGTGCAAAAGTACTTTAAAAAAAATAAAAAATTGAGGTCGGGTAAGGGGGGATGATAGTTGAAGAGTTGGTATGTCCTATTTACGTGATGCTCAAAAAAAAAAACATTTGTTTCTCTTTTTTTCTCTTTCTCTTTTCTTTTCTTAGGGCCTATTTCTTAACTCTTTTTCTTTTTGTTTTTAATTTCGCTCTTATAGGGTCTTCGTCCTTTTTTGTTGTTACATTTTCTACACTTTTCTACACTTGCACTTTTTCCTTCACTTTCTTCTCTCTTTCAATCTTTTCTTTCTCTAGTGTAAAAAAATAAATAAAGGGAGTACATTAATTGTAAGATGATATAAATGACGAGTATTAATGTATGTGGTTGTAATGTAATGTACTTCTAATAAATAAAAATTAAAAAAAAAAAAAAAAAAGGGCATCAATTATACCGGTGCCCAAGAAGAGTAAGGTAACGTGCCTCTCTGACTATCGACGAGGGGCACTAACGTCGGTGGTGATGAAGTGCTTTGAGAGGCTGATCATGGTGCAAAGTAACTCCTACCTCGACAAAAACCTGGACCCACTGCAGTTCGCTTACCGCCACAACAGATCAACGGTGGATGCGATCTCGCTGGCTCTCCACTCTGCTCTGGACCACTTGGACAACAAAAACTCATATGTCAGGCTGTTATTCATTGACTACAGCTCGTCATTTAACACAATCATCCCCTCCAAGTTGGTTACCAAACTCTCAGAACTGGGTCTCTGCGCATCTCTCTGCAATTGGATCCTCGACTTCCTCATTCACAGACCACAGTCTGTTCATATTGGTGGAAATGTGTCAACGTCAATAACAATCAGGACGGGAGCACCTCAAGGCTGTGTGCTCAGCCCCCTGCTATACTCACTCTATACTCATGACTGCGTAGCTGGTCATAGTGCGAACCCCATCATCAAGTTCGCTGACGACACCACTGTTGTGGGACATATCACTGATGGAGATGAGTCAGAGTATAGAAGTGAGACCAACCGTTTGACCAAATGGTGCCAGCACAATAACCTGTCTCTCAACACCAGCAAAACCAAGGAACTGATTGTGCACTTTGGAAGGGGTAGGATGGGGACCCATAGTCCCGTTTATATCAACAGGTCGATGGTGGAGAGGGTCAAGAGCTTCAAATTCCTGGGCGTGCATTTCTCTGAAGATCTCTCCTGGTCCGAGAATACTGATGTAATTATAAAGAAAACTCATCAGTGCCTCTACTTCCTGAGGAGATTACGGAGGGTCAGTATGTCAAGGAGGACTCTCTCGAACTTCTACAGGTGCACAGTAGAGAGCATGCTGGCTTGGTTCTGCAACTTGAGCACCCAGGAGCGGAAAAGACTGCAAAAAGTTGTAAACACTGCCCAGTCCATCATCGGCTCTGACCTCCCTACCATCGAGGGGACTTATTGCAGTCGCTGCCAGCATCATCAAGGATCCACACCATCCTGGCCACTCACTCATCTCCCCGCTGCCTTCAGGTAGAAGGTACAGGAGCCTGAAATCTGCAACATCCAGGTTCAGGAATAGCTGCTTCCCTACAGCCATCAGGCTATTAAATTCAACTCAAACAAAACTCTGATCATTAATAGCCCATTGCACTTTATCTGTTTATTTATGTGTATATATATATATATATATATATATATATATATATATATATATATATTCATTGGTATATGGTTCCTCACATCTTGAGGAAATGCGATTCCGCCTAATAGATAAATTTGACCAATTCACAACGAGTTGGTCGCCATTTGTCGTCTTTTTGGAATCATGTGGTGCAACACAATTGTAAAAGTTAAATCGTGATTGGGCGAGGGATGGTCAAGATTATAAATAAGATCTCCTTACTTCTTTTTTTCTTTCTCTTTCTTTTTCTTCTTTTATTTTATTTTTTCTATTTACTATTTCTTAACTTTCTTCTTTCACTCTCTATTTTCCTTTTTCACACACTATATATCTCACATTTTTCTATTTTTCATTATCTTTCTTTTCTTTTTCTCCTTTATTATAAAAATAAGAAGCTGTACATAATATGCATTATGGAAATATGATTGTATACAATTGTACTTACTTCTAATTTTAAAAAAAATTAAAAAAATTAATAGCCCATTGCACTTTATCTGTTTATTTATGTATATATATATTCATTGGTATATGGTCACACTGATCTGTTCTGTTCTGTATTTATTGATGTCTACTATATTCTGTGTTGTAGCAAAGCAAGAATGTCATTGCCCTATCTGGGACACATGACAATAAACTCTCTTGAATCTTGAATCTTGAATTAACCTTGCAATTTGGGAATACAAGGCTAACCACCTGTAGAAGTCTCCAATCATTGGTTAAACATAGAAACATAGAAACATAGAAAATAGGTGCAAGAGTAGGCCATTCGGCCCTTCGAGCCTGCACCGCCATTCAAAATGATCATGGCTGATCA
This sequence comes from Malacoraja senta, assembly GCA_038087875.1. NCBI lineage: Eukaryota > Metazoa > Chordata > Chondrichthyes > Rajiformes > Rajidae > Malacoraja > Malacoraja senta. The sequence continues at coordinate 128,309,505 of CM075977.1, forward strand.
TCCAACTCAGTATCCTGTACCTGCCTTCTCTCCATACACCCTGATCCCTTTAACTACAAGGGCCACATCTAACTCCCTCTTAAATATAGCCAATGAACTGGCCTCAACTACCTTCTGTGGCAGAGAGTTCCAGAGATTCACCCCTCTCTTTGTGAAAAATGTTTTTCTCATCTCGGTCCTAAAGGATTTCCCCTTTTTCCTTAAACTGTGACCCCTTGTCCAGGACTTCCCCAACATCGGGAACAATCTTCCTGCATCTAGCCTGTCCAACCCCTTAAGAATGTTGTAATTTTCTATAAGATCCCCCCTCAATCTTCTAAATTCTAGCGAGTACAAGCCGAGTCTATCCAGTCTTTCTTCATATAATAATAATAATAATACATTTTATTTATATAGCGCTTTTCAGGACTCAAAGTCGCTTTACATTGAGAGTCAAGAATAAACAAAACAAAATAGAGCAGTAAGACAGAGATGCAAAGGGGAGGGGAACATGGGACTAAGGGTATGCAGAGGTGAAGAGATGGGTCTTGAGGCGGGACTGGAAGATGGTGAGGGACTAAGAATTCGGATCTGTTGTGGGAGGGAATTCCAGAGCCTGGGAGCTGCCCTGGAGATGGCTCTGCCTCCAAAAGAGCAGAGGTTTGATTTCGGAGTGGAGAGGAGACCAGCTGATGTGGATCTGAGAGACCGTGAGGGTTGGTAGGGGGAGAGGAGGTCAGTGAGATAAGGGGGGGCCAAGTGGTTGAGGGCTTTGTAGGTGAGGACCAGGATTTTGTAGATGATCCGGTGGGAAATGGGAAGCCAGTGGAGTTCTTTGAGAACTGGGGTGATGTGGTGCCAGGATTTGGTGTGGGTAATGAGTCGGGCGGCTGCATTCTGGACCAGTTGGAGTCGGTTGATGTTGCTGGAATCCTGACATCCCAGGAATCAGTCTGGTGAACCTTCTCTGTACTCCCTCTATGGCAAGAATGTCTTTCCTCAGATTTGGAGAACAAAACTCCAGGTGTGGTCTCACCAAGACCCTGTACAACTGCAGTAGAACCTCCCTGCTCCTATACTCAAATCCTTTTGCTATGAATGCTAACATACCATTCGCTTTCTTCACTGCCTGCTGCACCTGCATGCCTACTTTCAATGACTGGTGTACCATGACACCCAGGTCTCGTTGCATCTCCCCTTTTCCTAATCGGTCACCATTAAGATAATAGTCTACTTTCCTGTTTTTGCCACCAAAGTGGATAACCTGACATTTATCCACATTATACTGCATCTGCCATGCATTTTCCCACCTACCCAGCCTATCCAAGTCACCTTGCAGCCTCCTAGCACCCTCCTCACAGCTAACACTGCCCCACAGCTTTGTGTCATCCGCAAACTTGGAGATGTTGCATTCAATTCCCTCGTCCAGATCATTAATATATATTGTAAATAGCTGAGGTCCCAGCACTGAGCCTTGCGGTACCCCACTAGTCACTGCCTGCCATTCTGAAAAGGACCCGTTTACTCTTTGCTTCCTGTTTGCCAGCCAGTTCTCAATACACATCAATACTGAACCCCCAATACCGTGTGCTTTAAGTTTGTATACTAATCTCTTATGTGGGACCTTGTCGAAAGCCTTCTGAAAGTCCAGATATAACACATCCACTGGTTCTCCCTTCTCCACTCTACTAGTTACATCCTCGAAAAATTATATAAGATTCGTCAGACATGATTTACCTTTCGTAAATCCATGCTGAATTTATCCAATGATTTCACCACTTTCCAAATGTGCTGCTATCCCATCTTTAATAACTGACTCTAGCAGTTTCCCCACTACCGATGTTAGACTAGAGGCTCTGTCTCACGGTGTTGCGGTCATCGGCGGTGAAGCGCGGTGAAGCGTGGCTTCACCTGTAGTGGGGACCGCACGGCAACGGCGAGAGCGCCGAGCCTATGCCGCGGGTGCGGCGCACGGATGCTGCTCGGGGGCCGAGTGATTTAAGTACGGCTGGTCCCACGAGCTTGCGGTAAGTAAAAAAAAAGGGCGGGCCGACTGTGATGACGTCATTTCGGATCTGCGGGGCTGTGGCGGCGGCCGTGCTGATCGCGGCGCTGTGGCGGCGGGCGTGCCGCACACGTGCCTCACTGGCGGAGGCTGTGGCGGTGAAGGTTCTACTCGCGGCGCTCGTGCCACACTGGCGGCGGCTGTGGCGGCGGCCGTGCCGCACTCGTGCATCACTGGCAGCGGCTGTGCGGTAGGAACATATTTTTGAACAGTGTTGGGGTTTTTTTTAGCACCGTGCGGTATTGGGAACAACGCCGCACGGCCCCGGAATTGTGCGTTTGACCGAGCCCGCAGTCTCTGGCGGCCCAGGAGCGGTAGATAGTTCCTGTTTCGCCGCCAATGACCGCAGACTCCTGCGACAGGCCTTTAACTGGTCGTTAATTCCCCATTTTCTCTCTCCCTCCCTTTATAAAAAGTGGGGTTACATTAGCTACCCTCCAATCCTCAGGAACTACTCCAGAATCTAAGGAGTTTTGAAAAATTATCAATAATGCATCCACTATTTCTGGGGCTATTTCCTTCATTATTCTGGGATGCAGCCTATCTGGCCCTGGGGATTTATCGGCCTTTAATCCATTCAATTTACCTAACACCACTGCCCGGCTAACCTGGATTTCACTCAGTTCCTCCATCTCATTTGACCCGTGGTCCCCTGCTATTTCCGGCAGTTTATTTATGTCTTCCTTAGTGAAGGCAGAACCAAAGTAGTTATTCAATTGGTCTGCCATGTCCTTGTTCCCCATGATCAATTCACCTGTTTCTGACTGCAAGGGACCTACATTTGTTTTAACTAATCTCTTTCTCTTCACATATTTATGAAAACTTTTGCAGTCAGTTTTTATGTTCCCTGCCAGGTTTCTTTCATAATCTATTTTTCCTTTCCTAATTAAGCCCTTTGTCCTCCTCTGCTGGACTCTGAATTTCTCCCAGTCCTCTGGTAGGCTGCTTTTTCTGGCTAATTTGTACGCTTCATCTTTTCTTTTGATACTATCCCTGATTTCCCTTGTTATCCACGGATGCACTACCTTCCCTGATTTATTCTTTTGCCAAACTGGGATGAACAATTCTTGTAGTTCATCCATGCAGTCTTTAAATGCCTTCCATTGCATATCCACCGTCAACCCTTTAAGAATCAATTGCCAGTCAATCTTGGCCAATTCACATCTCATACCATCAAAGTTACATTTCTTTAAGTTCAGAACCCTTGTTTCTGAATTAACAATGTCACTCTCCATCCTAATGAAGAAATCAACCATATTATGGTCACTCTTGCCCAAGGGGCCACGCACGACAAGACTGCTAACTAACCCTTCCTCATTACTCAATACCCAGTCTAGAATAGCCTGCTCTCTCGTTGGTTCCTCTACATGTTGGTTTAGAAAACTATCCCGCATACATTCCAAGAAATCCTATTCCTCAGCACCCCTGCCAATTTGATTCACCCAATCTATATGTAGATTGAAGTCACCCATTATAACTGTTTAACCTTTGTTGCACGCATTTCTAATTTCCTGTTTGATGCCATCCCCAACTCCACTACTACTGTTAGGTGGCCTGTACACAACACCCACTAGCGTTTTCTGCCCCTTAGTGTTTCGCAGCTCTCCCCATATCGATTCCACATCCTCCAAGCTAATGTCCTTCCTTTCCATTGCGTTAATCTCCTCTCTAACCAGCAACGCTACCCCACCTCCTTTTCCTTTCTGTCTATCCCTCCTGAATATTAAATATCCCTGGATGTTCAGCTCCCAGCCTTGGTCACACTGGAGCCATGTCTCTATGATCCCAACTATATCATAATCATTAATAGCTATCTGCACATTCAACTCATCCACCTTATTACGAATGCTCCTTGTATTGAGACACAAAGCCTTCAGGCTTGTTTTTACAACGCTCTTACCCCTTATACAATTATGTTGAAAAGTGGCCCTTTTTGATTTTTGCCCTGGATTTGTCTGCCTGCCACTTTTACTTTTCACCTTGCTACCTATTGCTTCTACCCTCATTTTACACACCCTCTGTCTCTCTGCTCACACATTTAAGAAACCCACCACCTCTTATTCTCTGTTTATTATTTTTTTCTTCTTTCCCCCCTACATGTTGGGTCTGAGTGCTTCCCTTCTCTGCCTCCTGCCTCACACACTGTCTACTAGCTTTCTCTATTTAACCCTCTAGCTAACCCTCCCCCCAACCGTTCTAGTTTAAAGTCTCCGCAGTAGCCTTTGCAAATCTCAGCTTCAGAGGTGTTTGGTTCTTAACTTGATAATTACCCCGACCCCAATTTGCACTTCTTCTAGAACATGGACAGATGGAGTTTATATTTAAGCAAACCCAGAAGTTTGCAGCAGCGGATATGAGGAATATGCCGATTGCAGGTATAGGTATCAACCTTGTCTCAGTGGCAGCCTCTTGTCTTGAATCAGAGTTTTTATGCATTCGTCCCAATTATGAGGCAAAACTGGAACACCACTCTCGTTGCACTTTCAGCAGGATTGCCAGAGGATTTATTGTCATCTGCAGTAAAGTTCACAAATACACAAGTTATAGGAGTAGAATTAGGCCATTCGGCCTATCGAGTCTAATCCGCCATTCAATCATGGTTGATCTCTGCCTTCTAATCCCATTTTCTTGTCTTCTCCCTATAACCCTTGGCACCCATTCTAATCAAGAATTTGTCTATCTCCGCCTTAAAAATATCCATGACTTAGCCTCCATAGCCCTCTGTGGCAATGAGATCCACAGATTAACTACCCTCTGATTAAAGAAGTTTCTCCTCACCTTCATTTCTGAAAGAGCGCCCTTTAATTCTGAGGCTATGACCTCTGGTCCTAGACTCTCCCACCAGTGGAAACACCCTTTCCACATCCACTCTATCTATGCCTTATATTATCTGTAAGTTTCAATGAGGTCACCCCTCAACTTTCTAAACTCCAGCGAGTAGAGGCCCAGTGCTGTCAAGCGCTCATCACATGCTAACCCACTCATTCCTGGAATCATTCTTGTAAACCTCCTCTGGACCCTCTCCAGAGCCAGCACTTCCTCAGATATGAGGTCCAAATTTGCTCACAGTAGTCCAAATGTGGCCTGACCAGTGCCTTATCGAGCCTCAGCATTACATTTTTGTATTCCAGTCCTCTTGATATAAATGTTAGGACTGAATTTGCCTTCCTACCGATTCGACTTACAAATTAACTTTTTGGGAGCCCTGCACTCCCAAGTCCCTTCGTACCTCCAATTTCTGGATTCTCTCTCCATTTAGAAAATAATCTACACCTTTATTCTTATTCCCAAAATGCATGACAGCGCACTTTGCTGTACTGAATTTCATCTGTCACTTCTCTGCCCACTCTCCTAACATGTCCAAGTCCCTCTGCAGAGTACTTGGTTCCTCTAAACTGCCTGCCCTTCCACCTAACTTAGCATCATCTGCAAACTTGGCTACAGTCCCTTCAATGCCCTTTCCAAATCATGAATATACATTAAATTAACATAAACATAGATATCCTATCTAATGTTGACTTTTAACAATAATCACTTTAAAAAAACCTGTATGTTACCTTGTTGGTGAACTTGCAGTGCTCTAATTAGGTACTGTGTTTTCTAATGCAAACGTGATTTCATTTCAAAAATATTTTATTGGCAAGATTGCATCCTGAAACCTAAAACCTGCTATAGAATTGGCAGTTTTTTTCTGACTGAGATTTCAAGCTAATAGCATATTGTTCAGAGAACATCTGATAACATACCCATTAGCATTTGATACAATTTAAATTCAGCATCTATTTTTACATTTTGGGTAAACAGATTAAATGTTGAAACAGAACATTGGGCAGCACAGCACAGGAACAGGCCCTTTGGCCCCAAATTAATCTCCAATCACCATTTCCCTCTGAATCATTTCCATGAAAAACTGGTGAAATAGAATCCAAAACATGACATACTTCAATATTTGGAGTAGCGTACATGAAAGCAAATTATATGAAAGTCGAAGAAATTGTTTGAGGACATTACCAAAACGCATAATAGACATAATTATCATGACCTTCTTTATCTTCTGGGCTGCAAAACAAGTGCCAGGAAGAAGGACTTTTGCTCACAACTGGCCTTGAATATGATGAAGGGTAAAATTAGATGGACTTAAAAATAGGGAGTGGCCTGAACTCATCTATTCTGTAAAGAGGATGAGATTAAATTCAAGGTTTTATGGAGAGAAAAAGCAGGGTTTTACAGCTGTCCGTAATTGCCTCGTGCTCCTATGCAATTTGTTATTAATATTTCTGACTTAATTTTCTGAACAGACTTTGGCCTTGCAAAGATATTCCTCTATATCTACTAGGTATCAATTACACCTGAAAAGGAAGATTCTTCTAAGCAACAGAGAATAAGACTACATACCGTATAACGATGGCAAAGAGAATCCAAATGCTGAAATCTTAACACCCCTTTCTTACAACTGATCAATCTGTGTGACACATGTGTCCAAAGGATTCACCTCTTTTGATGTCAATCATTTCTAACATACACACAAAGGATTTCAATACGTTGCCGTTAATGAGGTACAGATAGCCATACGTGCCAAGTTTCACTTCTTACTCCCCTAACTTTCGATGCCCCTTTAACAAAGAGCTACACAGGACCAGATAAGTTATGGCATATTTATGTCCCACTAACGAGCTATTCCTGAGATCAGTTCTCAATGTAGCTTTCTTATCCATGCGTAGGAATGTCCGGTTTAAATAAACATCCTCTGTGTTTTAATTAGTTTTGTTTTCCAAGCCAATTCCTTGTATTCCGTTTAGCTGCTAATTCCATGTTGTGTGGCTATTTTTAATGAAATATCACTTTGAGAACAACATTCATACACTTTACAGAGCATTTCACTGAATAAATTAACACTAGAACTGATGAGTATAATCCATTTTCGAGAGAAAAATAATATTAGTTAACTTTTGGACTTACCGTGCTTAATTACAACCTTCTGAATGAGGAACCCTAGATATCAAGTGTACTTAGTTCCACTGATGAAAGTTCCTTATTTTTTTGTACTTTGTTGTTATGTTAGCTGGTCTGAATTCTGTATCTTTATGGTTTAGCTCAGAGATATCAATTTTAATTAGATTTCCATTATCAGTGGAGATTTTTAAATCCACTGAAAATTAAAGCAGTCAAAAGTGTATTTAATGTTTTCATATTCCCCTATATCCTTGACTCTCCCTACACTGGTGATGTCCTCCATTGGTTTCCATGAGATGCCACAGGAGTTTTGTTGGAGATAAGGTGTGACTTTGAGATAAGTAAAACTGAGAAGAATTGTGGTAATGACATAATGTTGTTTAACAATGTTCTTCACTGAGATTCATTCTGTTGGAAGCACATTTCAGACACCAATCACTCTCTGTGTAAGAAACTTGCCCCATACATTTCCTTTAAACTTTGCCCCTCTCACATTAAAGCTATGCCTACTAATCCTTGATTTTCTCACTCTGGGATAAAGCTTTTGACTGTCTACTCTATCTATGCCTCTCATCATCTTTATACACTTCTATCAGAATGCCCCACAACCTCTGTCGCTTTAGAGAAATCAATTTAATTTTCTCCAATCTCCTTACAGACAATGCTCCCTAATCCAGCCAGAAATCTGGTAAACCTTTTCTGAACCCCTCCAAAGCATCGACATCCTTCAGATGATGAGGCAACCAGAACTGTACACAATATTACAACTGTGGACTAAGCAAATTTTGATAATGCTGCAACATGACTTCCCAACTCTTATCCTCAGTGCCCCAAGCGATGAAGGCAAGCCTTCTTTACCACTCTTATCTTCTTATGTTGCCATTTTCATGGAGCTTTGGACTTGAAACCCAATATTCCTCTGCAGATAAATGCCATTAAGGGTCTTGCCATTAACTGTATACTTTCCCCTATCATCTCACCGCATGCATTCCAATCAAATCAATGTAGAGTATGTAAACTCCTAGAACTTATGTAAAGTTTGTAAGTTCTAGGAGCAGAATTAGGCCATTCAACCCATCAAATCTGCCATTTAATCATGGCCGATCTATCTTTCCCTCTCAACCCCATTCTCCTGCCTTCTCCCCATATCCCCTGACACCATGAGTACTATTGAGCCAAAGCAGGTACAACAAGTAGTGCAAAGGGAAAAAATCCAGAGTGCAGATGTAGTGTTACAGTGTTATTACATTACAGTTACAGAGAAAGTGCAAGCTTAAAAAAATGTGGGACTGTGGGGACCAAGTAGGAGAATATTAAAAAAAAGATTTTAAAGATTATTTGCATAATGTCAATACTTAGAACTCAGTGACCACAGATATGCGAATGCTGATTCTGTTCAATGTACCTAAATTAAATTGATGTGCATGAGCGTGTCAAGCTGCATCCATGCTTAAGTGCCTTGCGAATGTTGAGAACATGGAATACATTTCACAAACTAGATATCCACCAACGGATTGTATTTACCAGTCAGGTCTTGGATTAATTATTTTTTGCAGTTCACAAAAAACAATGCAATGCATAATAATAATAAACAAAAACAAATGTTCAGTGTATATATATGAACAGACAAATAAATAAATAATAACAGTGCAAAGTAAAAAAATAAGGACCTCAAGTCTACATAGTTTGAAGCCTAATTGAAAGTTGTAGTGTTTAATAGTAAGATTAAATGAGAACTTACCAGTTTGAAGTTTGATCATTATTTTATCATGAATTACGTTGGTGATTACGTGAAGAAGACCAGTCAGGGCGCATGCACGTCAATCTTCAAAGCAGCAGTATGAAATCACAGATAACACAATATTTGAAGTATCATATTACGATGAGCAACATCACAACTACCATATGACCTTTTTTATGAGAGAGGGTTGGGCGTGGTGGGCACGTAATTACCAACGTAACTCCTCATAAAATAACGATCAAACTTCAAACTGGTAAGTTCTCATTTAATCTTACTATTTTACTTCGGAGTCACTTTAGTGATTCCGTGAAGAGTTCAAAGCTCTGTGATTTTATGCCGCAGATCCAAATCCCGGCTTCTCACTGCATTGATTGACTTTCGATGAGAAACAATCAATAATGCGTTAAACATGAAATTTTAATATCATGCAATAACAATTGATTTGATTAATCAAAACAAACAGTAACCCCTGTATCCCAGGGGAACCTAAACAGGACTTAATACTGAATTTGCAAACAGCCTCTTGCCGATCGGCAATCGGCCGATGGTAAAAAAATTTTAAACAATTCATTTGATCACCCGGCACCTGTAAAAATATGGCTGATGTGAACATCCATCGCCCTAGCCGACGTTGCTGCTCCACTAGTGGAAAAGGATATATACATTTCAGTGTTAATACCTGCCTGAATCAAACATTTGCTTTAAACCACCTTGAGATAGTCTGCACTGACATCCTCCTGTGTGGCTACATGTAACTGATAAACAATGCTGTTTCCACATTTCTTAAGGTCTTTGTAGCTTCAATACAATGAAAATAAATGTGCCATTACACATAAACATAGATCAGTAGGTTATGCTGAAACACAATTTTAACAAACCTGTGACACCTGGCCTGCTCTGTTTGAGCAGGACACAAATATATAACATAACATTCTCTTCAGCAACTTCCATCCTGTCTAGCAGAAGCTTTTGCAAACTCTGCACTTGCTATGCTGAACCAATGCCATGAGCATAACCGCTTTCATGATTAGTTTGGCAAATTCAGAGACATGACAGGAACCTACTGTCAAAGCATCTTGAGGACCACACTTACATCCCAGATCGTCATATGCCTGGGTTTAGGAGGTTTAGAGTTGAAATTCCTTTCATCAATCCAGCTATGATAATGATGAAACCCAATAGGATCTTTCCTGACCCCATCAAAACCATACGAGGACAAAGCACTTAAAGCTGTATTAATGGTGCTATAATTGAGCCCCTCATCATCATAGAGTGTCAACAGGAACTCTTAAATATCCACAATACCTGCAGTAGTATAGTCAATATTATTTTGTACACAAGTAATATACCCCTTTTGAGTACTCTTTCTCCAGGCTACAGTGAGCATGTCCACCGTTCACCCAGACAATCCTTGCTGCAGGTATGGCCTTCTTAAAACCTGAAAATTAATAAGTCAATACGATACATAACAGATGACTTTCCCGTGTTAGCGGATGCTCCAGTCAATTCCTATGCTTGGGAACCACCAAAAACTTGGATCCCTAACTGTAACATCAAAGGGAACCATGCTTGATTCGGCCAATTAGGTATTACAAGCACCCCCAAAGCAGCATCCTGCTTGATTTCTTGTAGACTCTGACCTATTAGGCAAAATGGTAGGAAAATATATAAAACATACCACCACAATGTAACGTCAAAGTATCAATTGCATCTGCCACCTGGTCTGGTTCCCATGAAACCTAATTGAATCAATTGTGACCCAAATAGTCAGGTGTTAATTTGGATTCCTCTGGATGATTAATGCCCAATCTTTGAAAATTGGATTTAACAACTATCACCTGTTACTTCAGCTGTTCTCTTGGATACCCCTGTAATCAAGATATCATCGAGATAAGCCATGAGCACCGGACCCTGGCCTCTCAGCATGCCTATTATAGGTTTTAACAATTTTGTTGCCATAGTTGACCAATCCAGGTGAATTTCAAATATCCTTATCCTGCAAATAAACAGACATTGAATAATGCGCATCTTTAAGGTCTATAGTCACCATATATTTGGTGACTATAGACTATAGAAATTTCGTTCAGACCGAAAGGTCTGAATGACAAATAAAGGAATCTCTAATCTCTAATCTCTAATCTCTAATATAGCATCCTCTTGACCCAGTTGCTTGGCAGTGACAATTCCATCTTACAATGTCTATACTATATCCCGCATCCTTTTTTGGCCTGGGAAAATTTTAGACACAAATTGATGGGGTTGGTGAACCAACTTTACCATTACACCTTTCTCACATAAGCTTGCAGGCGCAGTCTGAACACCCATCTGTTCTGTTAATGAAAACTGAATAGTTCTCCCAAGAACATGCTGAATGTGCAAATCACAATTTGGATTGAAATCCATTCGAAACCTTTGAATAACACTCTGTATAAACAGAGCTAAGGTAATTTGCTTCCATTCATCCCAGAAACAGATGTAATGTACCCCAGATTTAAGTTGTGTCACATTTGATATGTGCACCTGAGAACCAGGCCCACCTACCTCCTTGGTACCTGGTGGATGGTCCCCAGCTCCTTGGCAGGAAAGCCAATGTTTGACCATGTTCCCGCTTCGTTTGTAGGGGTACTTTTTTTTTGGAAACTTGCCGACTGCCGGTGGCTTGATCAAGCCCACGTCTTTGCCTCGTCATCCATGTCCTTGACACTCTTGGCGAGGTCCTCTGCGAAGAGTAGGTTGGCCGGCTATATGTTGCTAGGCTGGAAAAATACTGCAATCTTGGAATTAATGGTGGGCCGAATGGCACTTTCCCTGAGACAATTTATCTAAAAAATGGGTGCTACAAAGCAACCCTAGTACCTCTTGCTGCGTCTCCGACACATGCCCTCCATCCACCGTTCTCGCGAACGCCGTGATTCCTGAGCCAAGTAATTTCAGGATTCTCTGCAGCTTCATCTCCTGGGCACTGCACGCCCACGCCCATCTGGCTCCATATCACCCGGTTCACTGCTGGCACCTTCAGCAAGTCGCAGTTACCCCGTCTCTTGGTGATTCCAGACTCTGACTGGACATCGAATCGTACTGCCAGAGATGTGAACTCTGACAACGGCCGTCTTCACTTTCCCAGTGGCATTCCATACTCTGACGGGACAGCGAATCGTGCTGCCAGAGAATGGACCTCTGACAACGGCCGTTCTTCGCTATTCAACAAAGTCTCCGTCAGAGTCGGGTCAGAACTGAGCTGACCCTATCGTGGAGGCCAGCTCTTCACCCAGTGGCACTCCATACTCTGACTGGACAGCGAATCGTGCTGCCAGAGAATGGACCTCTGACAACGGCCGTTCTTCGCTAATTTCCAAGTCTCCATCTGAGTCGGGGTCAGAACTTAGCTGACCCTCTGCACTCACCTCATGCATGAGGGTGCTTTAAGCAGCCTTCTACCATGTGCTGCCGGCGTGGCCTTTCTGCAGCCTACCGCCCACACGACTCCTCCCCGGAGTGTGCGTTTCTGGAGCAACCTCTGGATGAGGTGCTCCATTTGGGAGAACCATTTAAAAATGTCTCCAGCCCTGTACAGGCTCGTTGTGGCCCAACTCAGTTGAGTCCGAGGGCCTCCCAGATTTCCCCGTGCCTTACGCCCGACAGGCGTTGGCTTTGGTGCTTTTTAGCACTCAGTCTGAAGTCGCCCTGCTCCCGGTCGGCGACTGTGCAGGGGCACGAGGCAGCCGCTGACAGACTGCATTCCCGCGGCTCTCCTATGCTTTACCTGCGGCTGCCCTCCCCCTGCTCGTCTTCATCATGGTGCTGCCTGTAATAATAAAAACAAAAAAACAGAGCACCACAAAAAAGAAACTTTTCACTCCAGCTAAGTTTCCCACTTAGCTGGAGCTTTAAAACTATAAAAGTACTTTAAAAGTACTTACTACAGGAGGAGCTCTGTCCTCCCCTGCTCATCTTCACCATGGTGCTGCCTGTGACAAAACACAGAGCACAGCACCACAGTAAAGGAAACTTTTTTACTCCAGCTAAGTTTCTCACTTAGCTGGAGCTTTAAAACTCTTTAAAATTACTCTAAAAGTACTTACCATGGGAGGAGCTCTGTCCTGCCGCTGGTCCATGCGCCAATGCGACCGACGTAATGATGCACATGCGCCCTAACGGGACTTCTTCACGGAATCACTAAAGTGACTCCGAAGTAAAATAGCCTGATGGTTGTACGGAAGAAGCTGCTCCTGAATCTGGATGTTACAGTTTTCAGGCTCCTATAACTTCTTCATGATGGCAGGAGTGAAACGAGTGTGGCCAGGGTGGTGTGGGTCTCTGATGATGCTGGCTGCCTTTTTGAGGCAGCGGCTCTTGTAGATCACTTCGATGGTGGTGAGGTGAGTACCGTGATGAACTGGGCAGGGTTCACCACTTTTTGCAATCTTCTTCATTCCTGGGCATTCGAGTTACCGAACCAGGCCGTGATGCAACCAGTCAAATGCTGGAATAGGTTACAGAGGAGTGAGACCATAAAGAATTTGAAACAGGGATGAGATGTTTAAAATTGAGATAATGGTTTATTGGGAGCCAGTGAGGGTGAGGACACAGTGCCAGGTAGAATAGGAGCAATAAGTGAGAATGTGGCCAAGGGAAAGATGGAATATTTGAGTCCAGAGGTAGGAAAGAAATTGTCAAGATTTCAGCAACAGATGATCTGAGATAAGGGTTATTTTAGACAACTCTAAACTGGTGGAAGCAGAGAGTTTTAGCACTGGGGAGAATGCGAGATCAGAAGCATTAAGATTGAAGGTTGTGAACAGTCTCACGCAGAGGCCAGGGGAGGGATGGATCTGTGGCTTGGGACTGTTTCGTAATGAGATCAACTCTTAAGGGAATGGAAGGAAGTTAATGATTTGATTCTATAAAGCCTGACTGACATCATTATCTGCACCACACAGCCTCCAAAAACAATATACAATTCCTGAAATTAGCACTGCATATTGATAGTTTCTTTCTCCTTTGTTAAATATGATGAGACTTTTTTGTGATTTTGCAATTTTGAAATACAGTTCCTTCATTTGGACAGCTTTGGAAAGTTGTTAGCAACACATCTAATTATGATTAATACACCATACACGAGGAGCAACATTCTTTCACCTATTTTACCAAGGCCATGAGGGAGCACTATTTAGAAACTGCACTGGTTAATCTTCTATAACAGAAGACATTGTGGATTGATTATTTAAGTGAGACATGACTAGGAAGCAACTATTTATTGAAAATTAGTCGCTTTATCACATTAATGATTTGTTGAATTTTAAATATGGGTTCAAAGCTACATCTAGGTTTTCTTTGTCAACATTTCATTATAGATGTCAGCTGAGAAGTTTAACTAATTATTTACTTGGATCTCATCATGTATTTAAGGATATAACAGATACCATATAAGGGATTGAACAAATCAGCAGAATTGTGGAGGAAAACCCAACGGGTCAGGCAGCATCTCAGACAATGTTTCGGGTCTGGACCCTTCTTCAGATCCGACCCGAAACATCACCTGTCCATTCCCACCATTGATGCCAACTAGCCCGCTGAGTTACACCAGCACTTAATGTTTCACTTAAGATTCCAGCCTCCGTAGTACCTTGTCTTTGAATCATTGAGGAATTGGTTGGTCTGTTACACTGTTTTATGTTATGATGGGATGCTTCCAGGAATTCAACTAACCATTTCTTGTCTGAAGACTGCTGTTGGTATACAGCCTCCACCAAATACAATGATCTCCATATTGTATAGATTAATTTTCTAAATGAAACAAAATCAATCAAGGTTGAGATCTTTGGAGTTACAGTTTAGGGATGTAACACCTGATTTCTCTTAATTTTTACCTGCTATACCATGAAACCTGCTTTATGTGTTTTAGATACATAGCTGCATAGAAAATAGGTGCAGGAGTAGGCCATTCGGCCCTTCGAGCCAGCACTGCCATTCATTGTGATCATGGCTGATCATTCATGATCAGTACCTCTTTCCTGCCTTCTCCTCATAACCCTTGATTCCACTAGCCCAAAGAGCTCTATCTAACTCTCTTTTGAAAGCATCCAGTGAGTCGGCCTCCACTGCCTTCTGAGGCAGAGAATTCCACAAATTCACAACTCTCTGGGTGAAAAATGTTTTCCTCATCTTAGTTCTAAATGGCCTACCCCTTATTCTTAAACTATGGTCCCTGGTTCTGGACTCCCCCAACATCGGGAACATGTTTCCTGCATCTAGCGTGTCCAATCCCTTAATAATTTTATATGCTTCTAGAAGATCAGCCATTATCACATAGATATTAGAAAAGGTGTCTGCATCCATTTTATGTACTGCAACTTTGATGAAATGGTGGATATTGGGTATTTGTTAAATCTGCAATTGTAAACCACTTCCTGAGAGAAAAAAGAAGAATGGTGAGTCGCTTCCATTTAAAGTGAAAGAATAAAATGAATGATCACGTGATTAAAAAGTGTCATCGGTGGTTGTTTAGGGGAGGTCGCATCCTAGCTTAGTTTGTTAGGGAATGGAATAAAGTACATGGTGAAAGAGATGGAGACTAGAAATATCAGAAAGACATCAATAATTATGAATAAAATAAACAGAGCATGTCACAGGATAGCACAACATAAAATAACAATAATATAGTCAAGGAAATTTAACGTTATACTGATTTGCAACTTTATTAATCGTTGTCAAAGATTAACACTCAGTTCCCACTTCGCAATGATCAATGATCATCAATACAAAGCCAATTTCATGAATGTGAAATCAGTGAAGCAATGATCTTCATGTACTTAAAGTGATTGAACTGCACTCAGCTTCATCAGAGTCCATCACTTTCAACGCACAGTGCTTAGTGCTTCCATTGATTTCATATGCTTTTAAATTGGCCTTCTATTGATCTCCATTGACTGGTCATCAGCAATAGCACAACGTCAATAATAACTGAAACGGTCAGTAAGACATTTTGTGCAGAAAGATATCTTTCAGGGGAAAAAGGGATGATGATGCATGGCGAGTCGAATGCTGACAAAACTAGAGCTAATGATTCTCCTTTAACTCTAACTAATTCAATTGTCGATGTCAGTATGAGAGTAGGTGGTCAAGTGGGA
Source organism: Malacoraja senta (assembly GCA_038087875.1). NCBI lineage: Eukaryota > Metazoa > Chordata > Chondrichthyes > Rajiformes > Rajidae > Malacoraja > Malacoraja senta. Next base: position 128,325,373 of record CM075977.1, read on the forward strand.
TTAATAAATAAAGTGAGCAAAGTCCCTAAACTGGAAAGCAAAAGAACTGCAACAAAGTGAATAGTTAGGGACAGCACCATAGAATCAGCACTAAAACTCTGAGCGTTTAGACCAAATCACTGGCTACATCCCCTGGTGAGCCTCAAATGTACTGGTTTGCAAACTTCACTGAACATAGTGTGTAGGAAGGAACTGCAGATGCTGATTTATACTGAAGATTTACACAAAATGCTGGAGTAACTCAGCAGGACAGGCAACATCTCTGGTCGAGACCCTTCTTCAGACTGAGAATCAGGGGAGAGGGAGATACAGAGACAAGGAAGTGTAATATGTGAAAACGAGACATCAAGGGGGATGGTGATCAAATCAAATGTAGAATAATCATTGGTAGCTAGGAGAAGGTGACAATGAAGCACACATAGATAACATTTAATCAGGGGGACAGACAGATAGGTCGAAAAATAGGAAGGGGGAAGGATGGAGATAGAGGGAAAGCAAGGGTAACTTGCAGTTAGATAAGTCAATAATCATACCGCTGATTTGTAAGCTGCCCAAGCAAAATATGAGGTGCTGTTCCTCCAATTCACGCTGGGCCTCACTCTGACAGTGGAGGAGGCCCAGGACAGAAGGGTCAGTGTGGGAATGGGAGGGGGAGTTAAGGTTTTTAGCAACTGGGAGATTAGGTAGGTTTGGGCGGACTGAGTGGAGGTGTTCAGCGAAACGATAGCCGAGCCTGCGCTTGGTCTCACCGATATATAGGAGTCCACACCTGGAACACAGGATAAAGTAGATGAGTACTGAACATAGATCTGTAAATGGATTTCAAGGCTGGTGAAAGAGGAAAATAAAAACAAAATGCAAATGCTGAAATAAAAGCAGAAAATACTGGTCATACTCAACAGGTGGGCAGCATCAAAGAAAAGAGAAATGGAGTTAATTTTAGTTTAGAGATACAGCACAGAAACAGGCCCTTCAGCCCACTGAGTCCACGCCAACCAGCGATCCCCAAACACTAGCATTATCCTACACACTAGGGACAGTTTACAATTTTTACCAAAGCCTAACTAACCTACAAATTTGTACATCTTTGGAATGTGGGAAGAAACCTGGAGAACCTGGGAAAAACTCAGTCAGGATCGAACTCGGCTCTCTGGAGCTGTAAGGCAGCAACTCCACTGCTGCATCACCGTGCTGCCCCTAATGTTTCAGTTCTGAATAAGTGTAACTGGCAGTTACATTTTGTGTGTGGACGTGGCGCCGACGGACGAGAAGCCGAAGCAAAGAAGTGGAAGCCAAATAACCGAATGGAAACGAAGCCGAAACGCCAAATAACCGAATGGAAACAAAGCTGAAACGCCAAATAACCGAATGGAAACAAAGCCGAAACGGCAACTAACCGAAAGGGTGGGATGCCTAAATGCAAACTAACCGAAAGGGCGGTACGCCTAAAAGCCAACTAACCGAATGGCTGCGTCGCCTAAAAGCCAACGAAACGAATGCCGCTCAACAGAAAAGTCAAATAACGGACATGACGTTGCCGGGGGGCGGGACTTGTCAGCGATTGGTCCAGACCCCCGCATCCATCACATCACTGTGGAGGGATGAACATTGTCCCACACCTCCGCTCCACCCGACCCGCAGCCCGTGGAGGATGGCCGTGGGAGAGTGGGGGCTGTCCCGAGGGATACGCACCTTCGGCCGCTTACAACTTGGTGCTTAGGTTCAGATTGCCCAGTCACCTATGGCTCGTGTGGCGAAATGACCCCCACCCTCCCGCCGGTGGAGACGAGAGGGTGGGGGTCATTTTCCCACACAAGCCATAGGTGACTGGGCAATCTGAACCCGAGCACCAAGTTGTAAGCGGCCGAAGGAGCACAACCCTCGGGACAACCCCCACTCTCCCAAGGCCACGGCCGCCCTCCACCTGATCTCCCCCATGTGGCCGCACTGTGATGGGCTGTGGGTCGGGTGGAGCAGAGGTGTGGGACAGGCTGGTCCCTCCGCCCACCCAGAGTCACTGACTGCGATGCACCGCCATCAGACCCCAACTCCCACACCAAGGCAATTCCCCCCCCCCCTCGACCCCACCCCCCCGACCCCCGGACCCTGACACCCACACCGGGTGATTCACCCCCACCCCAGCCGCGGGGACAGACGGCTCGGAGCATAGTAAATCGCTTTTATAACACGGGGCGACATATACATTCCCTGGCGGGCCGATGACAAGTGTGCATGACAACGAACAATTTTATCTCCTCCCACTCCCCCCTCCCCCCAAGGGTTGCGCTCCTTCGGACGCTTACACCTTGGTGCTCGGGTTCAGATTGCCCAGTCACCTATGGCTTGTGTGGGAGAATGACCCCCACATTCCCGTCTCCACCGGCGGGAGGTTAGGGGTCATTTTCCCGCATGAGCCATAGGTGACTGGGCAATCAGAACCCAAACACCAAGTAGTAAGCGGCCGAAGGTGCGCATCCCTCGGGACAGCCCCCACTCTCCCACGGCCACCCTCCGCGGGCTGTGGGTCGGGTGGAGCGGAGGTGTGGGACAATGTTTATTCCTCCACAGTGATGTGATGGATGCAGGGGTCTGGACCAATCGCTGACAAGTTCCACCCCCCCCCCCCCCGACAACGTCATGTCCATTATTTGACTTTTCTGTTGAGCGGCATTCGGTTCGTTGGCTTGTAGGCGACGCCGCCTTTCGGGTAGGTGCCGTTTCGGCAGAGCGGCCATTCAGTGAGTTTGCTTTTAGGCGACGCAACCTTTCAGTTAGTTGGCTTTTAGGTGTCCCGCCCTTTCGGTTAGTTTGCATTTAGGCTTCCCACCCTTTCGGTTAGTTGCCGTTTCGACCGTTTCCATTCGGTTATTTGGCGTTTCGGCTTTGTTTCCATTCGGTTATTTGGCTTTCACTTCTTTGTTTCAGCTTCTCGTCCGTCGGCGCCACGTCCGGGTACCGTTACATTTTACTCGGGAGAAGGAAACCAGTTTGCTCTCTTTATTCATTAATTTATGTGATATGTGTGACACTGGTAAGACCAGCATTTAATATTCCTCCCTTATGGACTTGTGAAGGTAGTGGTGAACTACCTTCCAGGACCAACGCAGCCCTGCTAGTGTACTGGGTGATCGCTGGTTGGAGCGGACATGGTGGGCCAAAGGACCTCTTTCGGTCCTTGTATCTCTAAAGTTTAAAGTCATTTTGGACTGAGTCATTACTTCCAACTTAAACAGTGCCCTTTGAAACTGATGACGTAAGAAGGCAAACAATGCATTTAAGTTTTGCTTAATTTTACGACATTCGTGTTGTACCTACAACAGAAGGGCTTTAGAGTTTTTCTAGCTGGTTGGGAAGAAGAAATGCTACATTGATAACCATGTAAATCCATAGTCACCTGCTTCCACTGGGAGAGTAGGCAGCGCACTGCAGCTAGAATACACACAGCAACAACGTAGTTTTGCTGAGCGTGTTATGCTCAGGTTTCCAAACAAACACATTAGCATTGTGAATGTGAAATTTCCCATAAATGAGTTCAGTCATGCAGCTTAATCAAACGTCTTCAACAAGACTAAAATAACACCTGTGGAGCCTCAAGATACCAGGAGAGACAAGGAAAGTAATTTCCTTTCAGACCAAACACATCATAGTGCTGAAATCTTTGCACTTCTGCTCCCCCCCCCCCCCAAAATCTCCACTCCCACTCATTCCATCCCCACACTTTCACTGATTGATGCCACGAGCAGCAATTCAACATATCAGCCCAAACAAATGGACAGTAATGAGGACGGAAAATGAGGTTTGGAAAAAGAGACTGATGAAGTAAAATAAAAGATCACGGAGGAACTATTCCTGTGTAAAGGAATATAGGCTCTATTCCCTTACAGTTAAAATGTTGTGATCAATTTAATTTCATTTAACTCAAACTAAGCTGGTAGGGTGATATATTTCATGATAGTATGCAACTTAAAGGGGCCCCTGTAGGATTGGGCAGCTGTTGCACCTAGTTTTACATCACTCCGTGACGTGGCAGTAGAGTTGCTGCCTTACCAGTGCCAGAGACCAAGATTCAATATTGACTATGGGTGCTGTGTATACAGAATTTATCTACTGGTCGAGAATCACACAGGCAGAGTAGATATGGTATAGTTTGTCACAGCTCAAATTAAAACAATGGCATTAGCAAATGCACAAAACATCACCGAAGATATGGGCACTGCCATTTTATGTATCCTGCCCTCGGTGTCAATACCCAATGACTTGACCTCCACAGCCATCTGTGGCAATGAATTCCACAGATTCACCACCCTCTGGCCAAAGAAATGTCTCCTCATCTCCATTCTAAATGTACGTCCATTTATTCTGAGGCTGTGCCCTCCGGTCCAGACTCTCCCACTACTGGAAGCATCATCTCCACATCCACATTATCCAGTAGGTATGTTACAATGCTTACCTTCAGCGGCGCTGCAATTCTGCCACTGGCCGTGTGCGCGATTTTGGAGCCTTTGAGGGGGGGGGCGGGGTTAAAACGCGGGTTTCTCCTACTTTGTCCTGAATTATATTTCGTTGGAGTGCAAGCTTTTGCTGAAGAATCGTTCCGACGGGCGTTCTGTGTATTTTGTTTTAAAAATCGCTCGACAAGTGCAGCGCTGGAGTAATTTTAAAATCAGCTTCTAAAGCCATCAACGCTGACAACAGGGACGGATTTCACGCACGGGACAGGTAAACAAAAGCCATTTATTTTATGTATAAAAGTGCTCCTTAAGATGCCTTTAATTCACATCTTAAGTTGCGAAACGGCGATTTTTTTCCCCGTACGAACCGGCAGTATTTTTCATGCCGATACAGGTTTAAATTCACCACAACCGCAACGTTCCAAATGATCGCGTTCCAGAAAAACCCACTCGCAAGATGATTTAAATGGCCATTAATTTACAGGCATTAAACATTAAATTCCTTCCATTTGGCCTATAAATCCATGACAATGAGATTTAAAAATTAGATAATCCAGGCCTTTCATTATTTGGTAAGTTTCACCTCATCCTAAATTCTTGTGAGTAAAGTCACAGAGCCGTCAAATGCTCCTCATAGGTTAATCATCCCCGGGATCATTCTCATAAAGCTCTTCTCAACCCTCTCCAAAGCCAGTGCATTCTTCCTCACGTATGGGGCACAAAACTGCTCACAATATTCTGAATGTGGTCTGACCAGTACTTTATAAAGCCTTAGCGTTACTTCCTCTCTCCCTGAGTCAAAGTCGTCTTCAATTGCTCATTTGACATTAAGAACTGGGCGAACAATAACCCGCTCCAGAATAATAATATACTTTCAGGCATAAATACCTCCTTGCTTGTGCCTTTAGATTCATCCTCTGCTAGGTAGCTCAGACGTGTGCAACTGTGAGCTCTGTTTCTCCCAGATACCTGAACTATTGACAAAACTGCATTCTTCTTCCTTCAAACTGTCAATGGCTTCCACTGCTACTTCTCTTCCCCCACCCCTCCACTGAAATTCTAAATCACTTTGAGCGAGATTTCTTTGCTTGTATGCCTACTTCTTGCCTCCAGATACAACAAGCCTTTCAGCATCTGTGACCATGTCCACATTTACACCTACAGCCACATAGTAACACCTATGTCTTCTCAAACTCCATACAAGTTGCTTACTTGCAGACTCCACTATGGACATGTATCCCAAGACCCCATTGATCTCCTCCAGCCCTTTGCCCTTGCAGTAACCCTAGGTGACTGTTCCCTTTGTTGCATCACAGCCTCTACATTGACATTGGTCTCCCCTGGAACTTTGTAACTTCACTATGCCAACTCCCTCACATATAAAGGAGCAGTTTTGTCAGGGTTTACCAGCAATTTTACATGATCCCACCATAATGTGAATGCTGGCTTCAGGATTATTGTGTGAATGCAGACGTTCTGAATTTACAGGCCAAGCTCCATTGGTGACGTTTTTGGCCACACTATGCTGCTGGAGTCTGTGGAGTGTTCATGGTATAATCATTTTCATGGCTAAAATTGCCCAGTAATTACATCAGGGAATCTGCTCACGGATTCTACTCCAGAATAGATCTGACTGACAATACATGACCCCATCCATTTTCCAACTACACCCTTGCCAGCGAGATAGGCCAAGGATAAGATAAGTTACCTTAAAAAAAGATATTTTTGTATTTGGCTTAAAATTTTTAATTGTTCAAAACTGTTTTAAATTATGTTGTGTGTTAAAGCGTTCCAATAAGTTTCATTTACTTTATATGTTTATTTCGGCTTTAATGGTTTTAGTGGTCAGGGAACTGCAGAAACTTTGAACGACCCTTCAAAGTTTTGACATAAGACCAAGTTGGAGTTGCAGCTTTGCAGAGATTTGCTGTTGGCCGAGACATTATCTGGCTGACTGTCATTGCCCTGTCATGTTCTTGAGGCCATGCCGCTGCCCATTAACCATTAAAACAATATATGTTCCAAGAAAACACAAGACTCTGGAAACATTCAGCCAATCAAGCAGTGACTGTGCAAAAGGAAATATAGTTAATATATGAAATAAGCATTCTGATGAAAAATGATTGTCTTGAAACATTGCCCTGACTCTCAGTCTGAAGAAGGGTCTCGACCTGAAAAGTCACCCATTCCTTTTCTCTAGAGATGTAGCCTGACCCGCTGAGTTACTCCAGCATTTTGTATCTAACTGGATAATTTTCTGTTTCCATTTGGGAATTCCAGCATCTGCAACTTTCTGCCTTTCAATACCTCTCCCTTTCAACTCCTCTCTGATGAGCATTGTATTTCTTGGTCAAGTATTCAAAGTCTGTAATGAGGAAACAGGTGACAATCTATAGGTCAACTTTGGCCGCACTCTCCGTAGAGATCTGCATCCTGGACAACTGTCTGCCACAGCAGGTCTTCATCTTGAAACATTATCTTTGTATCTCTCTTCACAGACTCTACTTATGTTTGTCTGCACTTTCAAGTTTTGTAACATCCACAGTTTTTTTAGCTTTTGTAAAATACTTGTAATGTGGGGAGCCGCTAGGGTTGCCAACTGTCCCGTATTAGCCGGGACATCCTGTATATTGGGCTAAATTGATTTGTCCCATACGGGACCGCCCTTGTCACTTATTTGACTGCTACTAATCAGGTCGAGGGGACTGTCGGGTCAGAGCACTGCGTCCGGCCCCGCCTCACCCTCCTGATGCAGTGCAGCCCATGGAGTGCAGCAGCAGCGCCTCGCCTGTGGCCTGGTCCATCAGCAGCCCGGCTAGCTGTCCGACCTTCAGACCTTCGCTTACCGCCAACACCACCAACCCCTCCTTCTCATGGCCAATCATCGGTTCATGAATGGGATTGGGTGTCGGACTTTACGCAAGACGTCGCACGGCCCGGGCCAAAACTCCTCAGCTGACCCGCTGGCTGGGCTTTGTGTGCAGTCCAGCACCCGGGCCAAGTCATCATTCACCTAGCCATGGCCGAGTCAGTCAACGAATTGCAATCGGGAATTTGACCCCTACTTTGACCTTTTGTCCCTTATTTGGGAGTGAGAAAGTTGGCAACCCTAGGAGCCGCTGTGGTGGATGTTTATGTTAACTTTTGTTTTATGTGGCTGTGTGTCTTGTTGCTTTTCACTTAATATGGCTGTAGTTTCACTGTACCTTAATTGGTACATGTGACAATAAACTGACCTTGAAAACTTGAAACGTTGATATTTCTCTACATATTGAGCATTGAAAACAATTACCGACTCTTTATCCAAAGCATTTGACTTGTTCCTTATGTGCAGCCGTGGTGATTTACTACAACTGCTGATGGTCTAACAGCATTGGTAGGTGCCTGGCAGCCTCAGGACTATGTTGATTCAATCTGATCAGCGTATCAACGCCCTAAATAGTGGGTGGATATGGGTTTCAGCCACTGATTCTCAGACGGCTGAATGCATGCATTTACAATCCGATTCAGATTAAAATACCAAAGAAGATCTAATTCTCACCACCAGTTACTATTACATGTAGTTCATCAGAAGTATTTGTCAGCCAGTTTTTTTATCCTTCCTCTGTGGTGTAACCGTAATAAATGCCTATGGGGGGGGGGGGGGGGGGGGGAGGGGGGAGGCATTAGTATCTTGAAGCCTTTCATGATCAGTTTATTAATAAACTTTAACTGACTTTATAAATCAAATTAGTATTCCATGAAAGAAAAAAAAAGTCAAATAGTGCACCAAGGAGTTTGGGAATATGTAAAGAAGCACTGTAGTGTGAATGGCAACACATATTATTTACGCTGACAGTGAAATGTGAAACAAACACATACTTCATGGAAATTTGAAAGACTAATCATTTTCATTATTTCTTGAAGCCGATGCTTAGTTCCACATTTGTCGCCTGACGAACTCCATCCAATGCATTGCTTAACTTCAAAGAGAGTCAGGATGCTGAAGAAGAATACGCCAAACGTGATTTCAACAGCCTGAAAACAAGATGTGACAAGCAGCATGACATTGGCTCCCTACAAATTTCCGCTATTTGTAAAACAGCTCATCTGAATGGCTGCCGTTCCCTAGAACAGGTCAAAGTGGTTGAGACCGTGTCAACTGTTGCACAAGAAAACTTTAGTTCAGGGGAAAAAATAAGCAGCTATTGATTTACCAGTGAAAGACTTGGAATATGGGGAAGGCTGCCAAAAGGGGACACCAGCTGCTCTCTGCTGGAAACCTTTATGGCCAAGTAAAAAGAAAAGGGTGACTGCTACTATGTCTGAAAGGGAATTCTACAGGGAAAAAATCCAGCGCGATAGGTAAAGCCAATGTTAGCACTGTAGCAGAAATGCTACGTTTCACATAGCTAGCTTCTTTCTTGCACTGCAATTTTAAACCATGTTTATTAATGAAGTGTGCTGAGACTGGACCCAATGGGAATTTCTCATGCTCTCCACACACTCAGACAATCCTTTCTGTTTACTTTCCACTGCTAGACACTGCACCCCATTCAGGGTGCAATTTTCAGAACTGGTTGACTTAGGCAAAGCTTTATTGCAATGATGCAATAATAACAAATATATTTCAAAATGAAGGGGGCTGACATTAATTAACTCGACAGCATTACTCTCATGTACTGTGCTCTCAGCATCCAGAACTGTATTCTTCCGTAAATATCTGCAGTAGGGCTTGTTGTCGGACAAATCAGATAATGATGAGTGAGTGCTGGGCTTTCATGCTTTATAACCAGCGCAGTTTCAATCTTTGCACGATGAGAGCAACAACACCGGGCGTAAAATATTTCACTATAGTTCAAATAATCATTCCAGTGGAACAGTGGTGAAGATAACACTTTGTTATCCTTACAGCCAGGGGTTTTAAACACCGCTGCGATAGGTGGCTCTGGGATGGATTTTTTTTTGTTTCTAGTCAAAGCCACAATATCATACTTCAGTCAGTAAACAGAGATATGTTGAATGGGCTCAAGGAATCCAGAGCAAAAGACAAAGTACTGGAGAAACTCAGTGGGTCGGGCAACATCTGCCGAGGGAATAGACAGATGATGTTTTTGGGTCGGGACCCTTCTTCAGACTGATGCACTGCGGGGCGGGAGTCTGGAAAACAGAGGAGGGGTAGGGGGAATGTCTGGCAAGTGAAATGTCGATATGTGGAGGGGAGGGGAGGGAGGGGAGGGAGGGGTGGTGGGGTGATTGGAAAATGGATGGAGTAAATGACAGAGGTGAAAAGGAGACTAGAGGGTGTTAGATAAGGACAGAAGAAGAGGAGTGAAATGTGAAGGTGGAGGAAGGGTATGGCTGCAAGGGGGCACGTGGGAGTGGGAAGTGGGAGAATAAAAGGGAAATGAGGGACTTTGGAATGGGAGTAGTGAGTGATGTGTGTATGGAGGAGGGGAATGCAGCAGGTTGACTGATTAGATGGGAGAAATGGGTGCACATCAAAGTAGGGGTTGGGGTGCTGGTGGGGAGATGAGAAAGACAAGGAGTAGGGAGTGTTACTGGAATTCAAGTGGTTGCAGAGAGTGGTGGACTCAGTCCAGTCCACCATGGGCACAGCCCTCACCATAATCGAAACCATCTACATGAAGTGTATCAAGCACCTTCTTGAGGCTGCATCTATCATCTGGATCATCACCATCCAACCAAGGGCCTCTTCTCGCTGCTCCCATTGAAAAGGAGATACAAAAGCTTGAAGTACCACACCACCAGGTTCTGGAACAACTACATCCCTACATCCATTCACCTGTTGCACCGACTTGCACAGTCCCAATCCTGCCTTGGCAATGGGACACTATGGACCTCTTACACTACCATGGACTTCATTTCCAAATGCGTATTTTTGCATAAAAATGAATGTCTTCATTATTTAATTCTTGTTTTCATTGTTTTGTAGAACTTATGTAGAATCTATGTATAATTTATGTTTTGGTGTGTTGTCTGAGTCTATTTACTTATGGTGCTGCTCCAAGCAAGGGTTTTATTATAACTGTACCTCATCACACACGCGCATGTGACAATAATCTTGCTTCGACCTTACTTAACCTGACATGGTCACTAAACTAATTGAAATGTTGCAATTGATAAAATTTGACAGATAGTGGGGTAAGCTGAAGGAGCTGCATTTGCTGTTTCTGACAGATATCCAGTGACCTGTATTAGTAAAGGTAAGGCTATGAGGATGGTGATCGAGTCAGGTTTATTTGTGATGCATTCGTGATTACAGAATCTGTCCAAATGCAAGGTAAAGGACAATGCTGTGACAATAGTACAAAAGACAGTTGGTATTTTCACACGATCCAGGGTTGATTTGGTTTAGTTTAGTTCAGTTCAGTTTAGTTTAGAGATACAGCACAGAAACAGGCCCTTCGGCCCACCGAGTCTGTGCCGAACAGCGATCCCCGTACACTAGCAATTTTTTCAATTTTTACCAAAGCCAATTAACCTACAAACCTGTACGTCTTTGAAGTGTGGGAGGAAACCAGAGCACCCGGGGGGAACCCATGCAGTCACGGGGAGAACGTACAACCTCCCTAAAGACAGCAACCATAGTCAGGATCAAACTTAGGTCTCTGGCACTGGAAGGCATCAGCTCTACCGCCGCGCCACCGTGCTGCCCCACCTTTCTGATCATCCACTAGAATTTTAACCACAAAGTATTGGTAATGTGTTGGTTTAAGTTACATTCTGTTAGCATCAATCCTTTTAGAGATGATTCCAGATGAAATTCGATTAATATCATTTTTGCAAAGCCTGTCTTTATTCCTGTGTCTTAAATATTGCTGTACAATACAGATAAAAAGAATTTGAGGGGAATGACAGGGTATAAATTTGACATCAAAGGGCTTAAGCTTGGAATTTCCCAACCTCGTGTACTTTGTGCCACAGAAATGTGGAGGTCAGATTGAAGCAATTTAGTTCATTGCCTCCATACTTCTTCCTTCTTGCTGCATATCCTTGTTGGCTGTGAAATATCACTCTCATTCAAACACTTTCTCAATATGCTGAGGATTTCTGTCTCCATTGCCTTGTTTCTAGACTGCAGTGCAAATCTGGGTGAAAATTTATTTTCTCAACTCACTTCTAATTAATTCAACAATAAAGTATTTGCTCCAAATTTATTGTCTTCTCTATTAATCCTTTATAGATTTCCCATATTTTCAAACACCTTGATTAAATCTTAAATCAGCCTCTTCAGTTCTGAAGAAAACAATCCTGTCCTATGCAGAGTTTAATCATGGTTGACATTTTTGTGCCCTGGCAATAGTTACGGAGTCATAGTCATACAACATGGAAACAGGTCCTTCGGCCCAATTTGCCCACGCTGATCAACATGTCCCATCTACAATAGTCCCACCAGGCCCATATCCCTCTAAACCCATCCTATTCATGTTCCTGTCTACATTTTTTTAATCATTGCGATAGTCCCAGCCTCAACTACCTCCTCCAGCAGCTCATTCCATACACCCACTACCCTTTATGTGAAAAGGTTCCTATTACATCTTTCCCCCCCACACCTTAAACCTATGTCCTCTGGTCCTCGATTCCCCTACTCTGGGCAAAAGACTCTGTGCATTTACCCGATCTATACCTCTTATGATTTTGTACACCTCTATAAGATCACCCCTCATTCTCCTGTGCTCATCTAAGGGGTAAATCTTTGTGTCTTCTCTAGTGACACTACATCCTTCTGTAAAATAGTGATTAGAATTCCAGGAATTTCTTTAACTGTGCCTGGACTGCAATTGGGTGCTGTCCTCCCTGTCCTTACATCTAAGTCTTGATCAATGCATGCATGGTTCCTGCATTCCCTCTAAACCACATGCCCATGTCGACTAACCCTGGAGACCTGTGGAGACATAGTTAACGCTTCCTCGGTTCATTTACGCATTTCCATATCTTATGATTAATTATGCATTCCCTTGCCAATTTTTTTAGACCATTATCTTCACTTAATATTCTTTGTGTTATATTCTGTGTATTCAGAGACAAGCTCATTATTGTGGTTGGCAGATGTTTTATTGCACATGACCAGAGGCCATAGGTTTAAGGTAAGGGGGAGGAGCTTTGGAGTGGATTACACAAAGAAATGTTTCACTCAGAAGGTGGTTGAAACCTATTTGGAGGCAGGTGAAGGATGCTGGTACTCTCACCACATTTATGAAGTTTTCAGTTGAGCATTTGAAATGCCAAAGTACAGAATGTAATGGGGCTAGTGCTGAAATATAAGATTAGTATACTTGGATATCGATAGCTGGCAGGAACACGGTGAGCTGAAGAGCTTTTTTTCTGCTGTATGACTTGCTTTTTTATCAATGGCACACTTATGCATACTTATAAACCAACACTTCATTATTCAAACAACTAATTCTATTAGTTGATGTAAAGGTATCCTAAAATGACACTAGCAAAACACTCTAGTAAAATGCTTTGAAACAGAAGATATAAATGACATCACAGTGTTCCTAAGAAACACAAATACTCTTTACAGAAGTACAGCCTACTGGTTATGTTATCAGACTTCTGAACAGTCCTTACAAAAGCTAGGGTGCAGTTCTGATTTTCCAACCTACTTGTTTGCGGACACTGGAAGTGTTCTTTATTATTGCTTTACCTGTTGTACTTGTGTTTCACTTGATTGTATTCAAATAGTACTGTTTGATTTAACTGGATAGCATGCAAACAAAAGCTTTTCAGTGTACCTGGGTACAGGTGACAATAATAAACCTAAACAGAAACCTTATTGTTTAAATTGCTTGAGTTTCATTTGGTAACAGGACACAATTCTTGAAGACCCAAAAGCCAGGAAAAGAAGCAGATCCATTAGATTTTAATCAGCGGGAGGCAATAGAAAATTGATCTAATCTAGCTGACCATTTCTGACGTAAATCATGCCAATAATGATATTTGAATGGTATTTCCCCTTGTGAGCTTCTCCAACACAATTTCAGTGTCAGGAATTCACGAGGTGAAGAATGTGCTATGTATTTCCAAGTGTGAAAATGTTCTTGGTTACAAGAGATTTGTAATGTAATGAGATAAAGGCAAACATAGCTGTTGTCTCGCCACACCCATGTCATTTCAGTGCCCCCTTTAGGGCAGAGTGAATCTTATAGCTTTTAATTCTTGAAGGCGTTGTGTCACCGATGTTATTTGTGTATGAAAACCATGATTAGAATTTCAAAAGTATTACTCATAGAAGAAAAAACATGTTTATGTTCGATAAGGTGAAAATATATGTACTCAGAAGCTTAATATAACATGACAACCACCCAAAGGAATTGTACCCAATTATATGTTAGGTTTTCACCATGTGATCAAATCCCATGAGTATATAATAAACATCTGTCATTCGAAAAAGAATGATGTCACACACTATGGTGTAATACTTTACAGGAGAGTTTTTTTTAAACCTTATTACAATTATGCAACAATACATCTCAGCAATGACTACACATTTTGAACAAAATCATTATAGTTATTTATGGTATCCTCTGCTTTTGTACATGACCGATTTAAAATAAAATATTTAAATATTCGTATTTCTTTAATGTCATTGACCCACGACCATTCTCATCGTCTTACCCTTGGCAATTATGAAAGACAGCTTGGTGCAGAATAGGAAATTAATGATGCACTCCCACGACATTGACACTCTTTTCCTTCTCTGTGCTTGAGGTAACGGGCAAAGGCTGCAGTCAAAAGAAATTTAGTATCTTTCCGATGTGATGTGAATAATGCGTACAACGTGTCATGTGAATAATGCAAACTGCTCCCACAGTGTGCCAGCGATGGGTGTAAATTGCATCCAGTGGCAGCGGCGTAAATCCAAAAAGCTGCTCTTTCCTAGTTGCAGCAGAGTTTCTTAAGTGTCTTTGTTTTGGTTGTATCAAAGAGCTTCCCTCCCCCCATCCCCCTCTTGCTCTGGGCTCTGTAGGAAGTTGGAAGACTTTTTGGCATCTGAAAATAGCACACTCAATTTAGAGTGGCAAGCCTTTACTCTGACCCATAAATTTATACATAGCACAATAAATAGAATATTTATATTTATGGTCCACTCAGCCCATCGTGCTGGCTCGCCATGAGAGAAACATTGTGGCAACACCCATCAAGCCTTTTCTTTGCAGTCTAGCAAACTTTTAGCATCTTATTTTAATCCAATTCCCCCTTGACTACCACCGGGGTTTTCACTGCATCTGTAGGCAGTGCATTCCAGATTCCTACCACATATTTAGCCACATATTTAGCTGTTTTTCATGTCATCATTCATTCCCTTCACTTTATATTAGACCTGTGACCTCTGTCCTTGACCGGTCGACTGAAAGGTATACCTTCCTCCTCTCAGCTCTTCCCAGCCCTCTCAATATTTTACAGTTGTATATCAAATCTCCCCTCAATCTCTACAGTCTCACCCTCCATAGTCTATTTTTCCCTTATCAGAGGAACTATTTTTACAAATCTCTGCTGGACTCTCTCGATTGCGTCCTATTGTGAAGTGACCATAACTAAACACAGTACTCAAGTTGATGTTGGTCCTTTGTTTTATAAAGGAGTGTCCCTTTTGTTATGGTCTGTTGACAAAGCGCAGAATTATGAGTCCGAGGAAGGGTCCCATCCAGAAACATCACCCATCCGTATCCTGCGACGATGCTGCCTGGCCCGCTGAGTTACTCCAGCACTTTGTGTCCTACTCAGTATTATGTATGCTTTGTTAACTGATTTCTCAACCTGCCCTTTCATATTCAATACGTTGTGCAGCTTGATTTGATTTTTATTTCTTGTCATTTGAACCTCAAAGAGGCTCAAACGAAACTCCGTTTCCACAGCCACACAAACAAAACAATTCCTACAAGACACACAATCAATTCAATTTACAGAAAAACATCCATCACAGTGAATCTCCTCCTCACTGTGATGGAAGACAAAGTTATTTCTCTCCCCTGCACCATTTTTCTCCCGATGTTGAAGTCCCAGGCGGGCAATGTCAAGTCCCACGGCCGTTGAGGCCACGCCGGGCGGTATACAGCTTCGCTCCGGGCCCAAAGTCACAAGTTGGAGCCCCGGCGGGCGCTGGAATGTCCCGCGGCTTTAACATTAAAGCCGCGCCGGGCGATTTACGGCCCCGCTCCGGGTCGTTCCAACCCCGCGACTCGAGCTGGAGAAGTTCCGTTGCGGGAGCTCCGGAAAGCGGTCTCTCACCCGGACCCGCGAGCTCCCGATGTCCCAGTCCACGGGTCTGCAGCTGCAGCTGGAGCTCCGGACTGAGCAGCAACGGGTCACCACCGCTCCCCGCGCTCTGAGGCCCGGCCAGCCCCATGATGGTAAGTCCGCAGCTCCACAGGCTCCGCGACTGGAGCCCCCAGGTCGTCCCGGTCGGAGGCCGCTCCACGGAGCTAGGCCACAACGACAACGGAGACCCGACAGGGAAAAGGTCGGGTCTCCCGTGCAGGGAATAGATTTTTTTAAAGTTTCCCCCTCCCCCCCCCGCCCCCCACATATACACAATTAAAACAGTACAAAAAAAACACAAACAACTACATTTAACTAGACATTTAACTAGACAAAAATAAAAAAAAGACAGACAGTAGGGGCCGCTGCAGTAATCCGCGCCGCCGCTGCATCCCCAGGCCCCTCCGCTTCAGCACCCCTTTTAGAAAGGTGTAATTTATTCTGCATTACCTCTCATTCTTCCGATCAAAATGCATCAACTCATATTTCTTTGCATTAAACTTCACCTGCCCTGTGTCTGCCTATTTCACCAGCTTGTTGATATCCTGTTGCAAAATGATTTGGATGAGAACATACAGGGCAAGATTAGCAAGTTTGCTGATGATACAAAAGTGAGTGGTTTTGCAGATTGTGAAGATGGTTGTGAACGATTGAAGCAGGATCTGGATCGATTGGCCAGGTGAGCGGAGGAATGGTTGATAGAATTTATTACAGAGAAGTATGAGGTGTTGCATTTTGGGACATCAAACAAGGGCAGGACCTATACAGTAAATTGTAGGCCTCTGGGTAGTGTTGTAGAGCAGAGAGATCTAGGAATACAGGTGCATGGTTCCTTGAAGGTCGAGTCGCAGGTAGATAAGGTGGTCAAAAAGGCTTTTGGCACTTTGGCCTTCATCAGTCAGAGTATTGAGTATAGAAGTTTGGAGGTCATGTTGCGGTTGTATAAGACATTGGTGAAACCGCATTTAGAATATTGTGTTCAGTTTTGGGCACCATGTTATAGGAAAGATATTGTCAAGCTTGAAAGGGTTCAGAAAAGATTTATGAGGATGTTGCCAGGACTAGAGGGTGTGAGCTATAGGGAGAGGTTGAATAGGCTGGGTCTATTCCATGGAGCACAGGAGGATGAGGGGTGATCTTATAGAGGTGTACAAAATCATGAGAGGAATAGATCGGGTAGATACACAGAGTCTCTTGCCCAGAATAGGGGAATCGAGGACCAGAGGACATACTGTAGATTCAAGGTGAAGGGGGGAAGATTTAATCCAAGGGGTAACTTTTTCACACAAAGGGTGATGAGTGTATGGACCAAGCTGCCAGAGGAGGTAGATGAGGCTGGGACTATCCCATCGTTTAAGAAACAGTTAGACAGGTACATGGATAGGACAGGTTTGGAGGGATATGGACCAAGCGCCGGCAAGTGGGTCTAGTGTAGCTGGGACATTGTTGGCTGATGTGGGCAAGTTGGGCCGAATGGCCTGTTTCCACACTGTATCACTCTATGACTCTATCACTCTCCCCTTTGCTATTTGCAACACAATTTGTGCTATTAACAGGGTTAGAGATTGTAGCTTGCATCCCAAAATCTAGGTCATTAATGTAAATAAAAACAGTAATGGCCCTAGCACCAAAATTCACCTTCCCCTAGTTGTAAAAACATTATTTTACCATCAGCTTCTGTTGTCCGTTACTAGGCAACATCATATCCATGCGATCAATGTTCCATTGATGCCACGTGCTTCAGCCTTTGTTGATAAGCAATGGATCCTTATTAAGAACCTTCTTAAAGTCAATGTACGCCACATCATCTGCGTTACTCTTATCAATCCATCAGTTTGTTTAAACAAGATTTAACTTTATCAGGTCTGTGCTGACTATCTTGAAGTAATCCATTTTTCTCCATCAATCCTGCCCTAAATCAATGTTCCTAAATGTTTTCCCACTACTGAGGTTAAACTAACTGACATGTAGTTGCCTGACGCATCTTTACTTTCTTTTACGAACAAGAGCATACATTTGCTGACAACAAGAAACTGCCAATGCTGTAAACACCAAGTGCTGGAGGAATTTAATGGGTCAGACAGCACCTGTGGAGGGATTGAACAGACTGAAGTGAGGTCCTGACCTGAAACATCATCTGTCCATTTCCCTCCACAGATGTTGCTTGACCCACTGAGTTCCTCCAGCACTTTGTGTTTTGCTTTGAATAACATTTGCTACCTGCCAGTCCTCGACAATTCTCCTGGATCCAAGGGCATTGAAATATGATGATCAGTGGCCCCTTAATATATCTCCTGTACTTTCCTTAAAATGCTCATCTCTCTCACTCCAGACGTCTATTGTTTATAATTGCTTATGAATTGCAGGCATTTTTGGTGCAATGAATTGAACTTGTGAACAACACCAATGCCAAATTGGAAGTCAAAAGAGAGGCCAAACTGAGATACCTCTTCTTCAAGAGATCATATCATCATAATGTTTCTTCTGAATGACTGCTCTGTATTTATTTGTGGCCACTTTGGATTTCAGGCCAACAGTACCAAAAAAATCTACAAGGAGGTCCATTTTGGGAGAAATTCACATTTGGTCACAAATGCCTAAACTATGAGATAAACTCAACTTCAATGTTCTGTTCCACTATTATGGATGGAACTGGATCTGGAGAAGTAAGTGTAACCAATGGACAACACTCTCACATGCATTTAGTGTACATGCACTAAAGGCAAATTTTGTTTCCATCTGCTCCATCTTACGTCCATAAAATGATGTGTTGGCTACATATTTTCCTTGGTCCCTGACTGTAAAGCAAATTCAAAAACAAGCAATGAATATAATGCATACAGAATGTTTCCTCATGACACTAGGCTCTGCTCACAAGCATGTTTACTTGATCTTACATTTGAAGTCTGGTTTCAAAATGTTTTACATATGATAGAGGGCAGCACCTTGTTATTTGTAACACTGTGGTTAAAGCACGTCTACGACTTCTTGCTCCTCCTATTGGCACCTCAAGTATTTGGAACTGCAAGTTTAAATTAGATGCTGATTTTCACACATAACAACAGACATTTCAGAATAATTAATCGAAGGTAATACACGTCAATTTATTTCCCGACGTAATCTAATGTTTATATACTATTTAACTGCACCCATTTTTATCTTTAAAAAATGATCATTGTAATCAAAGGGTGCAGTAATTTAGTTGAGTATTTTTTTGTTCCTGACGTTAAAAAAATGGTTGATGAATGGGCTGTAGTGGAATATGGGTTTGGTTGTTATGAAATGCTGGTCAACGGACACGGATGATATCTTACGCGACTGCTTTGAATCAGTGGACTGATTTGAATTCAGGGATTCCGCAGCTAACCTGAATGAGTACGCCACTGCCGTGACTGACTTCATAGGCAAGTGAAGGCTGCTGAGGCTCTAATAGTGACCGATCAGCCCACATTTGTAGTACTGTGAGCAAATTTGGGCCCCATATCTGAGGAAGGATGTGCTGGCTCTGGAGAGGGACCAGAGGAGGTTTACAATAATGGTTCCAGGAATGGCTAGCATATGATGAGAGTTTGACAGCACTGGTGCTCTACTCACTGGAGTTTAGAAGGTTGAGGGGGGACCTCATTGAAACTTAAAGAATAATGAAAGGCATAGATAGAGTGGATGTGGAAAGGATGTTTCCACTGGTGGGAGAGTCTAGGACCAGAGGCCATAGCCTCAGAATTAAAGGGCACTCTTTTATAAAGGAGGTGAGGAGGAACTTATTTTGCCAGAGGGTAGTTAATCTGTGGAACTCATTGCCACAGAGGTCTGTGGAGGCCAAGTCAGTGGATATTTTTAAGGCAGAGATAGACAAATTCTTGATTAGAAGGGGTGTCAAGGGTTATGTGGAAAAGGCAGGAAAATGGGATTAGGAGGCAGAGATCAGACATGATTGAATGGTGGAGTGGACTTGATGGGCCGAATGGCCTAATTCTACTCCTATAACTTGTGAACGTGAAATGCATGGAAGACTGTGTACTGACAAAGTAAATCCGAGTTTTCCCTAACCGGAAACCATGGATGAAAACCGCGATGTACATTCACAGGTTAAGGCCAGGTCTGCTGCATATAAGTCAAATGATCCTGTGTGGGACAAGAAGTCCCGCTGTGATCTCTGCAAAGCCATCAAGGATGCCAAGAGACAATACCGGGATAAACTTGAGACCCAGTGTAATCACTCAGACACACGGAGAATGTGGCAAGGTCCGAATAAGATAAATGGCTTAGTTATCTCAGTTGGCTAAGCACGGTCAGGCAACATCATTGCTGATAGGGCGACCCTACCTGATGAACTGAATAGTTTCTATACTAGCTTCGTGCAGAAGACCAACAGGGCGGTGACACCTGGCCCTTCAGACTCCAGTGCACCTCTCCCCAGGGTGACTGTAGCAGAGGTTAGATTGGCCTTCCTGAGGGTAAACCCACGAAAAGCAATGACCAGACGGAGTAGCTGCGCAGACCAGCTAGCGGGAGTATTCGCTGACATCTTTAATCTCTCCCTACTCCGTTCTGAGGTACACACCTGCTTCAAGAAGACCACCATGATCCCAGTGGCGAGGAATAGCAAGACCTCATGCCTAAACGACTACCGTCCAGTAGTCTTGACATCCACCATCATGAAATGTTTTGAGAGGCTAGTTATGGAAAGTATTAAATTCAATCTACCCAGTGGCCTTGACTCACTGCAGTTCACCCACCGCCACAACAGATCCACGGACGATGCCATCGCCCTAATCCTACACTCATCCCTAGAACACCTGGAGAAGAGAGACACCTACTACGTCGGTCTCCTATTCATAGACTGCAGCTCTGCCTTTAATACCTACTCATCTCTGCAACTAGATCCTCGACTTTCTGACCAACAGACCCCAATCAGTGAGGATAGGGGACAAACCATCCTCCACGATAATCATCAACACTGGTGCTGCGGAAGGATGCGTTCTCAGCCCCCTTCTATACTCCTTGTACACCCACGACTGTACAGCCATGTACAAATCTAATTCAATTTTCAAATTCACAGACGACACCACCATTGTGGGCCGGATATCAAATAATGATGAGACGGAGTATAGGAAGGAGATTGAGAACCTCGTGTCCTGGTGTCGAGAAACCGACCTTTCTCTCAATGTCAGCAAGACAAAGGAAATAGTGATTAACTTCAGGAACCAAAGCGATCGGACTTTGCTGGCTTTACCTTGCACTAAATATTATTCCCTTATCATGTATCTATACACTGTAAATGGCTTGATTGTATTCGTGTGTTGTCTTTCTGCTGACCAGTTAGCATGCAACAAAAGCTTTTCACTGTACCTTGGTACACCTGACAATAAACTAACTGCTGAACCGAAATGAACCAGTTGATTCTATCGGTTGTTCTTATTTGCATAAGCCCAGTCAATCACCTGCCCACTACAGCAGTGAAAGGACGTTGTGAGAAGTTGCCACTGGGGAACTAAAGGTATTATTTATAACAACTCAGGCAAGTCAGTTGGACAGTGTGGGTAGGATGCCAAAGAGTCCTAAACCTTCTTTATGAACTCCTGGCAAATTCTCTTGACCCTCCTGAATTTCTGAATGAAAGGAAAAGTGGAGGTTTATTTTTTGGAATTTGTCTATTCCTGACACCTCCATTTGGGCTCGTCCAGAGATGAAATGGGAGTTGGGTCAATTAAGCAACGGTTGAGGAAGAGCATGTTCATTTATGATGGTGCTAATTTTGGTTACTCAGAGAAGCAGGTGAACTCCTCCCAAGTGACACCCCCACCCCTCGACTCCAATCCTCCAAATGGGCTTGGAATGAGGCCTAGGAAATTATTGTGGCTTGGA
>CM075977.1:128347159-128414145 GCA_038087875.1 Malacoraja senta
ATCGGGTTAAACTGCCGTCTGATAAAAACCAGCACTGGAGCAGGTTAAGCATAGTCCCCGTATCTAAGGGGTGGTTTGCAAATGCACCCGCGCGCGCATGGGTACAGGCTCGCATCTTCATCCTTCACCGGTGAGAATCGTGAGACCGGGGGCTGGTGGAGTACCGGAGACCCATAAGACGGATGAGGGAAGACTGGAGGGTGGGACACCAATGGCGGTGGAGAGAAGGCAG
Source organism: Malacoraja senta (assembly GCA_038087875.1). NCBI lineage: Eukaryota > Metazoa > Chordata > Chondrichthyes > Rajiformes > Rajidae > Malacoraja > Malacoraja senta. The sequence continues at coordinate 128,347,392 of CM075977.1, forward strand.
GATACATGCTGGGCACAGACAACGGAGTCGGGGGAGGGAGAGTATTAGTCATATGCTGACACAGTCCAGGAACATCTGGATACAGGATTGTAGGTTGCAGTTCCTTCACTGGTAGAAGGTGTTGATGGTTTTGCAAGTAAGTCCTTCCATTAGAGTCAACCATGTATGAGCATGGTTCTGGTGCCGGGCTGCAGATTGTACCAAGGCGTCCGTGACCCTTGTCGGTTTGAAGCCTCACAACTTGACCGCTTGCTAGCGGCTCGAGTGGTCTGCTTGTTCTGTCGTACGAGTGTTTTTTGAATCTCGCGCTTATGCTGAAGTTGTGCTTGAATTACTGATGGCTTGAGAACCTGTGGTTGTAGTAGTTCCTTGGGTACGGTCAGCGTGGTACGGATTTGCCTTGACATGAGGCGTTGGGCAGGAGACCCTAGCATTGGGTCGCGGGCAATATTTCTCAAGTTAAGTAAATCCAGGTAAACATCGGACTTTGCCAGATGAGATCTTTCCATCAGCTGTTGGCACTTCGGACTGCCCGTTCGGCCAGCCCGTTCGATTGAGTGTATTCGGGACTGCTGGTAATGTGATGAAAATCCCATCGTTGGGCAAAATTCTTGAAGCACTGGCTGATGAACTGGCTTCCGTTGTATGACAGGAGTTTGGCAGGTGCAGAATTTCAAGTCTTCATCAAGTTGGGTGCAGGATGGGATCTGGCAACATATAATGAACTCTTAGATTTTCTGCAATGCATTTGTTGGTGGATTTTAATGTATCTTTGCGGGTAGCAAACACAAGATACTGCAGATGCTGGAATCTTGAACAAATAAACAAAGTGCTGGAGGAACTCAACGGGTCAGGTAACAACCTTGGAGGGAAATGAACAGAGAATGTTTTCTATCTGGACCTTTCTTCAGACAAGCCTATGCTTAGGATGCTCACAAGTCAGTTTCAACTCCATTCTTTTAAAGAACTGAAACCATTACACTTGAAGGATTGTGGTGCAGCAAGGAGAAGGCTTTAAAGAATGGCTTTGAGAAAATGCAAGGCCTTTAGTGACGTCTCACTCAAAATGATGATTAAGAATATGCCATTTTCTGCAATGTGGAACCTCTCCCTCGAAATCTTAAGATGGATTTCATCTAGTCAGCTGCTCCTTCCACTTACATGTTCAGAATTTGTTCTATAATAATATGTTCATATAATTTAATACGATTAGTTTTATTATGAAAATTCATACATTTTAAATCATTAAACGTCATTCGCAAGATCAAAGACTGATGCAAACTAATCATTTACTATTTCTGTTAAACCTTGTAAAGTCCTTTGTAATCAGCCCTTGAATATTCAGTGGCCCAACAGAGTCTTCAATAATTCTCTGTCTTTCAGAAAGCTGAGAAAGCTTCTCCCATTACTTACCCAACTCTCTGCGTCCTCGTCCATTAATCTTTTGGCTGGTGTAATATCAGGCTTTGTTTTCCGCAGCAATTTCTTGTTCTAACCGTCTTACTTGAGGATTAGCTGCTTCTAATTTATAAAGCGTTTTTCTTTTTTTGATCTAAAATATAAGTTTTGGCTCACATTTGTGCAAAAGGTATGGCACTCACATCAATGTCTGTCTGTTATTAAAGATGAACTGTGCACTTCACAAGGGAAGAGAAGGAAAAGGAGGAGTAGAAGGAACTCCCTCATCAGTTGCCAGCAGACTCCCTGAGGGAAGCCAAAAGGTTACTAGGCTTTAAACTCACTTGGTTACTCCTCAAAGGCATAACACACATTATGTTATGTGACTGATTCTGATTTTCTCAGCCAAGCACAGCATTGTGAAAAAACCCTCACTTTAATGCATTTCAGTTCTGTGGATTTAATAAGTGGAAGTTGTATTTCTCATTTTTTTATTTGTAAAGAGAAGAACAGAGTATCGTTTAGTTTAGCACTATGGGAGAATGCACTAAACTTGAGAAAGCAAAATGGAGGAAGATAGCAAACCATAAATAGGGCAAACCATTTCTGAGAATGCAGGAGATGAACTCTTGTGGTAAAATAAATAATGGCATGTCAAAGACTTTGGGAATAAATGGGTCCCAAATCCCAGGCTTTTGTTTTGTGGATCCAGCAGCACGTTTTTATCATGAATCTGGGTGATAAATGTCCTCGAAGGAACCATCAACAATCCTGCATTACAGAGGCAGTTTGAGTTCACTTGGTAGGATATTCAAACATTCTTGAGAGATTTAATTATACAATGGTAAATTGGAAGGAATTATAAAAATTTGAGCAGTTTGAGAATATTGCCCTTTAATGGATTGGCACAAATCAGGACATCATCTGGCACTTGGTGACAGCTTCCTTGAACAGCATAGGATGAAGAGGGAAGACTTTTAGGACCGAGATGAGGAAATCATTTTTTACACAGAGCGTGGTGAATCTGTGGAATTCTCTGCCACAGAAGGTAGTTGAGGCCAGTTCATTGGCTATATTTAAGAGGGAGTTAGATGTGGCCCTTGTGGCTAAAGGGATCAGGGGGTATGGAGAGAAGGCAGGGATGGGATACTGAGTTGGATGATCAGCCATGATCATATCAAATGGCGGTGCAGGCTCGAAGGGCCGAATGGCCTACTCCTGCACCTATTTTCTATGTTTCTATGTTTCTAAGATGGTGCATAAATAGTGAATTATTCCTATGCACACACCAATAACCACAATATTTAACTATCGATGATAAGCATTGTGTTTAATGTTCAGCAACCTCTACAGCCATGAGCTTTGGCAATAAAAAAATAAATCCAATTTAAATTTTCTAAACTGCAACATATTGAAGTAACCTCTGAAACTGACCATCCATATTTTCTCATTTACATAATCTATTGCAAGCAAAATACAAAGTGCTGGAGGAACTCAATGGCATCTATGGAGGGAATGGACAAACAATGTTTCGGATTGGAGCCCTTCTTTAGTAGTCAAGTCAAGTCACATTTATTTATATAGCACATTTAAAAAACAACTCTCGTTGGCCAAAGTGCTTTACATTTGTTATAAGAATAATATAAACAAACAAACTACATACATATATACATATTGCCCTCGTGATGAAATGCAGTGAAATAGTAGCGACGTGATGAAATGCATCTGTCCATCCCCTCCACAGATGCTGCCTGACCTGCTGAATTCCTCCAGCACTTTGTGGTTTGCTAAAGATGCCAGCATCTGCAGTTTCTTGTATCTACATAATACATTCATTCTAGATCCAGAACTGCTTCTAGTCTTATAGGCTTATCTACTCTCTGCTTGAAGAGAGGATATTGTACACGTTCAGTAATTTCATTTACTTTTCTCCGTTTATCCCTTCTTTGTTCTGATGAATAATTCCATCATTAAAATCTCCATGAACAATAGTTTTGTTATTCCTACTCATGTCTTTCATATGACCACAATTTCCTGCTCCATTTGCTTCCAACCATTTGTAGGCTTGCAAAACACACCAGCTAATAAAATACTTTTGTCCATTTATAAGGAGTTCATTCATTTTTATTTCTCCACATGTCCTGTGAAAACTTACAAGGGCATTTGAAGTTTACCTGAATTATAGATGTCATACCTATCGCTGCAAACCTTAATGCCTGTTCTTTATATTTTTTATAGAAATGCATCCTTTAGGCAATCCATTGCAATTTATCCTGGATGGCATTGATAAACAGTACAAATTAACTACATCTGTTTCCCTTTATACCAGAAGCAACAAAAGTGTGAACAATTGTACTTTTATAACATTGTCAGCTTTCTTACCGATTGTGCTTACGTAAAGTAGTATTAATTAGATGCAGGGAAATATGTGAACCTTCCAACATAGACTGCTTAATGTAACTAAAAACTGTGCTAGCTTATACAAATTCAGTAAATCATGAAGCCCATATCTTCTGTACCATATGGCTGGCAAAGCTCCTGCAATGCTCCTTTTTAGTTGCCAGACTGGCTTTGTTCCCAATGAACAATCAATATGCTCCAGTGAAATCAGTTTAATCATTATTACAGATAGTTCGCATAACAATCTTACTTTCTGGATTTGTCCACTTAATGCATTTGGCAGTTAAACTTTTATTCTCAAAATCTGCTAAATCCTTTGTACTCTGGATGCAGTAGTGGACATGTCAAGTGGCCATCGGAGATTTTCTTCTAATTGTAGCAAATCCTCTAATTTTAGCCTTTAGCCTCTGAAAATCTAAAAATCAATTTAAAAATACAACAAAAACCCTACATGAAAATCTAAAGAATATATCCATCAAATATTTTATTTTTGTTTATTCCTCAGGAACAGCTTCTTCTCTGTTTCTGGACAGTCCTTCCATAATCTAGTGTTAATCCTGGCCAAATTGGAGCAGCTAGGACTTCAAAATGGGGTTAAGTTTCAGGGTTGCTGGGAGATTTGGTCAAATTGGAATTGCTCTCTGCAGAGCTGGGACAAGCTGCAGAGAGGTGCCAGAGTGTCTGGAGCTTAGATACAATTTGCAAGTAAAGAATGATTGGTGCAAAATGCATAGAATGGATTGGATGGCTGCAAACCAGACATACACCTTGTAAATAGTTGTAAATAATGTTACAGAGTTTGACTTTGCCAAGTGTTGATTGGATGAGGTGTTGAGCCTTGTCAGGGTTTTCTGTAAATCAGGGTAAATGTTTCTGTTGGCTTCATCTTGAAGTCCGTTTTGAATACAATGTATTGAACTGTTGTATCATTGGGTTAGGGGAATGCCTGTTATGTATGGGGTTAATCGATATCTGTAAATGGGTTATTGAGAGACCACCCCCATGTGGTTCGGCCCCTCGAGGTCCCGGGACATATAAAAGTCCACGATCATGAGGCTCAGCGTCGATCTTCTGGAAGAACGCTTGGGACTGCGTGAACTTGTGGAGTGTCTCTGTCTGAACGAGGCCTAGAGGGCTTGAACAGGCAGACACGAGGATCGAACCCACGGTGGGATAGGTACAGTGGTTGATCTGTAATGCGCTTTTGGTAAAATAAAATTTAGTTAAGTGCTTGATTCAGTGTTTTTACTGAAACTAGACTGGGAGGAAACTTAGAAACGAGCAATTATCACTAGGTACTGTCCAATTCACCTCTACCCTTTTGAGGGCATTGGACTTTGTCTACGGAATTGATGTGCTACAATGCTGAGAACTATATTCTGCACTCTGCATCTTCCCCTTTGCTCTATCTAGTGTACTTGAGTTAGACTTGATTGTATTTATGTATGGTATTATCTGATTGGTTTGGATAGAATGCAAAACAAAGCTCTTCACTGTACCTCGCTCGGTACATGTGACAATAACACACATATACCAAAAGCTAAACATGATGTTAACAGTTCATGTTAGGCTCCAGAGTCGTCACTTGTCATGTCAGAACTGCATGGTAAGTATCAGGCGGTGAATTAAATAAAAGGGCGGCACAGTGGCGCAGTGGTAGAGTTGCTGCGTTACAGCTCAGAAACCTGGGTTCGATCCTAACTATGTATGCAGTCTGTATGGAGTTTGTACATTCTTCCTGTGACCACGTGGGTATTCTCTGGGTGCTCCAGTTTCCTCCCACAAGCCAAAGACGTACAAGTCTGTAGGTTAATTAGCTTCTATAAATTGCAAATTGTCCCTAGTGTGTAGGATGGTGCTAGTATATGGGGTAATCGCTGGTCAGCTCAGTCTGGATGAGCCGAAGGACCTGTTACCATGCTGCATCTCAAAAATCTGTCCAAAACATTGAATGCTCCAGTACCAATGGGCATTGCTTATTCCGTTAAATTGAAACCAAATCTCACCCCTCCATGCTTTTAATTCTAAACACTACTTGCCACAAATATATATTTTTTGATGAAATTTGTCAATAAATAGTAATCAGATGATTAAACTCCATTTACCATTTAGTTTCACATCTCAAAATGACTACAAAGGAGACCGTTCTGCCAAAAATCTATTCTAGATCTAAAACTAGAGAGCACATGTGAGAAGGTGAGATGAGAGAGATTTAAGAGGTACCTCAGGGTCAACATTTTCACTCAGAGGGTAGTTCGCATCTGCAGTGTGTGGATAGAGGAAGCTATATAAGTAGTTGCAACTACAAATTTTAAAAAATGTTTGGACAGATATCTGGGGAGGAAGGGCTTAGAGGGCTATGGGCAAATGGGTCTAGCCCTATATATGCCAATTTAGTCGGCATGGACAAGGTGGGCCGAAGGTCCTGTTTCCGTGCTGTATAGGTCTGTGACTCTATGACTCTTACACATCTCCATTAATAGTTACCTGATTTTCTCACCAGTACTAATTTTAAAGTAGTCAATTCATCTGACAACCTCCCATCTTTGGGAAGTGGGAGGAAACTGGAAGATTTGGGGAAATCCAGACGGTCAGGGAGAATGTGCCAACTCCACAGGGGGAATGTGCCAACTCCACACAGACTGCACCAAAGGTCAATACGGTGCCATGGTACCTGGAAATGTAGGAGAGTTCCACTACCTAATGTGCCACTTGTGCACTTAAGGCTCACTCTGAAGAAAATCACACCTTAATCTCTCCTCCATCTACCAATTTTGATCATTTGGTATCGCCAAGAGATAATAGTTAGGAAGGATTGGGAGAAGCCTCAAGTTTGATTCGTGGTGAAAGACAAGGGCTGGACAGTCTAATTGAATAACTGCCCATGTCTCACAGATAATTTGAGACTGCAACATGAGTCATCGGGTGTTTACCGATGAGCTGCCTGAACATCCGATGTCTGATGTTGGTAGACTGGGGCCAGTGATGAACCACACATCACATGTAAACCACCACTGAGCATGGGAGGAGACAGGGCTGGTCCCTGCACAAGCTGTTGATGTAAATGTTTGGATTCTCCAGTTATCAGCACGGAAACCCTGGGGAATATTTCTCAGCGGTGTCAATTTTGGGGATCAAAAGCCATTACATATAAGGACATGGTAAAGAAACGGGTTGATGATGAGATGTTTTTATGATTGGAAGAGTATGGAAGGAGGGGACATAGCATCAAGACAAGGGGCTGGTCATTTAAAATGAGCTGTGTAGAAATTTCTTCTCACAGAACGGAGAATCTCTAATTCTCCACACCAAAGCATTGAAAAGGCTAGCCTGTCACCAAATTACCGAGTCTTCTCGTGTTGTTTTTCTGGAAGGAATGGTATATATATATTTTTTAATTCAAAATATTAATCTTCCTCATTGCTTTATCCTATGTGGACAGCTTTAAATATCTTTAATTATGAATTATGAAATTTGTAACTATGAAATCCCACGCGCAATGAAACCAAACCTCCTCACTGTATTTCTTCCCTGTACACAATAGCCACATGCCCCAATGGACTGCACAACTCCTCCCAAGTCTTCTCATATTCCAGAGTCACCACCCACCTACTGCAGAATGGATCACTGAGGGGCAGTAGTCCAGGGGAGTAATGAAAGAGGGGTGATTCAAATGTTAGAAGTCAGATGATCTATCAGTTATTGAGGTACTCTGCCAACCTGGGCACTGTCATACCAGAAACAAAGGCCAATGGTTTGGATGATTCAGCCCAAGCTACTGTGATGGGATAGTTGAAACCAGTGGGATGGTGCGAGGGTTAAGAAAACACCAGAGACCTGGGTGTGAACAACCATGGAAAGAGTTGAGGTGCGCAGGGAAGAAAAATGCAGCCTGGTCATTGAATGAAAAAATGCTAATTGCGGTTTTGATAAGAGTCATATCTGCACGATGGCAGAGGGAAATTCCTAAACATTGACTTCAGCAGAAAAACAGGAAAAAATCGAATTGTTTCATCTGTAAATAAAGAAACTACAAACTGTTTACAAAGAGAAGCATACATTCGAAATAATTGCTCCGTCTAACATTTTGAATAACGAGTTCATCAGCAAGGTGCTAGGATCTGCAGATGGGCAATCAGGAAAGATGAAATTGGGGGAAATGTTGATGAGGCATCATAACCAATGCGGCATTCATAAGACTAACAACCAGTAGGTAGTGTTTTATTGATTTACAGCTAAAAAGCCAATTTATGGTCAGGCTGCTGAAAAATAATGTGCTGTGCAATGTAATGTCACTTATTCTGCAGTGAACTATTGATCACCATAATATACTTCATGCAATAATTAACAAACCTTACATCAGCTCCATACACAGTAATGGTCAAAATGTCAAACTGGCTGAAACTGTCAACTTGATCCACCTCCTATCACTTTACATTTGACTGCATCAACATTAAATTCTCGCCCAGAGATTCACTACTAGTTGGTAGTGTGAAATGTGCTTCATAATCATCAGAATCAATGAAAGCAATTACAGAACTAGAGTACATCATGCTGATACCTCTATTTAATATGATTAGCGCTACCAAACCGGGTAGGTTTACAGACATAAATTTATTTTATACAAAAGGACACAAAGTACTAGAGAAACTCAGGCAGGTCAGGCAACATCCCTGGAGAACATGGATAGATGAGTTTTTGGATTGAGACCTGAAGAAGGGTCTCGACCCAAAATGTCACTTATACATGTTCTCTAAGGATACAGCCTGACACGTTGAGTTACTCCAGCACTTTGTGTCCTTTTGTGTATTAACCAACATCTCCAGTTCTTTGTTTCTATGTTATGAATCCCTTTTATCTACATTCCCTTCAATTTCTTATCAAGGCTACTTGCTCAACTTCACTATGGTGTAGAAATTCCATATTCTTGGCCAGTATGTTCATTGTAAATTTCTAATTGAATTTATTCGTAGTAATCATCTTATAAGTGACACTACTAATTATGCACTCCACCACAGAAAGATTCTCTCATATCTATATTATTAACCCTTTTCAGAACATTTAGTTGTGGAGCAACAATTGCTTTTCTGGAGTGAAATAACCACCAACACAGTGAGCCATCAAATAAAGTATTTTGGCATATGCAAACTAGAAGTTATTTTTTCTTTATGGGATTTTGTTGATACATCTACCATATCTGTAGCACTTCCACACATAACATTTCAGATATTTATGGAAAGATAAATAAACTTACCTTTACATTATATAGCGATGTTACAAAACCTACCTTCAACGGCGCTGCAGTTCTGCAACTGGCCGTGCGTGCGACTCTGGCGCCCTTGATGGTGGGGGGGGGGGGGTGGGGGGGATTAATATCCAGGTTTGTATTGCTTGTCGGAGGCGGATTTCCTCGGGCTGCTAGCTGATGAAGAAAAATTGATCGGACTTCCGTTCCTGGTTTATTTATTTTTTTAAATCGCTGGACAATTTAATAATTGGATTAAAATAAAATGCGACTTCTAACGCCCTCAACGCCTACAATCGCAAGACGGTACAAAACAAAGGGTAAGTCATTTATTTTACATATAATCTTGCTTCTTGGGATGGCTTTAATCTAATTTTATGTTGTGAAAATGTTATTTGGGCCCCATACGAACCGGCAGTGTCTTTCCTGCCGATATAGGGTTCAAATTCACCGCAACCGCAACGTCCCAATCGATCGCATTCCAGAAACACCCACTCGCAAGATGATTAAAATGCTCTTTTTTTTGGACAATCATGTCATAAGAGCATCTAAATCGTCTATATTTTGTGTTATTGTCTATCTATAGTCAATATTTTATACTAAATATACACAACAGTTTTAGCCACATGTATTGTGCAAAAAATAATCATTTTGATTATATTGAGTGGATGTTTCTAGATTAATTTATGGGAATTAAACATTAAATTCCTTCCATCTGGCATATAAATTCATGACAGTGAGATTTAAAAATCATGTTATATTGTGAATTCTTGTGTGAATGGGATTAGTTTGTTATTTGGATACTTAGGCTATTTAAAAAAATTATCCTTTTCTTAAGAAATGGAATCTACAGGACATTCTTAATGGGAAAATAGTGGGCAGAAAGGCATGTCATGCGTGGTTTGAAGAGCAAAAACTCGTTGTTTACAATGCCAAAATTGAAAAGTTGAGGAAAAACAAAGTGTACAGAGTTGCTTATTGGTTACAATCTGAGGAGTATGATGATGCGACTGATTATGATATGCCAATGTACCAGCTGGGAACTGATCTTCTCCACAAAGACTTGGTCTTTTGCTAGAAATTGTAATTTATTTACCTATCTGTTACGGACTTACAGCATATACAATAATATTAAAGTTCTGATCTTGAGAATATCACATTTTTGAATTTTCAAGGCAGTCTGGGTGTTTATTACTTTTTCTGTCACAACAAAAGCAATGGGAACAAGATGCTAATTTCCGAGTATGAAAATGGCCATAACTATTTTAATACTGAAGATATGAAAGTGAATTAGGTGTCAAATTAAACTTATTTTTATGCTTTATCTGATGGGATAAATTGCAGACTTGATTTTTAAAATCTCAAAATTTTGTAACATTGCTACTTTATAACTTTTGCAAATTCAGTACATCCAAAAAAGCTTTACAAAATATGAAGCAGACAATGTAGCATTCAATTTGCACATAGTATTTAGTGTAACACCTTAAAACATTTTTGTAAAAATGGACAGATAATTGGTTTTAGTGATGTTGGTTTCGGTTTAAATATTAACCAAGGCACCATGGTTAACTCTCTTGATCTTCAGAATAAATTAGTGGGATCATTGACATTATCTGAGAGGAGAGGTATTATACTTTCTCTTCGGAGAGATGAAACCTACACCATGGCCCTCACTCAGTCCTCCATTCATATGCTTAGTTTAGAGATACAGCGGGGAAATGCTCGGCCCACTGAGTCCGTGCTGACCAACGATCCCCGCATACTAACACCATGCTACATACTAGGGACAATTTATAATTTACAGAAGCTAAATTAACCTACAATCCTGTAGTCTTTGGAGCGTGGGAGGAAATCGGAACACCTGGAGAAAAGTCACATGGTCACAAGGAGAAAATACAAATTCCATACAGATGGCACCCGTAGTCAGGATCAAACCCGGTCCCTGGGGGCTATAAGGCAGCAGCTCTACCATGCTTCCCTTATTACCTGAAGATTCCAACAAGATTTGCCTTCATTTAGTCATATGGGTGCATTGGATTATGCATGAATTATCACTCTCATCACTGCTCCCTTGGAATGCACCTGTGGCCCCCTTGGTAATTGGGGATCATTGCAGACAGGAAGACTTAACTTCTTTTGTCGAACCTCTCAGCAATTTATAAATTAGAAAATGTGCCAGACCATATCTCTTTATGTTCACTTTGCATGCATTTGCACTGGAGTGATTTCTATTTCATGGTCCATCAAGTGTGATTTCCACTACAGTTAAAAATACTTTCCTGAGCAGAATACAACAGGAAAATCAGATTAATTTTTGCAACACTTTGGAGTTTAGAAGAATGAGAGGCGATCTCATTGAAACATATAAGATCGTGAGGGGCCTTGATCGGGTGGATGCACCGAGGATGTTCCCAATGATCGGGGAAACTAGAACTAGGGGACATAGTTGTAGAATAAGAGGGGGCTCTTTTAAAACTGAGATGAGGAAGAACTTCTTCACCCAGAGGGTGGTTAATTTATGGAATTCACTGCCCCAGGGAGCAGTGGAAGCAGAAACATTAAATATATTTAAGTCTAAAATAGATGGTTTTTTAGCTGCCAAGGGGATAAGGGGCTACGGGGAGAGGGCAGGGATATGGACCTAGGTATGGTTAGTATAGTAAGACCTGAGTGATCTCCTGGACAAGTGTCGATCGCCTGGATTGGGGTCGGAGAGGAATTTCCCGGATTTTTTTCCCGAATTGGACCTGGGTTTTTATCCGTTTTTTTGCCTCCCCCAGGAGATCACGCGGTTCTTGGGGTGGAGAGGGGTGATAGCGATATAAAGGGGAGGGTAGTGTCTTGTGTTCTGTGTCTTGTGTCTACTGTTTGTGGGTAAGGGTGTCTGTTTGGTGTTCAGCCATGAGCGAATGGCGGTGCGGGCTCGATGGGCCTGGTGGTCTACTCTCGCACCTACTTTCTATGTTTCTATGTTTCTAACACTCTTTCCCACAAAGCACAAGGGCTTGACATTTTCTGAGTATTTGATCCTATTTAGAATCATCTTGATCTCAAGCTGTAAATGCAAAGATTGGAAATTCTGCACAGGATAACATTACATTTGCATATTAACGACTAGAAACTTTTAGAAATTCGAGTAATCGTTTCATCTCACTGACCTTAAATGTTGTTGTTACATTTGTGGCATTCTCGTTTGTTTCATTCTGTGGGAGGAGCAGGAGCAAGTACAGAGAGCAAAATAAAGAGCAGATGTGTCCTATAAGATATTAGCATCCCCAAAAATGTAAGGCTATAATATTATTATGAAGACCCGAGTCTGTGGCTAGGTATGGGAAGATACCTCAATGAAAATGCTGTGGCAGGGCTGTGACAGCATTTTGAATTAAGAACTGCAGCCCCATTCATCTTGGGTAGCTGTGAATATTGACAATGTACTCAATTTCCATGTCAGTGGTTCCTACCAAGCAGCTGCAAGGATTTATATATTATCAAGACACAATAAACTGTAGATGCTGGAATCTTGGGCAAAATACAAACTGCTGGAGGAACTTAGTGCATCAGGCATCATCTGTGGAGGGAATGGATTGGTAACGTTTTGGGTTTGGTCCCAAAATATCACCCGTCCATTCTCTCCTTAGATGTTACCTGACCCACTGAGTTCTCCAGCACTTTGTATTTTGCTCAATATATAATTTCATCCTTTTTAGAGTCTGGACATGCATTTGTCGGATCACTGACACTAATTTTATCAACCGTACTCCTAAGTTTTAGATATTGAGAAGATTGAGGGATAAGCAGGAAAATGGACCTGAGGATAAAGATCATTTAACTGAATGTTTCAGCAAGCAACAAGGGGCTGAATGGCCCAGTCCTGTTTCTATTTATATTGTAAGTGATATGTTCTGGGTGACAAAGCGTACCTCTTGCTGCCGTGAATCATGAACCCTTGTCATGGCAGGAACATAGTTTGAGGGCTTTTGATGAGCCACATGCATTCTCAAGAAGCTAAAATTGAGTCAATTTAAGGATCTTATGTGACTTTTAATTGTCTTGATAGATCAATATGCTGCTGAGCTTACATATTCTTACATATTGACTATTTAATGTAATGACATAACTCTTTGTTCTTAAAAGAACAGCTAGACATGCAGACTCCCGAGAAAGTACCCACAACAACTTGAGAGGCACAAAACATGAAGTGGAGTGTAACTTGGAGCATTATAAAATGTGAAGAACATTCAGACGCAAATGATCAGTGATGATTTCTTCTCTATTTAACAATCACACATGCCAGAATTGCATTATGTTTTCCCACATGCAGGCTAATCATGCATTTCAGGGACTTAAGCAACATTTCTAAAATAATGAGGAACATTTCCCATTTCACTGCTGTGTCAGGCCTATGATGTGGTTTAATAGAAGACACACATTAAACCAACATTATGTTACACATTGTAAACTTTCCTGACTAAGTGAGATATTGTTCTAATTTTTCCCACATTATGCTAATGATGAACCATTTTATGGCTTAAAGATATGATAGAATAGTCCATATTGTATAGTTATTTACTGTCAAAAAACAATTTAAATTAGGGAATTAGTTAATGTTATTCCTGTACAGTATATGATATATATATTGGATGCTATCAACTGTATCTTTCAACTCATTATATAATATCCATCTAAGTGGCTCCCATTTTCCTTTTAAAAAAAAAAATTCAGTTATTACAGAATATATTAAAATTATAAATGCCTAGAAATTAGATTTTACCTATAAAGTCTCAAACTTGACCAAAAATACACGAGAAACAACATGCTGGCTTAGATCATGCAGGAAAATGTGACCTGTGTAGTTCGCAAGAAGAAATCTCAGTTCCTGAAATGTCACTACCTCCTTAACAAACTGAAACTGGATGAAATAATTTCTTTGTGAATGCAGAATCTGGGTGGCCTCTCTGGAGCAACAGTGAGCAGTGCATCTTGAGACTTGGAGAGTGCTTGTGGTGAAAAAGTGTGTGCGTTATGGGCCTGTCCCACTTAGGCGATTCTTTAGGCAACTACAGGTGACTAGTTTGTTGCCACATGTTTGCCGGTGGTCGCCGGGAGTAGTCTCCTCAGTCGCGCAAAAAGTCGTAGCGTCTTTCTGGTCGCCGCTAAATTTTCAACATGTTGAAAATTTTTCGGCGACAGTGGGTTTGACGCCAATAGGTGTAGCTTGACTTCTCCTGACGTAGGTGCTGTCGTAGGTTGTCGCCAGGATGACGTAGGTTGTTGCTGGTTTTTCGGCGACCTGCTACGACTATGACAGTCACCGGCAGTTGCCTAAAAAATCGCCAAGTGGGACAGGTCCATTAAAGTGACCATAAACACCATCTGATAAGCAGTCCAGGCATGAAAAGTTCTTTCTGCATTTTTTCAATGATGACAGCTTTTGAAACTGGTTTGTAGACAAATTAATTGTTTTCATTGGCCTTTGTACAATTTTTTTTTCCTAATTTGTAGAAAGTGTGATAACATAAAACTAGTGTGAATAGGTGATCAATAGTCAGCATGCTGTAACTAAACTGAATCTGTCAGTACATTGGGCATCAAAGAATTCAGATAGGATATAAAGTCTTATTCTAAAGCCCATGACCACACTGAACTATTTTTAGTTTAGTTTAGTTTAGAGATACAGCAGAGAAACAGATCCTTCAGTCCACTGATTCCACACCGACCAGCGATCCCCACACATTAACACTACCCTGCACACACTAGCGACACATTACACTTATACCAAGCCAATTAACATCAAACCCGTATGTCTTTGGAGTGTGGGAGGAAGCCGGAGATCTCGGAGAAAACCCACATGGACACGGGGAGAAGGTACAAACTACTTACAGACAGCACGTAGTAGGGATCAAACGTGGCGCTGCAAGCGCTGTAAGGCAGTAACTCTACCACTGCGCCACCGTGCCACCCTTGATACTGATCTTGCACAGCTTTTAATCGAGATTGAGCATTCACCTCAATCGTTCATCACCGTGGAATGGTCAGTGAGCAGCAACTATTAGCCATGCATACCATCAGAAGGTCTTTTCACTGATCATCAGAGACAATCAGAAAGTTGAAAAAGATAAATGATTGAAAATGAATGAAAACTCTAAAATCAATTACAAGTATGTTGATTGAAACAGTTATCTTTTTAATGAGGCTTATTTCTTATGCTCTTGTGAACTTTCTCTGTGCTACTCACTCCACTGCATATATACTACTCTTTAAATGTGTAAACTCTTCAGAATACTCCAGTGTGGCCTGACTAACATAATATACAGTTGTAACAGAACATTCCTACTTTTATACACCATCCTCCATCATGGAAGGCCAACATACTATTTGCTTCATATTGACACAAATTACCTGCATACCAACTTCCTGTATTTCACATTGAAGGAGATTGACATTCCCTGTACCAAAGCATCCTGTTCTTATTTTGCTTTTCTTATCTTCCTATCAAGATTGTTTATATCACATTTTCCAGATTATATTGCATCTACTCTACCCTCCCTTGTAAAACTGATCACCACCATGAAACCTACTACCTGCCCCTCGACACTGTCCCCTCTGCCCTCCTAAAGGACGTCATTACAACAGCCGGTCCCAGCATCCTCGTCATCTTCAACAGCTCTCTGGCCACTGGCACTGTACCTACCTGCTTGAAGCATGCGGTGGTCCAGCCACTCCTGAAAAAACTAACCTCGACCCCACCTTGCCAAGCAACTACAGAGCCATTTCTAAACTGCCTTTCCTCTCAAAAGCCCTTGAAAAGGTAATTTTAAGTCAATTTATGCCTTACCTTCACCAAAACACTATCTTGGAAACTTTCCAATCAGGTTTCAGGGCTCACCACGGCAGAGTCTGCCTTGTTGAAGGTACATAATGACCTACTCCTCACCATTGACTACGGCGACTGTGCAATTCTGCTCCTTCTTGACTGCAGCGCAGCATTTGATACTGTCGACCACACCATCCTAATTGACCGTCTCCGGTACGGGGTTGGTATTGATGGCACTGCCCTGAGCTGGTTCATCTCCTACCTCAGAGGTAGGAGTATCTCGACTAACATAGGCAACTCTTTCTCCTCCCCAGCTAATCTCTGCTGTGGGGTTCCACAAGGTTCCATCCTTGGCCTCATTCTCTTCTCCCTGTATATGCTCCCCTTTGGCCAAGTCATTGAAAGGCACGGCATTTCCTTCCATTGCTACGCAGACGATACACAACTCTATCTCCCCCTGAAGTCCAAAAACCAATCAAATCTGCTTAACCTTATCCACTGCCTCGAGTGTTGGATGGCCCAGAACTTCCTCCAACTAAACGAGAGTAAGTCTGAGGTCATCCTTCTCGGCCCCTCGTATTCAATCAAAATGATAGCAGGCAGCCTTGGAAACCTTACCCCACTACTCAAACCTCACGTCAAAAACCTTGGCGTGATATTTGACTCAGCACTGAAATTTGACAAACAAGTCAATGCTGTGGTAAAAGCTAGCTTCTTTGAATTTGAAGTGAATTTTTAAACTCATATATTAATACTACCAACATCAAGGATGTCTGGAGAATTGAAAATCCAACCGGACGAGAATATTCATTTTATTCACCGGTGCATAAAACTTACTCAAGGATAGACTATTTCTTGGTGGACCCTAAACTTATTCCATTTACCTACAACTCGCAATATCATAATATTATAATCTCGGACCATGCTCCACTAACATTTATGATTAAACTAAATGGAATGGCCGAGAAACAGACACAATGGAGACTTAACCCCCAAATATTAAATGAAAAGGTATGTCATGAATACCTTGTAAAACAGATTAATATGTTTTTTGAGGCTAATGACCACCCTGAAATTTCTGCTTCTCTTCTTTGGGAAACATTTAAAGCATTTGTACGAGGAGCATTAATCTCCTCCCAGGCATTTCTTAATAAAGAGAGTAGGGCTAAACAACAGACATTGGAAATGGAAATAAGGCAATTAGACATAGAAAACGCAGTAGCACCTTCTATGGCAAAACATAATGAAAATTGCAGCACTGAAATACGTTAAATAAAATATACTCAGACCAAGTTATAAAACTTTATCAACATACAAAACAATTAAATTTTGAATTTAGTGATAAACCACAAAAACTATTGGCACGTCAACTTCGTAAACTGGACGGGGAAAAAACAATTTATTAAATTAGATCAGACAATGGAGAAATATTAACACTGCCCAAAGATATCAATGACAGATTTTTACAATACTTTCAAAAACTTTACTCAACTAAAGTGACAGAACAATCAGCAGGAATGGAAGCATTATTACAGAAATGTAATCTTACGGGTTTAGATCTGAATGAGAGAGAATTAATAGGGGCTGAAATAACGGTAAAAGATATCGAAGAGTCAATTAGATCTTTAAAAAACGGAAAGACCGCAGGTCTTAACGGCCTAAGCTCTGAATTTTATTTTAAAATTTATGATCTGATCTCCCCACGCTTACAGACACTGTATAAATATGCTTATACTCAACAGAAACTCCCAGAAACTTTAAACGAATCTACAAGAATACTTATACCAAAAACTGATAAGGATCTCGAAGACCCAGGTTCGTATAGAGCAATAGCTCTCTTAAATACTGATCAGAAAATATTAACTAAAATCCTATCTCATAGATTGAGTTTAGTGATTAACAAATTAATACACCCCGACCAAACAGGTTTTATTCCAAAACGTTACTCATTTTATAATCTGAGACGACTATTCAATATTATATACTCAAATAGAATAGCTAATGCAGATCTAGCAATTATTTCGTTAGATGGTGAAAAAGCATTTGATCAGGTAGAATGGTCATATTTATTTTCGGTGATGAAAAAATTTCAATTGGGAGAGAAGTACTGCACATGGGTTAAACTTTTATATTCTAACCCAACAGCTAGAATATTAACAAACCAAATGCTATCAACTAAATTCAACCTTTCTAGAGGTTGTAGACAAGGATGCCCGCTATCCCCATTATTATTCGCTCTTGCAATTGAACCATTGGCAGAAAGTGTTAGAGCCCACCCAGAAATATACGGGTATAATACTAAAGACACAATGAATAAAATCTCTTTATATGCAGATGATGTATTAATATATATTACAAAGCCAGAAACTAGCATTCCAAACCTATTAAATTTAATAACTCAATTTGGTCAGTTTTGGGGATATAGAATTAATTGGAATAAAAGCGAAATCATGCCAATAATGGAACTCAATTTACATACACTACAACAATTTCCTTTTAAAATAGTTAAGGAATAATTTAAATATTTAGGAATTTATGTAACTAAGACATATACTCTTTTATTTAAATTAAACTTCCCACCTTTACTGAATAAACTACATAAGAATATTCAGTATTGGAAAACACTTCCCATTTCAATGTTTGGTAGAATTAATGCTATAAAAATGATTTTTTTTACCGCAATTACTGTACCTATTTCAATCAATTCCGACATATATCCCCAATTTTTTTTTTTAAGTCGATTCTATTTTTACAAGTTTCATCTGGGATTATAAGAATCATAGAATAAGCAAAAAACATTTATGTAAATCAAAGATAAATGGAGGTTTAGCTTTGCCAAATTGTTTGTTTTTATTTTTGGGCAGTCCATATTAAAAACATGCATTTCTGGCTGGAAGAAATGGATGAGCAACCAGATTGGCTAAGGATGGAAAAGGAAGACTGTTTGCCTTTTGAAATTGGTGCGATTATGTTTGCTCCCACAAAATTGCACAAAAAAACCTATAGGGAAAACCCTATAATATATAGTGGTATACGAATCTGGAAACAATTAAAAAAGGCTTTAAAATTGGATAATATATCACTTTATTTTCCCATTGTAAACAATCCTTTTTTTAAACCTTCCATATTGGATAAAGGTTTCACACAATGGAAAAATTATGGAATTAAAAAGATGGGACATCTTTATAGAAAAGGCACTTTTCTTTCATTTCATGAGTTACAACAGATCTACAGACTACACTCAAATAATTTTTTCAGATATCTACAACTTAGAGATTATGTTAAATCCAATACACAAAATTATAGGACTAGGGAACCAGAAATCCTTGACGAATGTTTGAATAAACATCCTAATAGAGAAAAATTAATAACTTATATTTATAACACCCTCTTAGATAATGAGGTCCCATCGATGGAATCATATAGACACACATGGGAAAATGAATTAGGCCAACCTATAACGAAAGATATTTGGGACAAAAGTCTACAATATATACATCAATGCTCATTAAATGCCAGACATGCTTTAATACAATTTAAAGTATTACACAGATTACATTATTCTAAAGCAAAACTAAATAGAATTTTCCCACATATCTCTCCTATTTGTGATAAATGTCAGCATCTAGAGGCTAACTTAACACATACTTTTGCAAATTGTATAAAAATTAAAAATTTCTGGTTATTGATATTTTTAGAATAATTTCTGAAGTTGTCAATACTAAATTGGATCCCGACTCAAAACTAATAATACTTGGAATATCAGAACAAAGTCTAACACTCACAACAAGCCAAAGAAACTTCCTAGACTACAGTATAATAACTGGGAAAAAATTAATATTAAAATTTTGGAAAGGTCCTATAACCCCCACAATTAAAATGTGGATTATGGAAATGTTGGAGACCCTACACCTGGAAAGAATCAGACTTGTCTTAATGGACAAACAAGAACTTTTTGTTAGAATATTGTCTCCATTCATTGACTATTTGAAGGGGTAGATCGGTTCGGCACAGGAACCTAACTGAAGCTTGAACTTAGGATTAGATGAAAAGTTATACTTTATAACCTACGAACCTATCTCCAATGATGTATTATTAGTAAATTATTCCACTCTTTTATTTTTTATCTTGTCATTTGTGTTTTTTTCTTTTTTTTCTCTCTTTCTTTCTCACTTTCTATCTATATATATATATATTAAAAAAAAAACTAGAAGCAGAATCAATCCACAATTGATAATATTAATAATGAATGATTGATAAGCATGAAATGTTTTTACCATAATATGTCTTTGCTTCTAATAAATATATTATTAAAAAAAAAAAAAGCTAGCTTCTTTCAGCTTCGGACGATAGCTAAAATAAAACAATTCCTCCACTTTGATGACCTCGAAAAGATCATCCACACATTTATCTCCTCCCGCCTAGATTACTGCAACTCCCTTTACACTGGCATCACCAATTTTCCCTGTCCCGCCTGCAACTGGTCCAAAACGCAGCAGCGAGACCCCTGACGGGCACCCAAAAAAGGGACCACATTACCCCGATCCTGGCCTCTCTCCACTGGCTCCCTGTGCAGTTCCGTATACATTTCAAGATCCTCCTCTATGTCTACAAAGCCCTCAATGGGCTTTCCCCCACCTACATCAAAAGTCTTCTTACCCACCAGTCCACCTCTAGTTCCCTCAGATCGGCCGACTTGGGGTTGCTGAATATCCCGCGGTCTAGGCATAAGCTCAGGGACGACCGCGCCTTTGTGGTTGCAGCTCCTAGACTGTGGAACAGCATCCCCCTTCCCATCAGAACTGCCCCCTCCATCGACTCCTTTAAGTCAAGACTAAAAACTTATCTATACTCCCAAGCCTTTCTTGACGTCCTCTGAGCGAGGGCTATATGTATATATGTATGTAGTTTGTTTGTTTATACTATTCTTATAACAAATGTAAAGCACTTTGGCCAACGAGAGTTGTTTTTTAAATGTGCTATATAAATAAATGTGACTTGACTTGACTACAAATCTTTGCCCACATTTAATTGGTCTATATCTCCTTGCAGACAGTTTGTACAAACCTTCTACTTAAGTGGGTGTCATTGACCAATTTGGCCACCACATACTTGGTCCTTTCCATCCAGGTCACCAATTTTGATTGTACATAGAGTCATAGATTCATCCAGCATGAAACAGGCACTTCGGCCCAACTTGTCCATACCGGTCAAAATGCCCCATCTAAAATAGTCTAATTTGCCCACATTTGGTCTGTATCCCTCTAAACCTTTCCTATCCATGTACCTGTCTAAGTGTACTTGCCTCAACTACCTCTTCCGGCAGCTCTTTCCATATACCCACCACCTTCTGAGTGAAAAGGTTGCCCATCAGGTTCCTATTAAATCTTCCCCCTCTCACCTGAAACAATGTCCTCTGGTTCTTAATTCCCCTACCGTTGGTAAAAGACTGTGGATTCATCCTACAATTCCCCCATGAGTTTAAACACTTCTATAAAATCACCCCTTAGTCAGCTGTGCTCCAAAGAATAATGTCCTACCTTGCCCAATCTCTCCCTATAGCTCAGGCCCTTGAATCCTGGCAACATTTTTGTAAATCTTCTCTGCTCTCTTTCCAGCTTAATGACATCCTTCCTATAGCTGGGTGACCAAAACTGAGCACAAAACTCAGCAATGTCTTGCACAATTGTAACATAATGCCCCAATGTCTACAGTCAATACCCTGACTGGTGAAGGCCAATGTACCAAAAGCACTTCTTTCCCAGCCTATTTACCTGTAATACCACTTTTAGGGAACAATGCAAATGTACTCCTAGATTCCTTTGCTCACTAACACTCCCCAGTGTCCTGTCATTCACTGTCTTGGTTTGACTTCCCAATACCTCACACTTATCTGCATTGTGTTCCATTAGCCATTCTTGCTCAACTGACCAAGAGCTTGCTGTAATTTTTGCATAACCCTCCTCACTGCCTCAATACCACCTTATTTAGAGTCATCTGCAAACTTATACATAAACAAAGTTTGAGCACTACTCTCTCTGGCATCCTGATGGTTGTAATCTTGCAACCTGAAAATAATCCATCTATCCTGATTCCCTGTTTTCTGCTGATTAGGCAATCTATCTATGGTCAAAGATTATTCTGAACCATGCAAGCTCTTATCTGGAGGTCGTGTATGTGTGCAAACGAACAAATGCATTTCAGAAAGCCAAATTCGCCCTATCTAATGGTTGTCCTTTAACTAGTCTGTTTGTTCCATTATCAAAGAGTTCAAATGGATTTGTTGAAACACATCTTTTTCAAAAATCTGTGTTGACTTTGATAATTCTTAATGATGGATTCAAGCCTTCTTTCAATGCCAAAAACAAGAGGTTAAATTGACTGGCTTAAAGCCTCCTGCTATGTATTACCCTCTTTTCTGGAATAGTGGAGATTAATTTGCAATTTTTCAAAGAGAATTTTGGAAGGACACGGTTTCTACGCAGCTACTTTTTCTAAAACTATAAGATGATAGCAATTTAGTTTAGTTTAGTTTAGTTTAGAGATACAGTGTGGAAACAGGCCCTTCAGCTCACCGAGTCCACGCTTGTACACTATTCTACACACTAGGAACAATTTACAATTTTGACCGAAGCCAATTAGCCTACAAACCTGTACGTCATTGGAGTGTGGGAGGAAACTGGAGTTCCTGGAGAAAACCCATGCGAACAAAGAGAGACCGTACAAACAGCACCCGTAGTCGGGATTGAACCCGGGTCTCTGCCACTGTAAGGCAGCAACTCTACTGCTGCGCCACCGGGCCACCCCAAGTTATTTTTAAATTATTTGGTCCCCTTTGCTCTCCGAGTTTGTATTATTACTGGAATGCTTTTTTGCATCTCATAATATGCAAATAGAGATAAAGTATTTAGAGTCATAGTGATACAGTGTGGAAACAGGCCCTTCGGCCCAACTTGCTCACACCGGCCAACATGTCCCAGCTACGCTAGTCCCACCTGCCTGCTTGGTCCATATCCCTCCAAACCTGTGTAACTGTTTCTTAAACATTAAACAAATCTTCTCTGAACCCTTTCAAGCTTGACAATATCTTTCCTATAACATGGTGCCCAGAACTGAACAATACGCTAAATGCGGTCTCACCAATGTCTTATACAACTGCAACATGACCTCCCAACTTCTCTACTCAATACTCTGACTGATGAAGGCCAATGTGCCAAAAGTCTTGTTGACCACCTTATCTACCTGCGACTGCTGGATCCCTCTGCTCTACAACACTCCCCTCTCGGCCTACCATTCACTGTATGAGTCCTGCACCTCACTATTATTCAAAGTCTTTGCCTTTTCCTTACTTCACATTATTAATTCCTCATCCTCACTCTCAAAGGAAACAATGTTTACATCAGCCACTCTGGCATTTAGTTTAGTTTAACTTACTATCACATGAACTGAGGTACAGTGAAAAGGTTTTTAGTTGTGTGCTATCCAGTCAGTGGAAAGACTATACATGATTATAATCAAGTCGTCCACAGTGTACAGATATAGGATAAAGCAAATAGTGCAAGATAAATTTGATTTGATTTGATTTGATTTGATTTAATTTATTGTCACTGTCTTCAATGAAGAGACAACAAAATTATTTTTCCCTTACAGTCATACAAAAAAATAAAATTAAAAAAAACACAAAACACAGAACACAGTAGTCCAGAACACAAACATCCCCACAGTGGCACCAAAGTTCCCCACTGTGAGGGAAGGAACCAAAGTCCAGTCAACCTCCTCGCCGATGTTCCCCAATGTTCACCCGTGGTCGGGGCCTCCCGAGCACCCCGCAGTCGCCGCCACGGGCAGCCCGATGTTCAGGCCCTCTCGCCGGGAACCTCTCGTCGGCCACCTTCCACCGGAGTCTGCGCTCCCGATGTCCACAGGCCGCGCTGGGCGGAGATTCACGCTGGCGACCCCCGGCAAAGGGTCCCTGGACTCTACGATGTAAAGTCAGCGCTGCCCGCATAGGGAGCTCCGCACCCACAGCTCCGCAATGTTGGAGCAGCGACCCAGCACTCCGGAGCTCCAAGCGGCAATCCCAGGAAGGCCTCGCCCGCTCCGCGATGTTTCCAGCACCTCGCCGCCGCTGCTGAGGCTCTGGTTCGGTCCGGCAGGAAAGGCCGTGCCAATCCAACTGCTAGGCTGCGAGAGGGGGGGGGGGGAGGCGAGGACGCGACTTGGATAATAGCCGCATCCTCGTGACTGAAGGACGGTTTCCCCCTTACCCTACCCGCTTCCCCCCACATAAAACACTGAAAAAAACAAAAAAAACACACTCTAAACATAACAAAATTAAAAAAGAGACAGCCAGACCGTGGGCGGAGGCAGCTAGCAACAGCGCCACCGGATGTCCAGCTACAGTCCAAATCTAGTAAGGTCCGATTACAGATAGACCAAGGGTCTCCAATGAGGTAGATGGTAGGTCAGGTCCACTCCCTAGTTGGTGATAGGATGGTTCAGTTGCCTGATGCCTTGCTGGGAAGAAACTTTCCCTGAATCTGGAGGGATGCGTTTTCACACTTCTGTACCTCTTGCCTGATGGGAGAGGGGAGAAGAGGAAGTGTACGGCGTGATTTTGCTGCTGGCATTGCCGAGGCAGCATGAAGTGTAGATGGGGTCAATGGAAGGGAGGTTGGATTGCATGATGGTCTGTGCTGCATCCACAATTTCTTGCGGTCTTGAAAGTAACTTTTCCCAAACCATTCTGTGATGCATCCTGATAAAATGCTTTCTACAGCACATCTGTAGAAGTTGGTGGGAGCTGTTGGAGACATGCTGAATTTTCTGGCTCTTACCGTCAGCTTTGATACTACTTGCCAGTTCACGCTCAGTCTGGCTTCTCCTACCTAATGATTTTGTAAATATTCCAAAAGATAGTTACTAACCTTTTTTCTCTCAATTTGCAGACCTACCACTATCCTTTAAATCATTTCCATGTCTTTCCTTTAAATTTAATGCCACTATTAACTTTTTCAGTTAGCCACAGATAGAGCATTCTTCTTGCAAATATTATTTCTTAACAGAATATACTTTGATTGAGGATTATGAAATATTGTCAGATATATATATATATATATACCTCTGTTTACCCTTTTTCCAATCTTCTTTAGTTACATTTGCCTTTAACACACCACTTTTACTCTTAAATTTTCTCTTGAAATTGGATGAGAAATGTAATCATGTAATAATTATTTTTACCCTAAGGATCCTTCACAAGAGATCATTAATAAAAACTGCCACACTCCGGTTATTATTAACCATCATGCTACCCTGTGGTATCCATGTCCTTTGTCATAAACTTGCTGAACTTGCCCTCATCTGAAACCTCACCTTAACCATTTTGTTTAAAGACAATTGATTGCCATCCTTTGAATCTGGTCCCAGCCAGATTAAAATGAAGCCCATCCATACAGAACAGCTCCTCTTTTCCCCACTACTAGTGTCTGCACCCCATAAATTGATGTAATTTTTTCCACACTAATCTTTGAGCCAAGCATTCAAGTCTGATATTAATAAAGCATGCTGACTTTCACATAGCTCAGATTGTACCGCAGAGATTGTTATCTCTGTGGTTTTCCTTTTTAATTTTAGTTGTTAGCACTGCCTTAAAAAACCCCATGATAGTCTTACATATGTTAATTTTGCTACACCCACTCCAAGTTTATATTTAGCCCTGCAAAAACATGCTTAACCCTGCAACGAGCATGTAACATTCATCTCTGGCAATCACACTCAAGCCCGCAGGGAACAGTATCTATCCAGCTAACTCATTCATTCCTTTCTTCTCCCTCCAATTTGAATGCCCCCCTGTATCATGGTGTAGCTATCAAAACCTCATCCTCCCCGTGGTCTCTGCTCATCCACTATATCCACAAGAACTTCCAAAGATATCCGTGGAAAAAGTGCAAGGGATGTGGCTCTTCCAGCGCTACTTTCTGCATCCCAATTTCTACTTCAGTTGTAGCCGCCCTTTCCTGAATCTGTCCACTGGTTGTAGAGTCTGTCTACAGACTCAAAAAGGCCTGTCTCACGAGTCTGCGGTCATTTCGGTGATACAGGAAGTATCTACCGCTCGTGGACCGCCAGAGACCATGGGTTCGGTCAAACGCACAGCGCCGGGGCCGTGCGGCGTTGGTCCCGACACCGCACGGTGCTCACAAAAAGTCAACAATGTCTAAAAATAATTTCCTACCGCACAGCCGCCGCCAGTGAGGCACGAGTGCGGCACGGTCACCGCCACAGCCACCGCCAGTGCGGCACGAGCGCCGCGAGTCGAACTTTCACTGCCACAGCCGCCGCCAGTGAGGCACGTGTGCGGCACGGCCGCCGCCACAGCCCCGCGATCCGAAAGACGTCATCTCGTAGCGCATCGCGTTGCGCGATGACGTCTTCACCCGACGCCGCAAGCTCGTGGAACCGGCCGTACGGAGATCACTTGGCCCCCGCGCAGCATCCGTGCGGCGCTCTCATGGTTGCCGTGCGGTCCCCTCTTCCGGCGACGCCGCGCTTCACCGCCAATGACCGCAACACCGTGAGACAGAGCCTTTAATGTAAGGGGTGTGACTGCCTTCTAAGGCAAAGTGCCCAGTTTTAAAGTGGATCTACTTTGAGGAAGTCAGCTACCTGAAACTAATAGAAAAGCAATTACTGCAAAATGTTAACTCCCCAGAGAATCAATCTGTGACTGAAGTGGGGCCAAATGGTTCACAAAAAGCCACTTCTTGTAAAGCAATAACAGTGGCAGTTAGGGCACAAGACACTACATATGTTGTGGTCTGTAGCAAGCAACAAACTGCTGGAGGAAAAGTGGATTAAGCAGAGTTCAATCGAAGGGATATTTTGGGGCTCACCCTGCATCAGGACAGGGAAAATAAACACTTTCTAATATTTGGCATAGGACTGCTCACATTTAACTGGACAAACCTTAGCAGTCAGCTGTATTTTTGTTTATTTTTCTGACGTTAGAATGATAAACTGGATTGCAAAGAACATTCACTTTATAACATTTGTCCGGTCCTATTACGAGCCTCGCAGGGTTGGATTAATCGGATCAAGCACTGCGTCTGCTGCGGGGAGAATGAGTGTACCTGCTGGTGTTAGGGGCAATCACTTGTCTTGCTATATGACCATTCGGGTTCTATCGAACATCTGTCGTGGCCTGCATTTCGACCAGAGCGCAGGGGATAAAGCTTGCCACTCAGTTGTTGACGACCTTCTGGAGAATTGTGACATACTATGTATGCAAGCGACATTTAAGGCCCTGTCCCATGGGCAGGTGGTTCCAGGCGGTAAGCGTGGCGTCCCCGGAAGCGGGAACCGCGCGGCTGCCGCGGGGGCCGAGTGATCACAGTACGGCCGTCCCACAGTGCATGCGAATGCATGCGGCAAGCGCAACCTTACCGGAAGCGGTTGCCGCGCGGATGCCGGGTGATCACCGCACGGCCTGTCCCACGAGCATGCGAATGCATGCGGCGATCGCGAACTTACCGGAAGCGGGGGGTGCGCGAATGGGTGTCGCGCGGCGTCGCGTGATGACATCAGCGTGCAACACAACGTGCTAGCCTACTCCGTCGAGACAGCTCGCGGCATCCAGGCGGTGCTCGCGGCATCCAGGCGGTGCTCGAGGCGTCCAGGCGGTGCTCGTGGAGTCGAGGCGGCAGCGGGGCGGCAGGCCGTTACCGCACGAGATTTTGGACGGTGTCAGTTTTTCTGAACCCTGCGCGGTCGGGACCAACTACATACGGCTCCGGCGATCTGCGTGGGACCGACCGCGCGGGCCCCTCGCGGTTCCCACTTCCTGCTACGCCGCGCTTACCGCCTGGAACCGCCTGCCCGTGGGACAGGGCCTTTAGCGAAGCAAGACTTGGACAAACTCAATTCTCTCAATGACAAATTTCATGGGGCTGGGGAGTCTACAACTGATCTTGGCATGGGAATAGTCAGAGGTAGGATACCAGGGGGTGTGGCTATTCTATGGAACAAGAAGCTTGACTCATCAATAAATGTGGTTCTGCTTGATGCTGACTGCTGTATTGCAATACACTTTGCTCACAACGACAAGGAATAGTAAGATTAAACGTGAACTTACCAGTTTGAAGTTTGATCTTTATTTTATGAGGAGTTACGTTGGTGATTACGTGAAGAAGACCCGTCAGGGCTCATGCGCGTCAATCTTCAAAGCAGCGGTATGAAATCACAGACAACACCATAATTGAAGTAACATATTAAGATGATCAACATGAGAACTACCATTATGACCTTTTTTCTATGAGAGAGGGTTGGGCGGGGCGGGCATGTAATCACCAACGTAACTCCTCATAAAATAAACATCAAACTTCAAACTGGTAAGTTCTCGTTTAATCTTACTATTTTACTTCGGAGTCACGTGAGTGACTACGTGAAGATTTTAAAGCTCTGTGATTTTTATGCTGCAGATCAAAATCCCGGCTTCTCACTGCATCGATTGACTCTGAGTATCATCAATAATGCTGTAAACATGACATTGCATATCATGCAAAAACAAAACAGTTTTATTTTGGGTCATAAAACAACCAATAAACCCTCTAAATGTCGGGGCAACAAACGAAACAGAATTAAACAGTATTGAAAAACAGACTTTAAACAATAGCAACAGCAGTCAATATTGAGTTGGCAAACAGCCCTCCATCGGCAATCGGCCGATGGTAGTATTGATGAAACACAAGTTCATTTTTCCAACCTGCGGCTTTTAATATATGGTCGATGGGAACGTCCATCGCCCTGACCGCAGATGTTGCTACTGCGCTAGTGGACTGAGATGTAAACACATAAATATTAATTCCTGCCTGAGCCAAGTCTTGCTTTAACCACCTTGAGATAGTCTGAACTGCCACTCTTTTACGTTGGCTTCTTGTAACTGACAAATAATCCTGTTTCTTCTTGTCTTAAAGCCCTTGTGGCTTCAATGTAATGTAACAAATGTGTCCTTACACATAAACATGGAGCTGTAGGATATGCTGAGAACACAATCTTAAATCCTGTCACACCTGGCCTGCTTTGTTTGAGCAGGTCAGAAACAGAACATTCTCTGTAGTCACTTCCATTCTCTCGAACTGAAGTTTTTGCAAAGTCTGCACTCTCTGTACTGACACCAATGCCATTAGCATAGCCAATTCAGCAAAGTTATAGATGTGACAGGGACCCAATGACGAAGCATGTTAAGAACAACGCTTACATCGCAGATTACCATATACCTAGGCTTAGGCGTTTTGGAATTAAAGATTCCTTTCATCAACCTAGATATGAGAGGGTGAGATCCTATACTTTGTGTCCGTGTACCTATTACAAGATATGCCGACAAAGCACTTCTAGCTGTATTGATAGCACTATAGCTATGACCCTCATCATAATAAAGTGTAGATAAAACTCTAACACATTTTCAATAACTACAGTATCATATTGAATATTCTTTTGAACACAATATTGTTCCCATTTTTTTACATAAGTCATATAGTGCGCTTGAGTACTCTTTCTCCAGGCTGCAGTGAGTATATCCACCGTTGGCCTAGAAAGCCCTCGACCAATGTAAGGCATTTTTAAAAACCTGCAAATTAACAGATCCATACGATCACATAACGGATGAACTTAATGCGTTATTGGATGCTCCAGCAAATTCCTACTGTTTGGAATCAGCAAAAAGAGGTTGGATCGCTATCTGTAACATCAAAGGGAACCATGGTTGAATCGGGCAATTTGGTATCACCAAAACCCCTGAAGCGGCATCCTGCTTGATTTTCTCAAACACCGACCTATGAGGCAGAATGGTGGGAAAATGTGCACAAACATATCATCCCAATTTAGTGAAAAAGCATCAATTGCCACTGCCCCTGGATCTGGTGCCTATGAAACATATTTTGGCCTTCCATATAGAAGTACTATGTTCTTGAACACATCCTGGTTCAATATCCACTCTGTATTATGATGGAATTTTCGTGAGCTGCCATCTGGTACTACATTAAGTTTCCCTGGCAGATAGATAGCTCCAATCCAAATCTCTCTATCCCTACTCCAGGTCCAATTTTATTTGCCAACCTGTCACATGATAACGATTTGATTCCACCCATGTGATTCATATCAGCAACTGCTGTAGTGTTGTCTATTTTGCACTGCACATGCAAACTAGTTTAGTTAGTGCCATAAGCCTTGAGTCCATAAAATACTCTTGGTTAATTCCCCATGTTTGCAGAAGCAATGTTCATCTGTCTCCACCGCTGGATCTTGTATCAGTAGCACCCTACCCAAGTGCTCTGACATCTGTCTGCAAATTCATGGAAGCTTGGTCCAATAACACTTTGGAACTACTAGTGGACACATGCTGAATCCACCATTGTACATCAGCAACAGTCTCTATTGATAGAAGCATAGGTCTATTATAATGACCCCAATGTATCCTCAATGCTTGTTCCTTTGACTTTTGTAATTGTAGATAATAAAGTGGCCACTGTTAGAAATGCTGCCAGCATTTCCCCAGCAGACTCGTGACCTGGCTAATTGAAAGCTGTGTGTCAGCAATTAACTTGATACAGCTCTTAATTAGCTCTACCCTTTTTTGCCTGGGCAAGGTCACAATGATGTTGATTAAGTCTATTGTGAACCCAACTAGTCAATTTGTGTCACAGGTATTAATTTAGATTTCTCTGGATAGCTTATGAAGCCCAATTTTAAAAAAAGTGGTTTTTACCAACTGCCACTGATGCTTCAGCTGTTTCCTTTGATTGTCCTACAATCAAGATATTATCTAGTTAAGCCATGAGCACATGCCCTTGACTTCTCATCATGCCTAGAATAGGTTTTAACAACTTTGTAATTACTCTAGGAGCCGAAGACAAGCCATTAGGCAGTGCATTGTATTGCCATAATTGCCCCATCCAGCTGAATTTTAAATCTTCTATCCTGCAAATGAACAGACACTGAATCCGGATCTTTAAAATCTCCTCAAACGTTTCCATCTTAAAATGTCTATACCGTACAAAAAGGTTTAAGACTATTCAGGTCCAGTATAATTCTGTATCCCCCATCCTTTTTTGGTCTGGGAAGGATATTGGACACAAACTGATGGCTTTGGTAAACTGCCTTAGCAATTACACCCTTATTACATAAGCTTGCAAGTTCCACCTGAACCTCCAATTGTTCAGTGATACTGAAGTCAAACTCCTTTTTGGAACATGTTTGCATGGGTAAATCAGAATTTGCATTAAGCGTTATTCGATACCCTTCAATAACCTTCAGTATAAACATATCTGAGGTATCACATTTGATCTGTCTATATGAGAACCAGACCCACTTACCTCCTTACCACCTGGCATTCTTCCACGGCCTCGAGCTGGATATCTCACCTTCCCTGGCGCTGCTACAGCCGAACGCCAACTGCGCTGCATCGTAGCTGGATGTCCCTTGCCCGGACCAGTCTCCTTGCTTATAGCGATACTCTTTGGTGGATATGTGGCTGCTGGCTGCTTAATCAAGCCTACCGTCTTGGCCTCCTCCTCCAGCTCCTTCACCTGCTTTGCGAAATCCTCGCCAAACAGCTGTGCCGGTTGCACTGTGCCAGGCTGGCAGAGTGAAGCATATTTTATGCTGGTGGCATGTTCCTCACCCAGAGGCTCACCAGCGCCCGACGACATGGCAAACCGTGCTGCACACGGTGTCAGCTCTGGCAGCTGCCTGCCCTCCCTTTGGAAGTTGTCGTCGGACTCAGGGTCAGAGCGTATCTGCCCTTCTGCACTCACCTCTTGCAAAGAGGGTGCTTTCAAGCAGGCCTCTACTAGGCACTGCCGGCGGAGCCTTCCCGACGGCCTCCCGCCCTCACAACTCCTCCTGGAGTGTGTCTTTGTGAAGCAGGCCTCTCCTAGACACTGCCAGCGGAGCCGTCCCCACGGCCTCCCGCCTGCACAACTCCTCCTGGAGTGTAGCTTTGTGAAGCAGAACCTCCCCTAGGCACTGCCAGCGGAGCCTTCCCAATGGCTTCCCGCCTGCACTCCTCCTCCTGGAGCGTCTCTGTGGAGCAGCCCCTGTATGAGCTGCTCCTTTTGGATAACCGCTGGGGAACGGTATCCTGTCCCCGACGGGACTCTCGTGGCCCAACTCTGCGGAGTCTATAGCCCTTATAGACTTGGGTTATGCCTACCGCCCGACTGGCGTTGGCTGTGTACCCGGCTGGGCACTTTCCCAAGTCTGTCGCCGCACCGCTACCAGCTTGCGACTCCCCCGAGGTGACAGGCTGCCTTTCAGAGACTGCGCTCCCGCAGCTCTCTCTCTCTCTCCTTGTCGGTAGCAGACCTGCACCTTGATGATTTTTTACTTGTTCCTGTATTGTGGGGAAAAACATACAGCAATAATTTTTTACTTTTTTCTAACTCCTCCAAATTCTGCCCGACTTTGGTGGAGCTGTAACTACTCACCTGCAGGAGGAGCTCCATCCTCCTGCTGCCGGGCGCCAATGCGTCAGACGTTATGACGCGCATGTGCTCTGACGGGTCTTCTTCACGTAGTCACTCACGTGACTCCGAAGTAAAATTTGTTATCCTGAATGTGTATACACCCTATGAATGCCATCAGAATGAGGATGAATATTTAAATAGGCTTGCTTTCATCTATTCCTTTATTCAAATCAATAAATATTGTAGTGTATATGTCATTGGGGATATGAATGCAGATTTCTCAGACAGGAACACATTATTTGCCACTCATATGGCTTAGTTCTGTCAAGATAATAATTTAATATTGTCAAGCAAAGTGCTTTAACTTACAGATAGTTATACTTATATTAGTGAGGCCTGGCACACTACGTCATGGCTGCACCACTGTATTAATACAGCTGATGCACATGCCTCATTGGGGTGTATGAACATTTTGTATGGGGCAGCAATGACTGATCATATACCTGTTGCTATGACAATAAATGTTGAACACCTACCTGTCGTATCCAGAGATAGAAATAGCTTTAACACAGAAAAACTAGACTGGTCAACCTTCATAAAGGAAGACATCTTAGCCTATTATGCGCATACAGATAAATCCTTAAGCAATTTTCATCTACCTAAAGATGCAATAATGTGTAGTAATGTTAATTGCAAGGATATGAAGCATAGGAGAGATATCTGCTCCATGTATAATGATATAGTAAGCGGTCTATGTGTAGGCAGTAAGCCCTACTGCAAGCATAAAAATAAGACACATAACATCAGGCCTGTCTGGAATAAGTATGTAGCTGAGTTTCATGCTGAAGCCCGTGAAGCCACTAAATCATGGGCTATGGCAGGTAGACCCAGACAGGGGGCTGTGTTTGAGTACAAGAAGCTCACTAATGCAAGATATAAGTATGCTGTTCGCTTCATCTGTAAAAATGAGCAAGCTATGAGGGCTTATTCCATGGCTAAGAAGCTGCTAAGTAACAATGATACTGATTTTTGGAAAGAAGTGAGAGCTCTTAACAGTTGCCAAACATCTCTACCATGCACTGCAGATGGAATCTCCGGAACAGCTAATACGACAACATTATAGTACTTTATTCAACTGTGTCCAAGGTGATTTGTATAGGTGGACAATATTGAGAGTAATGACTCAATGGTGATTATGTCACATGAGGTGTATCATGCCATGAGCAAGCTGTCCAACAAAAAAGCAGGTGGCTTGGATCAGATTTCTGCTGAACATCTTAAGTATGCGAGTATGAGGATAGCTCCTCTCCTTGCTATTTGTTTTACTGGCTTTATGATTCATGGCTTGTTACCAGACTCAATGTTCTCTGTTCTGCTAGTGCCGGTCATTAAGGACAAAGCTGGTAAAGTAGGCAGCCTAAATAATTACAGGCCCATAGCTTTAGCCAGCATATTGTCAAAAGTCTTAGAAAGAGTTCTGCTGGATAGAGTAAATGAGTTTGTTAACTCCACAGATAACAAGTTTGGTTTTAAAGCTAAACATGGCACTGACTTGTGCGTATATGCCCTAAAGGAGATTGTAAACAAATAAAGAGGCAAACACTCTTCAAATCTTATGTACTTTATTGATGCTTCCAAAGTCTTTGATCGTGTTAATCACAGAAAGCTGTTTGTTAAAATGAGTCAAAGAAGGGTGCCTAAATACATTGTGAGAATTCTGGCTTACTGGTGTGCCCACCAGACTATGCAACTAAAATGGGGCAATAGGGTCTCAGCCCCATTTGGGGTTAGCAATGGTGTTAGACAAGGGGGAATTTTGTCCCCAGTCCTTTTTAATCTTTATATTGATGATCTGTCCAAACAATTGAAAGCCTGTAATACTGGGTGCATGATTGGCAATATTTTAGTGAACCATATTATGTATGCAGATGATCTTGTGGTCTTTATTCCATCTAGCGCTGGTCTCCAGCAGCTCCTTACTATATGTTCTGTGTATGGTGAGGAACATGATATTAAATATAATGCTTGTAAGAGTGCTGTTATGATCTGTAGAACCAAAGAGGATAAATGTCTAAAATTTCCTGATTTTAAATTGTCTGACAATAATCTTAGTGTCTGTAATAAGGTAAAATATCTTGGGCATTTTATTACAGAACAAATGACAGATGATGAGGATATTTATAGGTAACGACGTATGCTGTATGTACAGGTGAATATTCTCTTGCGTAAGTTTGGAGCGTGTACAGATGAGGTGAAGATGTCGCTGTTTAGAGCATATTGCACACCACTCTATACTGTGCACCTGTGGTTGAACTAAGGAAAGACAAGTTTGCAGAGACTAAAGGTGGCCTATAATGATGCCATGAGAATACTGCTAAGGAAACCTAGATGGTGTAGTGCTAGTAACATGTTTGTGGCTGCAGGAGTCAGTACTTTAGAAGCTATCCTAAGAAATCATATGTATAAATTCATTTGCAGGATAAATGACTCTAAAAATGTAATTATCGTGGCCTTGTCAAACATAAGGTTTAGCACTACACGCTACCAGTTGTGGAGACACTGGTATCGCTGTCTCGTTGTAGGAAACTGATTTTTCTTTTTTAGTCTGGATTTTAAATCATGTATTGTGTTTTTTTAAATATATAATTTATGATGCTTTTATAAGTGATATACTAAGATTTTATATGTATTTTATGATGTTTTTATATGCAATGTATTTTTATGTAATGTTGTCCCTCGTCTGGACCTTGAGTCTGAAATAAAGTTTATTATTATTAATATTTGCAGTGTGAATTATTTCATTTGTTGTTAAATTTCATTTGTCACTTGTGTTCTGTAAATTCCATGCTGTTTGTCGATGTACCCTGGGACTAGGATTTTACTTCGGAGTCACGTGAGTGATTACGTGAAGAACCCCGTCAGGGCGCATGCGCGTCATTACGTCTGACGCATTGGTGACAACGGCAGCAGGAGGACGGAGCTCCTGCTGCAAGGTGAGTAATTACAGCTCCACCAAAGTCGGGGAGACTTTGGAGGAGTTAGAAAAAAGTAAGAAAGTGTTTCTGTGTTCTTTTCCCCCCACATACAGGAACAAGGAAAAGGTGCAGGCTGCTGCCGACAAGGAGAGAGAGAGCTGCGGGAGCGCAGTCTCTGAAAGGCAGCCTGTCACCTCGGGGGAGTCGCAAGCCGGTAGCGGTGCGGCGACAGACTTGGCAAAGTGACCAGCCGGGTACACAGCCAACGCCAGTCGGGCGGTCGGCATAAGCTAAGTCTGTCAGGGCTATAGACTCCGCAGAGTCGGGCCACGAGAGTCCCGTCGGGGACAGGATACCGTTCCCCAGCGGTTATCCAAAAGGAGCAGCTCATACAGGGGCTGCTCCACAGAGACGCTCCAGGAGGAGTAGTGCAGGAGGGAAGCCATAGAGAAGCCTCCGCTGGCAGTGCCTAGGAGAGGTTCTGCTTCATAAAGCCATACTCCAGGAGGAGTTGTGCAGGCAGGAAGCCTTAGGGAAGGCTCCGCTGGCAGTGCCTAGGAGAGGTCTGATTCATAAAGCCATACTCCAGGAGGAGTTGTGCAGGCGGGAGGCCGTGGGGACGACTCCGCTGGCAGTGCCTAGTAGAGGCCTGCTTGAAAGCACCCTCTTTGCAAGAGGTGAGTGCAGAAGGGCAGATACGCTCTGACCCTGAGTCCGACGACTTCCAAAGGGAGGGCAGGCAGCTGTCAGAGCTGACACCGTGTGCAGCACGGTTTGCCATGTCGTCGGACGCTGGTGAGCCTCTGGGTGAGGAACTTGCCACCAGCATAAATTACCAAGTCTCACATCAGCTACAGGAGCTGACAATGGATGAGACAGTAACGAAGTATGAAGCCCCAATCAACTGTGGACTGTTAAAAGTTCCTGTTGGGAACAGGAAGAATTGGGGCAAGATGGGCATACTAATGAAAGCCCAGGAGCATGTGAAGCTCCAGCATATTTTTAAAGTTGCTGGCATCTGGTATAACGAGCTTTGCCAGGATGGTGGATGGAGAGGCCATGACAAATTACAACAAAAGGCGCTATTGTGGAGTGCCCACTTTGAGATCAACTGCCTCCGCAAGATGCGATTAGACCAACCATCAATGCTAAATATGCTTCACTCTGCCAGCCTGGCACAGTGCAACCGGCACAGCTGTTTGGCGAGGATTTCACACAGCAGGTGAAGGAGCTGGAGGAGGAGGCTAAGACGGCAGCCACATATTCACCAAAGCGGAAGTATTCCTATAAGGGAGCAGACTGGTCCAGGCAAGGGACGAGTCCAGCTATGATGCAGCGCAGTTGGCGTTCGGCTGTAGCACCGCCACGGAGGTGAGATATCCAGCTCAAGGCCGGGGAAGAATGCCAGGTGGTAAGGAGGTAAGAGGGTCTGGTTCTCATGTAGACAGATCTAATGTGATACAATTAAATGTTTACCTCAGATATGTTTATACTGAAGGTTATTCAAGGGCATCGAATAAAGCTTAATGCAAATTCTGATTTACCCATGCAACATGTTCCAAAAAAGAAGTTTGACTTCAGTATCACTGAACAATTGGAAGTTCAGCTGGAACTTGCAAGCTTATGTAATAAAGGTGTAATTGCTAAGGCAGTTTACCAAAGCCATCAGTTTGTGTCCAATATCTTTCCCAGACCAAAAAAGGATGGGGGGATGCAGAATTATATGGACCTGAATAGTCTTAACCCTTTTGTATGGTATAGACATTTTAAGATGGAAACATTTGTGAAGGAGATCTTAAAGATGCGGATTCAGTGTCTGTTCATTTGCAGGATAGAAGATTTAAAATTCAGCTGGATGGGGCAATTATGCCAATACAATCCACTGCCTAATGGTTTCTCTTCAGCTTCTAGAGGGATTACAAAGTTGTTAAAACCTATGAGAAGTCAAGGGAATGTGCTCATGGCTTAGCTAGATAATATCTTCATTGTAGGACAATCAAAGGAAACAGCTGAAGCATCAGTGGCAGTTGGTAAAAAACATTTTTTAATTGGGCTTTATAAGCTATCCAGAGAAATCTAAATTATACCTGTGACACAAATTGACTAGATGGGTTCACAATAGACTTAATCAACATCATTGTGACCTTGCCCAGGCAAAAAAGGGTAGAGCTAATTAAGAGCTGTATCAAGTTAATTGCTGACACACAGCTTTCAATTAGCCAGGTCACGAGTCTGCTGGGGAAATGCTGGCAGCATTTCCAGCAGTTCAATATGGCCACTTTATTATCTACAGTTACAAAGGTCAAAGGAACAAGCATTGAGGATACATTGGGGTCATTATAATAGACCTATGCTTCTATCAATAGAGGCTGTTGCTGATGTACAATGGTGGATTCAGCATGTGTCCACTAGTAGTTCCAAAGTGTTATTGGACCAAGCTTCCATGATTTGCAGACAGATGTTAGAGCACTTGGGTAGGGTGCTACTGATGCAAGATCCAGCGGTGGAGACAGATGAACATTGCTTCTGCAAACATGGGGAATTAACCAAGAGTATTTTATGGACTCAAGGCTTATGGCACTAACTAAATAGACAACACTACAGCAGTTGCTGATATGAATCACATGGGTGGAATCAAATCGTTATCATGTGACAGGTTGGCAAATACAATTAGACCTGGAGTAGGGATAGAGAGATTTGGATTGGAGCTATCTATCTGCCAGGGAAACTTAATGCAGTACCAGATGGCAGCTCACGAAAATTCCATCATAACACAGAGTGGATGTGGAACCAGGATGTGTTCAAGAACATAGTACTTCTATATGGAAGGCCAAAATATGTTTCATAGGCACCAGATCCAGGGGCAGTGGCAATTGATGCTTTTTCACTAAATTGGGATGATATGTTTGTGTACATTTTCCCACCATTCTGCCTCATAGGTCGGTGTTTGAGAAAATCAAGCAGGATGCCGCTTCAGGGGTTTTGGTGATACCAAATTGCCTGATTCAACCATGGTTCCCTTTGATGTTACAGATAGCGATCCAACCTCTTTTTGCTGATTCCAAACAGTAGGAATTTGCTGGAGCATCCAGTAACGCATTAAGTTCATCCGTTATGTGATGGTATGGATCTGTTAATTTGCAGGTTTTAAGAATGCCTTACATTGGTCGAGGGCTTTCTAGGCCTTTCTAGGCGAACGGTGGATATACTCACTGCAGCCTGGAGAAAGAGTACTCAAAAACAGTCTATGACTTATGAAAAAAAAAAAAAAGGGAACAATATTGTGTTCAAAAGAATATTCAATATGATACTGTAGTTATTGAAAATGTGTTAGAGTTTATCTACACTTTATTATGATGAGTGTCTTAGCTATACTGCTATCAATGCAGCTAGAAGTGCTTGGTCGGTATATCTTGTAATAGGTATACGGACACAAAGTATAGGTTCTCACCCTCTCATATCTAGGTTGATGAAAGGAATCTTTAATTCCAAACCGCCTAAGCCTAGGTATATGGTAATCGGCGAGGTAAGTTTTGTTCGTAACATACTTCGTCATTGGGTCCCTGTCACGTCTATAACTTTGTTAAAATTAACCATGAAATTGGCTATGCTAATGGCATTGGTGTCAGTACAGAGAGTGCAGACTTTCCAAAAACTTCAGTTCGAGAGAATGGAAGTGAATACAGAGAATGTTCTGTTTTATATTTCTGACCTGCTCAAACAAAGCAGGCCAGGTGTGACAGGTTTTATGATTGTGTTCTCAGCATATCCTACAGCTCCATGTTTATGTGTAAGGACACATTTGTTACATTACATTGAAGCCACAAGGGCTTTAAGACAAGAAGAAACGGGATTGTTTCTCAGTTACAAGAAGCCAACATAAAAGAGTGGCAGTTCAGACTATCTGAAGGTGGTTAAAGCAAGAGTTGGTTCAGGCAGGAATGAACATTTATGTGTTTACATCTCATTCCACTAGCGCAGTAGCAACATCCGCGGCCAGGGCGACGGACGTTCCCATCGACCATATATTAAAAGCCGCAGGTTGGAAAAATGAACTTGTGTTTCAGCAATACTACCATTGGCCGATTGCCGATGGAGGGCTCTTTGCCAACTCAATATTGAGTGCTGTTGCTATTGTTTAAAGTCTGTTTTCAATACTGTTTCATTCTGTTTCGTTTGTTGCCCTACATTAAGAGGGTTTATTGGTTGTTTTATGACCAAAAATAAAACTGTTTTGTTTTTGCATGATATGCAATGTCATGTTTACAGCATTATTGATGATACTCGGAGTCAATCGATGCAGTGAGAAGCCGGGATTTTGATATGCGGCATAAAAATCACAGAGCTTTAAAATCTTCACGTAGTCACTCACGTGACTCCGAAGTAAAATAGAATAGTAAGATTAAACGAGAACTTACCAGTTTGAAGTATGATCTTGATTTTATGAGGAGTTACGTTGGTGATTACGTGCCCGCCACGCCCAACCCTCTCTCATAGAAAAAAGGTAATAATGGTAGTTCTCATGTTGATCATCTTAATATGTTACTTCAATTATGGTGTTGTCTGTGATTTCATACCGCTGCTTTGAAGATTGACGCGCATGCGCCCTGATGGGGTTCTTCACGTAATCACCAACGTAACTCCTCATAAAATAAAGATCAAACTTCAAACTGGTAAGTTCTCGTTTAATCTTACTATTCTATTTTACTTCGGAGTCACGTGAGTGACTACGTGAAGAACCCCGCCAGTGCGCCTGCGCGTCATTACGTCAGACGTCTTGACGCAAACGGACGTGAGGAGCAGAGCTCCTACAGTGGTTTGTAGTTTTTCAACTACAAGGTAAGTAGAAACTTTTTTCATGTTTTCCAGGTCCGTTTACTGTGGGTCTATGGGGATTTTTTCCACAGACGCCATGGAAAAAACGGACAGGGGGAAGAGGCGAGCGACACAGCCGACAGAAGTCGGGAAAGTCGGGAGTCTGCGGTTAGAGACCAACCGCCTCTAAACCCCGGTACAGTCACCAGCGGTGAGCATAGCGACTGTGGACCTGGGGCTGGTGAAAACACAGTCAGCGCCTGTCGGGCAAAAGACGAAGTTTAAATCCCAACGGCCCACGGAGGGAGTCCCAGGCAATGGAAGTAGCTCCAGGGCTAGATACTGCTTTCGAGCGTATTGCCCAAATAGAAAGCCTTTTACATAGGCTGTTGGAGCAAAGTTCACTCAGGGAGGAGTGTACTGAAAGCTGAGCTGCTGGAAACAGCTCAAACAGCTCCTGGTACAGGGCTAGATACTGCTTTCGAGCGTATTGCCCAAATAGAAAGCCTTTTTCATAGGCTGTTGGAGCAAAGTTCACTCAGGAAGGAGTGTACTGTAATCCAAGCTGCAGGAGCAGCTTAACAGCACCTGGCTCAGGGCTGATGGAATGCACCCTCAGGAATGGCTTTTGACAAGGTGCCACATAAGAGACTATTGCTAAAAATAAAAAATTATGGGATTGGGGGTAATATATTAGCATGGGTAGAGGATTGGCTAACAAATAGGAAGCAGAGAGTGGGGATAAATGGTTCATACTCGGGATGGCAACCGGTAACTAGCGGGGTTCCGCAAGGGTCGGTGCTGGGACCCCAGTTGTTCACAATTTATATAAATGATTTGGAGGAGGGAACCAAGTGTAATATATCAAAATTTGCGGACGATACAAAAATGGGAGGAAAAGTAGGGGATGAGGAGGATAGGAAGAGTCTGCAAAAGGATATAGCTAAGCTAGGTGAGTGGGCAACAACTTGGCAGATGAAATTTAATACTAATAAATGTGAAGTCATTCACTTTGGGAAAAAAAATGATAGGGCAAGTTATTTTCTAAATGAGGTGGAGCTGCGTTGTAATGCAACGCAAAGGGATCTAGGGGTAGTAGTACATGAATCACTAAAAGTTAGTATGCAGGTGCAGCAAGCAATCAGGAAGGCCAATGGAGTTTTGGCCTTTATTGCTAGGGGGATTGAGTATAAAAACACGGAGGTCTTGCTGCAGCTGTACACAGTATTAGTGAGACCACATTTGGAATACTGTGTACAGTTCTGGGGTCCATACTTAAGAAAGGATGTACTGGCCCTGGAGGCAGTGCAGCGAAGGTTTACAAGATTAATTCCTGCAATGAGGGGATTGACATATGAGGAAAGGTTAAGTAGGCTGGAACTCTACTCTTTGGAGTTTAGAAGAATGAGAGGCGATCTCATTGAAACATATAAGATCGTGAGGGGCCTTGATCGGGTGGATGCACCGAGGATGTTCCCAATGATCGGGGAAACTAGAACTAGGGGACATAGTTGTAGAATAAGAGGGGGCTCTTTTAAAACTGAGATGAGGAAGAACTTCTTCACCCAGAGGGTGGTTAATTTATGGAATTCACTGCCCCAGGGAGCAGTGGAAGCAGAAACATTAAATATATTTAAATCTAAAATAGATGGTTTTTTAGCTGCCAAGGGGATAAGGGGCTACGGGGAGAGGGCAGGGATATGGACCTAGGTATGGTTAGTATAGTAAGACCTGAGTGATCTCCTGGACAAGTGTCGATCGCCTGGATTGGGGTCGGAGAGGAATTTCCCGGATTTTTTTCCCGAATTGGACCTGGGTTTTTATCCGTTTTTTTGCCTCCCCCAGGAGATCACGCGGTTCTTGGGGTGGAGAGGGGTGATAGCGATATAAAGGGGAGGGTAG
Source organism: Malacoraja senta (assembly GCA_038087875.1). Taxonomy (NCBI): domain Eukaryota; kingdom Metazoa; phylum Chordata; class Chondrichthyes; order Rajiformes; family Rajidae; genus Malacoraja; species Malacoraja senta. Next base: position 128,389,401 of record CM075977.1, read on the forward strand.
TGTCTTGTGTTCTGTGTCTTGTGTCTACTGTTTGTGGGTAAGGGTGTCTGTTTAGTGTTCAGCCATGAGCGAATGGCGGTGCGGGCTCGATGGGCCTGGTGGTCTACTCTCGCACCTACTTTCTATGTTTCTATGTTTCTATGAGGAGCGTGCTACGGGTCATGAGATTTCAGACCCCGACTCTGACAGTGAGGCTGTACAAGGCGATGGACGGCAGCTGCCAGATGTTCCACCCCTGGCAGTAGGATTCGCTGCCCCGTCAGGGTCAAGAGAGCCATTAGGAGAAGAACTGGCCTCCTTAATAAATTACTTGGTTTACCATTAGCTGGAACAGCAGGAGATGGATGAGACTGCAAGAGTAACTGTGGGTTGCTGAAAGCAGCAGCAGTGAACCAAATTATCTGGAATCAGTTGCAGAGAATATTAAAGCTGCTGGGTTCTGGAATAACTGCTTTTACCAGAATAGCAGGTAACAGCCAAAAGATGACGAAGTTGCATCAGCAAGCACTGGAGTTGCTATGCAGCACCCACTTCGAGATCAATTATCTGAGGAAAGTGCTATATGGCCTACTATGAATCCGAAATTTGCAGCACTCTGCAAACCAAGTAATATACAATTACCCAACTTACTCTTTGGAGAGGATCTCAGGAGACGTATTAAAGAGTTGGAAGATGAAGCGAAAACAGGATTGATAAAAACATCAATGGTTGAAAAGTCTGTAAAGAGGAAGTATCCTTTCAGACGTCATACGGATCCTAGACCAGGACCAAGTCGCTCATCAACGCAGGGACGTAGCTGGCGGCATGCAGCGGGAGTAAGGACCAGTGGTGGTGCTTCCGGGAGAATCCAGGGATCTCAGAATACTCAAATGACTCAAGAGGTAGGTGGACCTGGTTCTCAGGGTAACATACTAACTGGATTAAGTCCAAAAGTTGGAGGCAGATTACGTCTCTTCTATAAACATTGGAAGAAGATTATTTCAGATGTGGTAATTCTGAATAATATACAAGGATTTCGAATTGAATTCAATCCAAATTATGATTTGCCTGTCCTAGCAGAACTCTCCACTTTGCGAAGTAATGGAGGTTCAAGTTGTGCTTCAAAACCCTATATATAAAAGGTGTTATTAAAGAATCAGTCTACCAAATTCACCAATTTGGGTCAAATATATTCCCTCGATCAAAAAAGGATGGAGGATGTAGGATTATTATAGACTTGACAAGTCTGAATCCTTTTGTTCAGTGTCTGTTCACTTGCAAGATATGAAGTATTTTAAATTTACATGGATGAACCAATTAGGGCAGTTCAAAGCTCTGCCTAAAGGGTTAACGTTCCCTCCCAGAATATTCATAAAATTGTTAAAATCAATTCTGGGGTTGCTGAGAGCCAGGGGCATGTACTAATGGCATACCTGGATGATGTCCTGATTATAGGAAGGACAAAACAGTCAACAGAAGCATCGGTTGCAGTAATAAAATCAAACTTTTGAAAGTTTGGAGGTTTCTAAATTCATCCAAAGAAATCAAGGTTAAAAACATGTACCTCGATTAATTATTTGGGGTTCACAATTGATTTAGCCCAAATGCAAATTACTTTGCCCAGTGAAAAAAGGGTGGAGTTGATTAAAGATTGCAGTAATCTGTTAAACGAGCAAAAACCTCTAATCAGACAGGTGGCTCGAGTACTGGGAAAATTAGTAGATTCCCAGCAGTCCAGTATGGACCATTACATTATCAACAGCTGCAGAGAATTAAAGAACAGGCACTGAGAGTAAATGCTGGTCATTTTGATAGAACCATGCAAGTAACAACAAATGCTGTTTCTAAGCTGCAGTGGTGGATTCTACATGTCTCAAGCAGTTCAGGCAAAGTGCTGATTGAACAACCTTCCATGATATTACAAACTGATGCCAGTGCACTAGGATGGGGTGCAACTGACTTAACATCGAGCTGCGGAGGCAGATGGAATCAGGAAAAGTTAGTGTTACTGCAGACATGGGGAATTACCTATTTGGAGCTTTTAGGAGGTTTCTATGGACTCCAAGCTTATGGTTCTAACACAACTAAAAGGAAGGTTCAAGTTCAAATTAATAAACACAACAGTAGTTGCCTATATTAATGATATGGGTGGAATTAAGTCGGTGTCATGTGACAAAATGGTTAAATCAACGGGTCTTGGTGTATTGAAAAGAACATTTGGATTTCAGCTATCTATCTACCAGGTAGAATGAACACGATAGCAGACACCAGGTCACGAAAAGTTCCATGATAATAAAGAATGGATGTTGAATCAAGAGGTATTCAATGATATAGTAATCAGATTTGGAATGACCGACATCGACTTGAATCATCAGCTATCGAGATATGTCTCATGGAAACCAGATCCAGGAGCAGTGGCGATTGATGCTTTCTCGCTACATTGGGGTGGTATGTTTTCATATATATTTCCACCTTTCTGCCTCATAAGCCAATGTTTGCTTAAAATCAGGCAAGATGCTGCTTCAAGGGTATTGATAGTACCAGATTGGCCTACACAGTCATGGTATCTGTTGATATTAGAATTAACAACACAAATGTTGATGAAAGTCCCAAAAAGGAGTAATTTATTGCTGCACCCTGTAACAGGGTAAAAGGCCTGTCTCACGAGTCTGCGGTCTATGGCGGCGAAACGGGAAGAATCTGCCGCCATAGACCGCGCACTCGTGAGAAAGTACAATTCCCGGGCCGTGCGTCGGTGTTCCCAACACCGTGCGGTGCTAAAATAAATTCGACAATGTCCAAAACTAAATACTCACCGCACAACCTCCACCAGTGAAGCACGAGTGCGCACGGCCGCTCGCAAGGGCCGCCGCCAGTATGGCTCGAGCGCCGTGCGTCAAGCCTCCACTGCCACAGCCTCCGCCAGTGAGGCACGTGCCGCCGCCAGTGACGCACGTGTGCTGCACGGCCGCAGGCACAGCCACCGCTGCAGCGCCGCGATCTGGACGGCAGCCGCCACAGCCGCCGCTGGTGAGTCACGTGCGGCGGGCCGACGTCATCGTAGTCGGCCCGCCCTTTTTTTACTTACCGCAAGCACGTGGGACCCGTCGTGTTTGAATTAACTCGGCTCCCGCGCACCAGCCGTGTGGCGCTCCGGTGGATAAGCTCGACGCTCTCGCCGTTGCCGCACAGTCCTCGTTACCGGCGACGCCGCGCTTCACCGCCGATGACCGCAAACAGGTAAGACAGAGCCTTAACAACATCCATTATATCATCGTTTGGATTTGTTGATTTGCAGGTTTTAAGAATGCCTTTTCTGGGACGAGGACTGTCTGAGCATACTGTGGACATGCTTACGGCAGCCGGGAGGAAGAGCACTCAAAAACAGTACCTTTCTTATATTAAGAAATGGGAAGAGTTCTGTGTACAAAAGAATGTGCAATAAAGTACTGCAGATATTTCAAATGTTTAGAATTTCTGTCAAAACTTTATTATGATGAAGGTCTGAGTTGTAGTGCAATTAATTCAGCCAGAAGTGCATTGTCCTCATATTTGGTTCTGGATTCAGAAAGAAACTCAATTGGGTCACACCCAATTGTTTCCAGACTTATGAAAGGAATCTTTAATTCCAAACCACCGAAACCTAGGTACGTGACAATCTGGGATGTAAGTGTGGTACTGAAACTACTTCGTGAATGGTCATCAAGTGTGTCCTTACCTTTGGTCAAGCTCAGTATGAAAGTATTCATGCTTATGGCATGAGTGACAGCACAACGAGTGCAAACACTTGGAAAATTACAAATAGACAGTATGGAAGTAACTGAAGACAAGGTTACATTCTATATCTATGACCTACTAAAGTAAATTAGGCCAGGTGTGACAGGATTTAAAATTATGCTAGCAGCATATCCAAATGATCCATGTCTCTGTATTAAGACATATTTATTACAATACATTGAGGTCACAAAGATTTTGAGAATACGGAAACTGGGTTGTTGATCACACACAAGAAACCACACAAGATAGTTTCAATACAGACTATTTCCAGATGGATAAAAGAAGTCTTAACAGCTGCTGGTATTAACACTTATGTTTTTACGTCTCACTCGACTAGGGCAGCAGAAACGTCGGCGGCCAGGGCAAAAGACGGCCCCGTCGACCATATCCTCGCAGCCGCCGGGTGGTCCAATGAGTTGATGTTTCAACATTTTTACCATCGGCCTATTGTTAATGCGGGGTTGTTTGCAGAAACTATTTTAAGTTCTGTGTAAATTCCTCTGGTTTAAAGGGGATCTGATTCATTTCATTATTGAAATGAATTACTGCATTTGTGGTACAAATGTTATTATGAATGCATGATTGATTATTCTCGTTCCGAGTCAATCTATGCAGTGAGAAGCCGGGATTGATCCACGGCATGAAATCACAAAGCTTTAAAATCTTCACGTAGTCACTCACGTGACTCCGAAGTAAAATAGTAAGATTAAACGAGAACTTACCTAAGTTTGAAGTTTGATCTTTATTTTATGAGGAGTTACGTAGGTGATTACGTGCCCACCACGACCCTACCCTCTATCATAAAGGTCAGATGGAAGTTCTTGTATTACTCGTTTTATTATGAGACTATATTACTTCGGTTGTTGTTTTTTGTGATTTCACACCGCTGCTTTGAAGATTGACGCGCAGGCGCACTGGCGGGGTTCTTCACGTAATCACCTACGTAACTCCTCATAAAATAAAGATCAAACTTCAAACTTAGGTAAGTTCTCGTTTAATCTTACTATTTGTTATAGTAATGGAATATAGCTTCTTGAACAACTGGTCAATATCAAGGGATACAGAGGTTCGTTGATAAATCTTTCATTAAAATGAGTGCCAATTAGTTGCTCCATTACAGCTTTATTCATGCCACTTCAGGAATCTTACCTTAGAATGATGATTGAATAATCTTATTGAGAGTTATGAACTTGATCTATCTACTTTTACATACAATATAAACTTTTCAAAAATGTTTCCTATTATAGTAATCTTGGTGGAACAAGTTCTGACTTTATCAACACAACAATGTCTTGCCATCTTTTCTGCAGGATAATGCACCATCTTTGAATTGGAAGGAGTGAAGCATCACTAGCCAACTGCATCTTGTATTGACATTACATCTGTTGTGCTACCTCATTAGGCAGAAAATCTAACCCTGTTCTATTAATGTTTTACTGTTGAAGCCATTATTTTACAGAGCACTATCTTGGCGCAGCTCATTGTGGTAGTTATTATTGGAGTCAACTCTTGTACTCAGAGCTCAAAGAAGTTTGACTATTTTCCAAGAATTCTTTCCAGCCTTCCTCTAAACTTCTTACTCACCGGTATATCAGCAAACATCTTCAATTCCTGCATCGATTATATTATGATACACATTTTAGTAAATGTCAACAATGTGACAAAATTGTCTGATTGGAATATCAAACAGTACTAAACAGTTGACAAAACTGAACTCTTGTCTAAGGTTGTGTCTTAACCATCACAGCCAACGTTTTCTATGCTTACAACTGGCCTGCAATTAGTGTATAAATTAAAGCATCTCATCTGGAACACAAGCTTGCTTCTAAAGACCCATCCAAGCAGAATAATGATCTTTCAAGCAAAGATGCTTGAAGGTGTGGTAAGCCAAAAATATCTGGTTTGGACTGAATTAGCAGAGGACAATGGAACTCACTGTGAAGAAAATGACATCGGTCAGGCTGGACTATTTTCTGTCTATCTCAGATTTACAGAAGGCATCAACAATTAAACTCTTTTTCTTTTCGATTCCTTTTCAATAATGTTGTTTCCTATTTCACTTAGGTAGCTTACAACCCAAGGTACAAACGTTGAATTGTCCAACTTCAAGTTATACCCTACTACCCCCTCTTTCTTTCCCCTGCCCCCCACGCTAGTGGACTCCTATTTCTCCCACTATCTTCCAAAACCCACCTCCCCTAGTTACCCTGCTCATTTCCCCTCCTTCGTACACTCATCTCCCATCCGTGAGACCCCAGCTCCTCCTTACCCCCCTCTTTTCCCTCCCCCCTGTCCCCTTTCACCCCGATCCTTCCATCTAGTTTTACATTTCACTCCTCTCCTTATCTGACACTGTTGTTGGATGACCCTGATTTTGATTAATGAAATGTTTCTTTAATTTGAAGGTGCAGTATTTCCCACATTACAACAGTTACTTTGCTGCCAATATACTTAATTGGCTGTACAATGAACTAAGATAGCTTGGTTTGTTAAAGGCACAATATTACTGCCAATCTTTATTTCTGATAAGACTGCTTCTGATCTATTTTAACACTGAGGCACTATTTCAAACATAAATTTAATCAGAACTATTATAGCTAGAAATAAATGAAATACAGGAAAAATCAAGTTTTTAATGGTTTGCTTAAGGAATATGAAGTATATTAATGAAACCTGAAGATGTGGAAATCTGAAAAGAAAGGCTGAAAGGGTGGAAATACTCAATTAGTCAGGCAGCATCTGTGGATGGATGAACACAGGTATTAACACTGGTATCAATAACTTTTTATCAGAATTGGAAAAAGTGAGGAAGCATGTGGCTTTTAAATTGCAGGGAAGAGGTGAGGTGAAGAGAGAACAGAGGGAATGTCGATGATAGGGTGGAGACCAAAATTCTCCAGATGATGCAATGCCTTGGGGCCCCCTGTGTAGTGGTAAACAAGGGCCATTACAGAGAGTGGAGAGGGGAGGTGGGGGCAGGAAGGAGAGAAGTAACTCTGGTGGAATTTTGAGACCTCAATCCCTGCAATTATTAGAAGTGTGAAGCAAAAGAGAATATGAGGAATACTATGCACAACTAGCAGCATTCTTTGAGGGAGCAAATCTGAGATTACACTACAGTTGGATGATCTTACATCAGACTGGCCAGTTCAGACAAATGGAATGATGAGCAGGAATAGGCCAATTGGCCATTTGAGCTGGCTCCGCTATTCAATAAGGACATAGTAATCTAACCTTGGCCTCAATACCACATTTTTGCTCTCTCCTCATACCCCAAGACTATTTGTAGTTTAAATATGTCAACTTCTGTTTTGAATTTATTCAGTGACTCCTGCTCTATGGTTCTCAGGGATAGAATTTCAAAGATTCACAATCCTTTGAATGAGGATTTCTTTCTCTGCTCTCTCTTAAATAGGTGAGCCCTTATTCCGAAATGATACTCTTGAATTTTAGATACCCCAGTTTAGTTTAGTTTAGAGATATAGCGCGGAAACAGGCCCTTTGGCCCACCAAGTCCGCACTGACTAGCGATCCCCGCACATCAATGCTATTGTACTCACACAAGGGACAATTTATACTTATACCTAGCCAATTAACCTATATACCGGTAATGTCTTTGGAGTGTGAGAGGAAACCGAAGATCTCGGAGAAAACCCCAACGGTCACGGGGAGAATGTACTAACTATGTACAGACAGCACCCTTGGTCGGGATCGAACCCGGGTCTCCAGCACTAAAAGCGCTGTAAGGCAGCAACTCTACCACTGCCCCACCATGCCGCCCTTAGAGTATCTAGTTTCACATCATATCAAATTCCTTCAGACAGTTCAATCATATCACTTGAGTCATCTCGACAGGTACTTGAATCACCAAGGCATAGGCTATGTGCATAATCTGGGCAAATGGGATTAGAAAAAGGTAGGTTAGCATGGACATGGTGGGCTGAAGGATCTGCTTCAGTTCTGTGTGGCTCTATGATCCTATAATTCATTATTTTTATCCTCCGTAATGACTCCATGGAAAGCTTTAAAAAAATATTTTGTAGTAGTTACAGAAGCAATCGGTGTATTTCAAGTCAAAGGCTGTCATACCTGTACTCATCATTGTCCATCTTCTACAATGGGTCTTAATCAGATGACAGGTTCACCAGTGTGTCAGTGTTGGTCTTTACACGTGTTTTATGCATTTACCAGTAATGCTCGAAAATGGTCAGGGGTCTGAAAATTTGATGCAATGGGCCTATATGAGTCCTTTTTACACCAATAAATAAATCATAATAAAGATAATTACATTTTCCAAAGGAAAATAGAAAAGGATAAGAATATAAAATCAACCAATCTTAGAAAAATTATTAGATTTTTAATGTGAAAGCTAATAGGGAAATGGTAAATTTTTTTTTTAGCTTTTCATCAATTTGTGCGACACAGCGCTGCATCACCACCACCCCACCCCCCAATCCTGATACAAGAGGGCATATTGGGAATGTGGCACCGGAGTCATTAAGTGTAATGGACAGAAAATCCGAAGGGACCCAATGACCCATGTAACCAAATTCCTGATATGTAGTTCCAGCAAACAAAGCTTTTCACGGAGCAGGATTTGTAAAAACACATCCTCCGGTGTATAGTTAGTGTCCACAAAGAGCACTTTCCTTGAATACGCTTCAGCAACAGAATCCAGCACTATTCATTACATATATAAATCAATCTAAAAACAATGTACTTCTTATGACGGAATATTTTGTGATACGACCCTTGCTTCCTAAATTGCTAGATCTTAAATAATAGGTCAATTCTAAGAGGCAGAATCTGTTGTGATAAACAATTTTAAACAACATAATGATATATAAAAAACACATTTACAGCAAAGAGGGATGGATTTACTTTGTTTAGTCTTCAATCATGATGGTAAACCGCCTGTTAGAAAAACTCAAAGCATTTTAGGTGGAGTTTACTGCTGTCTGCAAGCAAATAGACTGAATAACAGAGGAGGTGTTCTCTTCTGGCCGCACTGCACTAATTCTAACCTTTACCCACACTGTCAGTGGATTAATGTCTTACTGTTTGGTGTGTGCTGCTTAATCTGTAAAACAACATTGTCGCAGAACTCAGTTTATGCTTGGCACCATTGAGCCTCCCCTCCCCTCCCCCAGGCTATGAAGACGTGAATGCTGAAATTCCCAGTCCTCTCAGTACCTCAAAGTTCTCAGTGACAAATGCTTTTTGAGGCCTTTCAACTGTTGGCAATTGTATTTTTTGTACCAGATCTCCATGGCAACAAGGCCTCTCAAATCCTATTGCCGTGTCCTTTGCACAAATGATTGTGCTGATGTAGCTTCACTGATAAAACCATGTGCTTAGCCTAATATGCTGACACTTTTTCCATGTATGAAGCAACTGGATGAAATCTTAGAATTATAAAAGCCTCACTAAAATAAATTTGCCAACAGTCTCGATCACATTTTTAATTAAATCTTTCACCCAATTTTCACCTTGAAATGTTCGTTCTCTTCATATGTTAAAATCATTAGCATTAATCACTTGGGCTAAAATGACACCAGAATGGCCATTTTGTTCCTCGAATGATTAATAAATGCATTACACATTCAACCCAGCCTCAGAAGCTGTGAGCACTAAACCAACACCAGCTAATAACCTCCCTATGCAATGATTTAACAATATAGAACCACTGAATGAGAGAAAAGCTAAAAACAAGGTCACTACAGGAAGGCAGGAAAGGAACAATCTTTTCCATAGCTACACAATGCCATTCAGTTTGTCTCATGTTCTAAAGACTTAGATAAATTCCATTGTTGTTGGATTGCAAATAAATGGAGAACATGGACATTTTAATAGTCAGTTAATTTATAGTTTTCTTTCCCAGAACTATGCAGCATATTCCCCTAATTTCTACAAATTTAAACCTTAACTTAAAATATATATTTTTTTAATTTATATAACCCCATGTTTCAGTATTCCTGTAAATATGTTTACCATTAATGAAAACAACTTTAAAATAAAATGTTATCTTGTAATAATGACATTGAATGATATATAACTTTCAACAGAAACATCAAAATGACATATCCTAGGGGACTGAGAAGGGACTCAAAGCTTCACTGAATAATTCATAATTTTAATTAATTGAAAACACACATTCTCAGGAGAGTGACTGTAGTATTTCCATGCCAACTTACTTCAAGTTTTAAAGCCTGAAATTGTAGCGGATTTATCTACAATTACAGGATATTTATTTGAAATTAATTATTCACATAGGCTTCCCTGGTGACCCATCTGGGCATGGCTGAACCACACAGATAAGCAAAGTTTTGGATTCATTTGTGGACTGGTCCTGGACCAGTTGAACTCAGCGGTGGTGTAGATTAGTAAATTGCTTCAGTATCTTGAGGATAAACAGTAGTGAAAGCTGGAAAATGTCTAATTAATCCAGTTACGTTTTGAGTAGTAGTTACAAGAACATTGGATAATGGATTTATTTTTTATTTTATTTTTGGTTTTGTGTATAAAGTTCCAGGATCTAAGGCATGGTGGAGATGAAGGGATGGTGATATATTTCCAAGTCAAGACGATGTGAGGCATGGAGGGGAACCTGCAAGTGGTGGTGTCCCTGTGCACCTGGTCCAGTGGTCCTACCTTGTCCTACATTGTTTTAGAGGTTGTAGGTTTGGGATATGCTGACAGAGTAGTTTCTGTAAGTGACTGTAGCTCTTCTTGTGGATGGTCAACCTTTTGTTGGTGTAAATTCCAGTTCTAGACTTACCTCCTTAGTCTGGTTTAGTCAAACACTAAGTCAAACTCTGGTTCCAAAACCTTACTTTATTGAAGAACAAACTGCAGGGACGGTTGCCGATCCACTCACGCAAGGCAACAATATCTTGTGCGAACAGAACAGAAGTCACATTCAACCGACACACCCCAAAGAATTACCCACCCTCTTATACCCTTCCAAATTAAGGACATGACATTACTTGGGGGAGGCAACCCCTACAAACCAATCACACATGTCGATCACATTATACAGTTATTGACAGTTCCCTAACCCAATCACAAAGTACCGCATTACATTGTTTCTGCAGAAAGTTCTAGCAGGAACTCGGTTAACATAGTTTACATATGTATAGAAACATTTTCCCAGGTAATTGTAAACAGTCTGAACAAGGCTTCACACTTTAACCAATCACGAGATAACAGCACAGACACTCTACAACATAGTTAACAGTATTTACAACTCCCCCTTATCTGACCAATCCTGACCATGCATTTGCAACACCTCTGAGCTCCTCTGCAAAAGTCCTTATACATTTTAACAAAGGAAGAGACATCTGGACCTCACCTCATCCTGCATATCCATCTAGGGTCCAGACTTTCTGGCGCCAGCTCACAGATTTCCATCTGAGGAGTCTTCACCTCCCGAGTTTTCATGGGCGTAAATCCCCTCCATCCATCTTGATAAGTTCACCTGTACTTGACCCATAGCAGTGCATTAAGTTTCTAAGAGAATCTGGAATAAAGTAAGTTAGCAGTCCATACTTCCACGGATACTCTTGCAGTGGTGGAGATGTACCCATGCGTTCCTTCTGTCTACCTTCCACTTTAGTCAACAAAGGCATCTCACTATCTGCTACTCTTACTCTACAGCGTGACTCTCTCAACGCTCGGATCAAAGCTAAAATGTAGTCGGTCATCTCCGCAGTCATATGATGGAAGTTGATTATTTTCATCGCATTTTGATTCCATGGTGTGCTCAAGAGTCTACCATAAACAATTTCAGCTGGGCTCAGTCTAGACTTCCCTACAGGCAAGACTTTCATTTGAAATAAAGCTATGGGAAGTAATTTAATCCAACCAAGTCCAATCTCCACCTTCAATTTAGCTAATTTTGTTTTAAGGGTCTGATTTTATCTTTCTACAAGTCCAGCAGCCTGTGGTGGATAAGCACAGTACAATTGCTGCTGGATCCCCAGCTGTTCACAAAATTCTTTATTAATTTGTCCAATAAAGTGTGGACCGTTATCTGAACTAAGTTGAATGGGGATGCCGAATCTAGGGACAATTTCTTTCATTAACACTTTGACAACAGTAGCCGCTTTATTATCAAGGGTTGGAAAGGCTTCGATCCACCGGCTGAATGCATCAACTATGACAAGTACATATTATAACCCTGGCACCTCTCCAATTCAATGTAGTCCATCTGTAATGTCTCGAACTGACCCATAGGCAATGGTGTTTTTCCCTCTTCACATCCTATTCCTTTCCCTGGATTGTATTTCTGGCAGATTAGGCAATTGCTACTTACTTATTGAGCTAAAGTTTGTAATCTTGGATGCTACCAAGTAGCCAAAAGAATGTCTCCTACTGCCCTTGCACCACAATGGGCTGCATAGTGCATGCACTCTATAACACATATTGCCAAAGAATCTGTCATGCAAGTTTACCCTGCCGGAGTGGTCCACAGCCCAGTCATACAATCCAGTACACACCCAAGTTGCCTCCATCATTCTTTATTCCTTTCAGTAGCCTCCTCCAGCAACTGAACAATCTCTTGGATGTTTGGCATCAACTTCTCCGAGGGGGACTTGTTATTTAAACTTTTAGTCTGCCTCATCATTTTTGGTACCACCATCCTATGTTCCTGGGGTATTCCTTTTGCTGCTAAATCGGCATTACGATTTCCAATATCTACTACAGTCTGTTCTCTCGTGTGTGCACTACATTTTATAACAGAAATGTGTCTGGGTAGGATTAAGGCCTTTAATAAATCTGTCCAATTATCTAATTGAAATTTGAGTCTCTGCTGGCCAGAAATCTCCTATTTTCATATAATTGTCTAAAATCATGCACTACTCCAAATGCGTATTGAGAATCTGTGTAAACATTTATCTTCAAATTTTCCAATAATGCAATCCCAAATTAAAGCAAATAATTCAGCCTATTGTGCTGAATAAGGTGACTTAAAGGCAGCTGCTTCCACATTTCCCCCATCCTGATTAATAATTGCATACCCAGACAATTTCTCTCCTCACGGATCAATAGATGAACTTCCATCTACATACAAAGTCATGTCCAGGTCCTCTATGGATGCGTTCCTTAAGTCCTCTCATACAGATGTCCTCTCGATGATCACTAAACAGTCCTGTCCCACTTCTGACTGCTCTTCAGGGAGTGAGACAAGAAAAGACGCTGAGTTAATTTATGTTCAGTGCCTAAATCAAAGTTTTCAATTATTTCCGAGACAGATCCCATACTATTCTGGTGAGCCATTGTTAAGTGCTAGGTTTAGGAGTTGTTCCAATAACGCTGCCATTGGATACGAGTTATATCTATTCCTATGTTTTTGTATCCGACTTGAGGTTGCCCATTCAGACAAAACAACGCAGTAGGACTAGAAGGGACTGTTGTACAATGATCTTTCCAAAGTTGGAGCCTGCCTCAGTGATCTCTTTTAATCTTTGGAGGCTTCCTGTACCTTCTTAATTCACTGAGACTCGATTCATCTTCTTCGCTGGTGTGAAGTGTTAACTCCTTAATTTCTCTGAGTTAGGATGTTAGCAGGGTTTAGCACTAGTGCATGTATGGAGAAGTTTTACAACTGAGTTAATTGCTGTTAGGTCTTGTACCAGTCCATATTGACTTTCTTCTTCCGGTTTTGGAGCTGCAAGAGTAGGGGTGTTACTGTGAGGAGCAACCTCTACATTTCTTACAGATTGACTGGCAGTATTTCTTATTCTGGCATTCCACGAATCAATCTGTCAATGCTGTTGATAGCCTGTGGTCTTCTTGGATATTAAAGGAAAAGTGTTACCTCTTTCTGGGGAATTACTTGGATTGGATTGATGTTCACACATCCTACCAGAGCTGTGTCTTCTGCATATGAGGGTTCACATACTCGTATACCTCACTCCCCAGATGATGATGTAGGTAGGTAACAACTGTCCTGGAGGCCTAATAGAACTCAACAACATGTTGGTTAGATACATTTTGTTTTATAATTCTTCGGGTCTGCCATGAATTGTCCTTTCCACCATTGCTCCTGGGCCTCTTGCTCTTGCCGGATAATTTTCTTTAATCTTACTGGTACCTCAGTGTATTCTGCAGCTCCCTCCTTTCCTTCAACTAGTGCCAAAATTTTGATTTCCCACTTTGTTCCTTCTTAGTTACTTTCGTTTCCTTCTTAGTTTCTTTATTACTTCTTGTTTGTTCTTCTCATACTCTGCTCTATTCTGTCTTCTTGATGGGTACTCCCTGCTCCAGTGACCTACCCTCCACAAGTATAGCACTGATCTGGTCACCTTATTCGATGTCTTCTGCAATTTGGTCCCATTCAAATTGGCTCTAAGGCAGGCATATTATTGTAATAACGATCTAAATACTCTGGAACTCTAATTTCTCCCATTCCATTCTTTGCTAACATTTGAGGACTCCATGGTCCTGGGTCAGAATTTGGTGCCTCCTTTTTAACCATGGACTCTTTTTTTGTTTTTACTGCAGGCTGACCGTCCTGCTTTTTGACATCTTTCCAGTGGTATCTTACTGCTCTGGCCATCTGACTGGAACTAGTTTCCGACCAGTCCATATTATTAGTTTAATTGATTCAGCCACATTAGTTGGAAGGCAGTTCAGTAAGATTGCACCGTACTGAGGAGAATTTATCCCATTCCTGAAATTCAGATCCCCTGATTGATCCATGTATCTCAGAAAATCTTTCCAAGAATTAATCTGCTCCCTCTCCCTTTTTCAGTCTCACATCCAGAATCTTTGAGATATCTATAGGCTTCTGAAGAGTATTGGCAAGTGCAGTTAAAACTGCATCTTTCCTCATTCTACCATCAGTAATTATCTGTTGTATCACAGCCCATAGATCTTGGGAGTCTGCATGATACACACGCATTGTAGTTCTTAAGTAATCTACAAAGGAAGCAGGTGACTTCTTTCTGTCAGGGATCTTGCCATCATCTCGTTGGGTTTCCATGGGGTATATACTTCTATCGTTCTGTGATTATTCACACCCACTGCACTAGCCGGATCAAAAGCAGGGTTAGGTATTTCCCTGACTGGAAATTGCCAACAGGATACTTGCTCTGCCTTCAGGATTTTTGCCATATCGGTATTTCCTTCAATGTCTCCAGCTATTGTCTCACCCTCAGATATTTCTTCCTCTTCTCTAGGGGGATCACGGTACCTTCTAAACGACTCTCTCTGATCTCTCGCTACTCGTCTAATTCATCTAGGCTTGGGCTCGCAAAAATACTCTGGTGGTTGTACTATTCCTTTAAATGCTTTGTCCTTAACTACTAGTTATCTTTTTTGTTTTACTCCTGGTACCGTGAGCTACCGGACTATCTGTCGTCAGTGGAGCAGTCGGGGTTAAAGAATCCTGTACTCATGTTGCTGCTGTTTGTAAAGCAGGCTTTATTGTGGAATGTGCAGGTGGTGTTAAAGGTGCTGCAGGCTCTGAGTGTCTGTTGTGTGCACAAGCTATACAATGTATGGGTGGAGCCCGGGGAATGCAAGAGGAATATGGTGGAGGCTGCGAACTTCTTCTAATTTTAACACATTCCCAATCTTCCAAATATTCATCTTCTCCCCCTTCAAAGCCAATGCCAACCATCGGATCCTTAAATTCGAGATCTACTGGTGCCAGTTTTCCTTCAGAAGATTTCCTTCTCCCCGCTCCTGATCTCTAGTCCATCCACACCCCTCTCTCAAGGTGCCTGGAGATCAGTTTAATTCAGTATCTTTCAGTTCTATCCCAAGCTTTGAAGCTGCTTCTTTCCAACTTGCCATTCTCACAGCCTCTCTATTCGCTTTCTGCTCCTCATAATATGTTCTCCACAATCCTATTAACTCCTTCGCTGCCTCACTGTTGCTACATTGCCAAATAATGTGTTCAATATACTTCACTCCCTTCAATGTTCCATTATGGGGCCATAATTCGTCTCCTAATTTCTTATTCAACGCCCCTGAAAAGTTTTTCAATCTCTCAGCCTTTTGTGGAAACTCACTACATACTAATTGAAGTGGGCTTTCGGGATCTTCAATCATATCACGCTCGATCTGATTTCCCATTTTTGCTGACAATAGAAAAAAACTCAGCAATTCACACACTCTTCCAACAATTCACACTTCGATCCCGAAATTCCTAGGAATTAACAAGTTTGCTCACAAAACAATGGCAAAAGTTTTCCAACACACTAGTAAGTTTCTCACAGAAGTCTATCTTCTTCCAAACGGGTACCCAAGAACCAGTAACACAAATCCTACATACACAGAGATCCACACAGGCTTTTTAAAGTGGTAAAACACACTTCGACTCCAGGCGGGACCACCTTCTTAAAATAACAAGCAAACACAATATAGCAGCAAATTACCTGCACTTAAACACTTATAATACAATTTATTTATTGTCATTTGAACCTCAAAAGAAGTTCAAACGAAATTTGGTTTCTGCATAGAAAATAGGTGCAGGAGTAGGCCATTCGGCCCTTCGAGCCTGCACCGACATTCAATATGATCATGGCTGATCATCCAACTCAGTATCCTGTACCTGCCTTCTCTCCATACCCCCTGATCCCTTTAGCCACAAGGGCCACATCTAACTCCCTCTTAAATATAGCCAATGAACTGGCCTCAACTACCTTCTGTGGCAGAGAATGACTGTGGCAGTCATACAAGAAAAGAACCAAGACACACAACCAACACAATCTACACAAACATTCATCACAGTGAATCTCCTTCTCACTGTGATGGAAGGCAAAGTCTTGTCTCTCCCCTGTGTTCCATTCTTCTCCCGATGTTAAAGCCCCCGGCAGGTGATGGCAAGTCCCGCGGCCGTTAAGGCTGCGCCAGGCGATGTAAGGCCCTGCTCCGGGTCGTTTTCAACCCCGCAACTCGGGCGGGAGAAGTTGCATTGCAGGAGCTCCGTAAAGCGGTCTCCCACCAGGGACCCGCGAGCTCCCGATGTCACTATCCACCGGACCTGTGGCTGGAGCCTCCGAAGCTCCGGAGTCAGGTCGCAGCCGCGCGCCACCACAGCTCTCCACGCTCCGAAGCTGGCCAGCCCCACGATGGTGTCCGCAGGCTCCGCGACTGGAGCCCCAGGTCATTCCGGTTGGAGGCCGCTCCACGGTGCTAGGCCCCAACGACAACGGAGACCTGACAGGGAAAAGGTCGGGTCCCCCGTAGAGGGAAGAGATTTAAAAGTTCCCCCACCCCCCACATGTACACAGCTAAAAACAATATAAAAACCACAACAAACTATACATTCAATGGGACAAAAAAAAAGACAGACGGACTGCAGAGGCCGCTGCAACGTCGGTCGTGCCGCCCTCGATTCAAACAAGAACAAATACAGTTGTAACACAAGAGCAAAATCACACTCAAACAAGAAATAATACAGCTAATAATTATGATGCATAAACATACTGTAATATAAAATATAAGCATTCAATTACAATACAATTCGAAGGTAAATCACACTATTTTAAATTACACGAGATCACACAATTCAAGCAAACAAGTTCTAAAAATACAGGAGCAGAATTAGTTACATTACCGGAACAAAATCAGTTACATTGCAAGAACAGTATCCCACAACTCAAATAAAGGCAGAGCAGTACAATTTAAGCAAACAGTTTTAAAAAATAGTATTTACACAATTCTAAGCAAGTCGTTATATTACAATTACGGAGTTGTACGGAGTTATATACAATTACAGAGCTATTTTACAATTTTACAAGATGAAGATCAAAACGGATATTCAATGTGAACACCTCAAATTTAGAGACATTTAGAATCAAAAATTTAGAATACAGTTCAGCGCTAATTTCCAATATGCCAATCTACCTTAGCGCTGGACCAACTTCAATACTGACTCTTAATGTACTGACCACACATCAGTGCTGACTTTTAAAGTAAATAGCCAATCTTACCCCAGCGCTGGACCTTCAATAATTCCACCGCTTAATATTGAATAACTTTTCAGAATTGTACTTTAAGATAAGTTGCCAATCGTTTACCCCAATACTGACCCTCTCAATTGTCCCGATCCTCAGACAGCTGCTGACTTAATCCAACCCTCATATTTTGACCCCCAGTAATTAATACTGACCCTCATAACTAATAACCCTATTGACCTGAACCCTCCAGAGACTCGAACCCTCACTAAACCAGAGTTTGCCAGACTACTATTCTCTTATCTCGTCGGGATCCCCAACACTAGCACGTGAATGATTGATTCATCTCAATCAGCGAAGCGGGGAAAACCGATGCGAAAACCGCACCATGGCGCCGATTTCTCCTCTCGCAATCTGGAACGACTCAACTCCCTGACCGCAAACTTATGTCTGGGGCTCCGTTGAGATCCCGGACGACGCCCCCAATGTAAATTCCAGTTCTAGACTTACCCCCTTAGTCTGGTTTAGTCAAACAATAAGTCAAACTCTGGTTCCAAAACCTTACTTTATTGAAGAACAAACTGCAGGGACGGTTGCCGATCCACTCACGCAAGACAACAATATCTCATGCAAACAGAACAGAAGTCACATTCAACCGACACACCCCAAAGAATTACCCACCCTCTTATACCCTTCCAAACTAAGGGCGTGACATTACTTGGGGGAGGCAACCCCTACAAACCAATCACACATGTCAATCACATTATACAGTTATTGACAGTTCCCTAACCCAATCACAAAGTGCCGCATTACATTGTTTCTGCAGAAAGTTCTAGCAGGAACTCAGTCAACATAGTATACATATGTATAGAAACGTTTTCCCAGGTAATTGTAAACAGTCTGAACAAGGATTCACACTTTCCTAGTGTGATAACCAATCACAAGATAACAGCACAGACACTCTGCAACATAGTTAACAGTATTTACAACTCCCCCTTATCTGACCAATCCTGACCATGCATTTGCAACACCTCTGAGCTCCTCTGCAAAAGTCCTTATACATTTTAACAAAGGAAGAGACATCTGGACCTCACCTCATCCTGCATATCCATCTAGGGTCCAGACTTTCTGGCGCCAGCTCACAGCTTGCAACTTTTCACAGAAGGAGGCCAAGCAGGTCTTGCAAATGCAAAGATCCTCCATTTTGTAATACCTCTAATTTGACCAATATTAATATTGGCAGCATGAAACCCACAATAAGCAGGTCACTGCCTGCGTCGGTAGATTAATGATCAAAGCCATGAGTTATGCTGTCAATGGATGCCCTACTTATTCAGTGATTTAGTGGCTCAAAAACAAGGCAAAATGGAATGATGTAGAATGAAGAAATCATGATCCCCACCAGAATACCAGAGAACATCCTACATTAAGTAGGAGAGAACTGCAGATGCTGGTTTACACCAAAGATAGACACAAAATTCAGGAGAAACTCAGCGGGTCAGGTAGCATGTCTTTTCTCCAGAGATACTGCCTGATCCACTGAGTTACTCCAGCATTTTGTGTCTATCCTTAATTGCGTAATGTATAAAGTCACATATCAGCTGGGGATTAATGTGGTGCCATCCTTTCCAGTTGTGCCACATCTCTGAGTCAGTACTTGGTTGTAGACTGTAGAGCAACATGAGAGCACTCGATAGCAGCCTATAATCCTCATAAAACCATGCGCTTGTTGCATCTCTTGGTCTCGGGCCAGAGAGAAAGAACACATGTACGTACTAGTATGTATTCCCTCTTTCAACAGCAGTGAAAGAAAAACATCGAGATCTTGAAAATATCTCCACCTTCCGTCTGGAAGGAGCCCAAAGCAAAAGTGTTCATTTCCACAGCAACCTTGGCACCCACTGATAAAATGGCTCTCACCCTGCTCTACATGTGTAGCTTAGGCAGATTTCAGCGAGAACGCTTTTATTAACGTATAAATGTCTTGCATAATTGTTTCTTACTGGGTTTTCACATCGAAGAATTGTTTTCATTGTGTAGATATGATCTCATGTTAAGAAGTCCCTTTCCTCTCCTTCTTTTCCTTCTCCCAACAGCTTGCTTTGCTGTGTGTTATTTCTCTATATTATGTTGCATTTCCTATTAATGCATCCAAGCCAGGGAGCGACTAGTCCCACAGTAGCTTCATGCATCTGGCATATCACTCCCTGTAGGCATTAGCACTGTTAAAAAACTCTAGAAAGCACCAAGCAATTGTAAGGTTATGGGCACAGCCAGTGGAAATTAATCGTTAACTGAATTGTAAATGTTGAAAATCCCACTGTTGGGTAGTGCGTGCTGCGGCTGAAAGTGTGATCAGCTGTGCAATGTTAAGAGAGCTTGTTAACCAGAGAGTTCCAGTTTGGCAAGAAAGGCATTAAATCAGCATTCATGACATGATCTGCCTACTTTGCAAAGTTGGCATTTGCTTACACCCTTGCTAATACAACGGTTGACCTAAACTCTTGCTACAGATATGTACACACATTGCTCACCATAACGGATCAAAATCAGCACTTGCAACAACCAATCAATGGATGCCAACTGAGGTGAAATTTGTGGACAACATTCCTTTCTCATCGACAAATAAGCATAGTACTTATTTGTACGAAGGAACTGCAGATGCTGGAAAATCGAAGGTAGATAAAAATACTGGAGAAACACAGCGGGTGAGGCAGCATCTAAGGAGCGAAGGAAATAGGCGACGTTTCGGCTCCAGACCCTTATTCAGACTGATGTGAGGGTGGGGGTGAGGGGGGGGGGGGAAGAAGAAAGGAAGAGGTGGAGACAGTAGGCTGAGGGAGAGCTGAGAAGGGGAGGAGAAAGCAGGGACTACCTGAAATTAGAGAAGTCAATGTTCATACCGCCGGGGTGTAAACTGCCCAAGCGAAATATGAGGTGCTGCTCCTCCAATTCATGGTGGGCCTCATTCTGGCCATGGAGGAGTGCAGTGTAGGTTTACAAGGTTAATTCCCGGGATGGCGGGACTATCATATGCTGAGAGAATGGAGCGGCTGGGCTTGTACACTCTGGAGTTTAGAAGGATGAGAGGGCATCTTATTGAAACATATAAGATTGTTAAGGGTTTGGACACGCTAGAGTCAGGAAACATGTTCCCAATGTTGGGGGAGTCCATAACCAGGTGCCACAGTTTAAGAATAAGAGATAAGCCATTTAGAATGGAGACGAGGAAACACTTTTTCTCACAGAGAGTTGTGAGTCTGTGGAATTCTCTGCCTCAGAGGGCAGTGGAGGCCGGTTCTCTGGATACTTTCAAGAGAGAGCTAGATAGGGCTCTTAAAGATAGCGGAGTCAGGGGATATGGGGAGATAGCAAGAACGGGGTACTGATTGGGGATGATCAGCCATGATCACATTGAATGGCAGTGCTGGCTCGAAGGGCCGAATGGCCTTTCTCACTGTTGATGTGATATATTTATAGGAATCATTTAATGACTATTAATTCAATCAAGCACAGGTGCAATGCCCATCCTTGAAACTGCAACAGGTATTCCAAAATGGCACTTCCTGGTGACTTTATTCTCATTTTGGGCAGAAATTTTCCTCAGTGAGGAAGAAGATAATATAGATCTCATCAATTATTTAAATAATTTTCATTTAAGCATGCTAAGAAAATATACAGTGAAATTCATGTGGCAAAGCAATTACATTTTATCACAGAGAATAACTATTTGGGGTTTTTATGATACAAAACACCTTTTAAAATTCAAAACTCAAAAATAGTTAACTTCTGATGATCTGGAAGAATAGAGTACTTTACCCACTCGGTATTCATTTCTTGTCTCAACCTTTCACTTCGTGTCAGATAACATAATTTGAGGGGTAAACTGTGCAACCTTCTCATATCGGCTTTCTCACTGAACCTAAAGTTCAACATAGATGGTAATACTAAATGTCACAAAGACTGTGATCTCCTCAAGGTATGTCTACTTTGAAGAAGACTCACCCGCTGAATTACTCCAGCATTTTGTGTCTACCTTCGATTTTAACCAGCATCTGCAGTTCTTTCTTACACATTTTGTCCACTCCACTGCAAAATCTCCTCAAGATATGTCTACTTTGAAGAGGTTCTCCTCCTCTCTCCGACGTGAGTTCAGCAGCATCCTCTCTCACTGCTACTGTGTCCGCCTACATTCTATCTTTGTCCCGCCCCCTCCCCTGACATCGGTCTGAAGAAGGGTCTCGAACCGAAACGTCGCCCATTCCTTCTCTCTAGAGATGCTGCCTCACCCGCTGAGTTACTCCAGCATTTTGAATCTACCGCAGGATTCTTTAGATGGACATAGTTGCTAGTTGAATAAGACACTGAGATCTTCCTTCCTCTGGAAATGTAGCATCCTCTCAGCCAGACTCACATGTGTTTGCTCCATTACCCACCCCTACCCAACCCCTTCGCCAACCCCTACCCAACCCCATTCTGTTCTTTTCAGAGATCATTTTCTTTAAGATTCCCTGGTCTGCTCACACTTTCCCACTCACCCCTTACCTGTCCCAGGCATTTACCCCTGCAACCAAAGAAAGTGTAACACCTGCCTCTTCACCTCCATCCTGACCACCATCTATGGACCTTAACAGCCCTTCCAGGTGAGGCGGTTGACCTGACAAGCAATACAATCTACCACTTCCAGTTCGGCCCTTCTTTGCCGTTCGTGATGAACTAGTACAACAAGACGGCATTATCATACAGGGCCACAAAGCTGTAGTTCCTGCCTCTCTACACAGTCAGCATTTTGATGCTGTCCATGCGGGACACCCAGGCACCGAAGCAACTGTCCTGCGAGCAAAATACATGTTTTCTGGCCTGGCATGGCCGATTACATTCACGAGAAAGTGGAATCTTGTGCAGTGTGCAACAGTTTGGCACCACATCAACAAAAGCAACCACTTCTCTCACACCCGGTTCATGCCCTCCCATGGTCCACAGTGGCAAATGACATATTTGAGTGGCATGGCAAACACTACCTGGTTCTTGTCGACTCGTTTTCTGGTTGGTTTGACATCGATCTTCTTTGTAGCCCCACTTCTCATGGGGTAGTTCAGAAGCTGGCACGCCATTTCTCTGACCACGGAGCTCAATGTCAACTACTATCTGATAATGGTAGTCAATTTACCAGCCAGTATTTCAAAGACTTTGCTACATGCTGGGGTTCTTGTCACATCACCAGCAGCCCTGAGTACCCTCAGTCGAATGGACTAGCTGAAAGTGCCGTCAGGAGTGCCAAACAATTAATGGAACGATCCCACAGAGCAAAATCAGATGTGTACCTGGACCTGCTTAACTTGCGCAACATCTCCCGCGACCCGATATTGGGTTCACCCGCTCAGCGTCTGATGTCAAGGCAGACCTGAGCCACATTGCCTGTGGTGAAACAGGCATTGGTACCGCATGTGTTCCCACCATCAGAAGTTCAGTCCAGACTACAACAAATGGACGATTAACAGAAAGGGTGGTATGATAAGACGAGCAGACCGCTTCCACTGCTAGCAGAGGGACAGGTGCTGCGTCTGCAAACGACAAAGGTCATGACTGCCTCAGTGTAATTTCTGGAACTGCCTCCGAGCCACCTTCAATGCCGATGGCGGCACCTACAGATGGAATAGGCAACATATCCTGCCTGCGAATGAGCCAGCACCAATTCCGTACTATCCTGACCGCACAAGTGTACTTCCATCCACATCCAGCGGCATCGGCCCGACTGCACCAGCACGACAACCTGTTTCTGATCTGGTTACTTCGCCAATGGGCACGCTGCCTCCACCTGCGCCAAAGTCTCCTGTTTCGTCACCGGGAATGCCGTTTCAATCTCCAACACCTACTTCTCCACCGATCGTGTCCCCAGTTACATGAAGGCGATGCAGGACTGTACCATACGCATGCAGGTCATGTTTGTAAGCCCACCGTAAAGTACCCGGGCTATGTTTGAACTTCCTTCAGTTTATTGACTCATACTATATGTGCTCTGTATAATCAGTAGTTTTACATTTGCATTTAATTCTTTAAGAGGGAGGATGTAGATTAGTGTGTTAGTACTATATATATATATATATATATATATACTAGACTAAGTGGGACCCGTTGGGTCCCAGCATCACGCGGCAGGGTTGGTCCCACAACGCAATATTCCACCTCTCCACCAATTCCAATATTGGTGGCCAATGGTGGGGGGGGGGGGCGGCATTCTGGAACGCTAGTATGGGTGTTGTGGGCTGAATGGATTCTTGGGCTGCAGCTCAGTCACTCAAGCCTGTTGTGCTGGCAGCTCACTCACTCACGGCTGGTGGGCTGGCAGTTGACTCACGGCTGTTCCTTGAAATTCCATTTCAAGCAGGGTGCAAGGCCACCAACTTCAAGTGCAGTTTCTTACCACTTCAAGCAGTGTGCAAGGCCACCAAATTCAAGTGCAGTTTCATACCATTTCAAGCAGGGTGCAAGGCCACTAAAGGCAGCGAGTCTTGACCTCTCCCTCCTCCATCTGGCAGAGACTGAGCCACGCCAACACTTCTGGGTTTTATAGTCCCTCCACCCTCCCACCAAAAGGGGCATGGCCTTCATGGCGGGATTGACAGGAGAGAGAATCTCAACATTTTTTAAACACTAATAACTCTTTTATTTTACATCAATGGGAAAAATCCTTGGCACCTGATGAGCGGAGCGGGACTCTGAGTAAGATGGCCAAAAATCACAGCCATATGTGGTAGCGTTTTTTCTAAAATCAATATAAAACACAAACAGGAAGTGGTCAAGATTAGACTTTTAATTATATAAAAGGCAAGGCAACTTTAATTAGCAAGGCAACTTTAATTGGGCAAGGCAACTTTAATTAGGCAAAGCAACTTTAATTAGGCAACACAGCTTTAGCATTTCCAAACCAAAGCCAAAACAGCTTTAGCATTTCCAAACCAAAGGCAACACAGCTTTAGCATTTCCAAACCAAAGGCAACACTGCTTTAGCATTTCCAAACCAAAAGCAACACAGCTTTAGAATTTCCAAACCAAAGGCAACACAGCTTTAGCATTTC
>CM075977.1:128414345-128750705 GCA_038087875.1 Malacoraja senta
ATCGATCCCGGCCGGGTCTACGGAGCTGTCCCGTCCCCACCCGAGTGCCCCCCCTCCCACGGGTGGCCGGAGAGGGTCGGGAGCAAAGATCCTCCGCTATAGGATCTTTGGTCGGCAGTCAGATGGGCCAGCACAGAGAAACAGCGCTAAACCAGCTAACTCTGCCTGTCCCGCCAGATGAGCTTACAACCCTTCCTGGACTTGCGGGAAATATGGCCAGCGCGGAGAAGCAGCGCTGGTATCCCATCAGTCCAGGCAGGGCTGTAGTTAAGCCGGTGAGACAGGCAGTTGAGCTGCATTTAGCGCTGGATTGAGCCTCCGAAGCCTCGCGCGCGTGTGTGTGAGTGCGCATGCACGCGCGGCTGCAACAAATTGTGTCCGTCCCCTCCATGTTTTGATAGCGAGTTCCGCTCTTGGAGCTGCCGCCTCACTGCGCTAGAGACTCAAGTTCAATCCTGACCCTGGGTGCTGTCTGAGTGGAGTTTCCATTTTCTTCCTGAGACCATGTGGTTTCCTCTATATGCTCCAGTTTCTTGCCACATCCCCAAAACGAGCAGGTTTGTAGGTAATTGGCCTCTGTACATTATCCCTAGTGTGTAGGGGAGTAGATGAGAAAATGGAATAACAGATCTAGTGTGAATGAGTGATCGATGATCAGCGTGGACTCGGTGGGCCTGTTTCCAAGCTGTATCTGAAACTCTAAACTGACAAAGTGAAGAGAATTACTTTACAGGGAAAA
Source organism: Malacoraja senta (assembly GCA_038087875.1). Lineage (NCBI taxonomy): Eukaryota > Metazoa > Chordata > Chondrichthyes > Rajiformes > Rajidae > Malacoraja > Malacoraja senta. The sequence goes on from CM075977.1 coordinate 128,415,085, forward strand.
AGATAAATAGCCAGGATTTTTCATCCAGTGACTGATACGTCAAATGTACCTGTGTGAAGTACCTCTGTTGCTATTAACTGGGAAGCTAGGACTCAGTTGACTACATTGATGCAGTGAAACCTTCTGCAAGCCAACTCAAACAGTTATTTAATGAGATATTGGATAACTTCCTGCATCTGTGAAACTGCGAGAGAGAAAGGCAGAGGAGGAAATAGATGGATAATAGATACTCTAGAAATTATGTTAAAGGTAAGTGGATCTAAAACATTTTTAAAGCAAGATCTGGTCAAATTCATTTAAACATGTGTGTGATTCATCTTCACACAGGATTTAATCCAGTGTCACCCACAGAAGTGGGGTCACCTGTGAAACAGGGCAAGTATTCATGTTTGTAAATATATTCATTTCCCCCTGTCCCACTTAGGAAACCTGAACGGAAACCTCTGGAGACCTTGCGCCCCACCCAAGGTTTCCGTGGGGTTCCCGGAGGTTCCCGGAGGTTTTTGTTACTCTCCCTAATGGTCGAAAGTGGTTTCCGTGTAGTCGAGCTTCTTCTATGTCCGGCAATTATTTCAAAAGATTCAAAACCGGCCGCGACTAAAAATAGGTTGCTGTTTTAAAAAATCGGTAATTTTGTAGTCAAAGCAGGTTGCGATGCTAGTTGAAGGTGGTTACCGGAGGTTGCAGGTAGTGGAAGGTAAGACCTTTTTTTCACAGTTTTATTCCACCAGGGAAGTCTTACCTTCCACTACCTGCAACCTCCGGTAACCACCTTCAACTAGCATCGCAACCGGCTTCGACTAAAAAATTACCGATTTTTAAACGGCAACCTATTTTTAGTTGGGGCCGGTTTTGAATTTTTTGAAATAATCGCCGGAACATAGAAGAAGCTCGATTACTCGGAAACCTGTTTCGACCATTAGGGAGTGTGACAAAAACCTCCGGGAACCTCACGGAAACCTTGGGTGGGGCGCAAGGTCTCCAGAGGTTTCCGTTCAGGTTTCCTAAGTGGGACAGGGGATTAATGGGGGCCCTGTTTACAGGTTTCCTACGATGTTTAATTTGTTTGTATTAGAAAACAAACTATATTTAATTTCTACAGAATTATAGATTACATAATAATGTATACACAGGATAATACTTTGTGAATAATATACTGTGAAGCATTTTGTGACATTTCAGATCATATAAGAAAATAGTGTACTAAGGTGCAGTGAAAAGCATTTGTGGTGTGGCTATCCAGTCAGTGGAAAGACAATTCATGATTACAATCGAGCCATTTGCAGTATAGGTACATGATAGGGGAATAACGTTCAATGCAAGGTAAAGCCAGTAAAGTCTGATCAAGATACTTCGAGAGTCACCAATGAGAAAGATAGTAGTTTAGGACTGTTCTGTGGTTGTAGTAGGATGATTCAGTTTGCCTGATAACAGCTGGGAAGAAACTGTCCCTGAATCTGGAGGTGTGCGTTTTCACACTTCTATACCTTTTGCCTGATGGGAGAGGGGTGAAGATGGAGTAGTCAGGGTGCAACTCATCCTTGATTATGCTGCTGGCTTTGCCGAGGCAGTGAGAGGTATAAATTGAGTCAATGGAAGGGAGGTTGGTTTGTGTGATGGTCTGGGCTGCGTCCACAATTCACTGCAATTTCTTGTGATCTTGGATGGAGCTGTTTCCAAACCAAGCTGTGATGCATCCCGACAAAATGCTTTATGTGGTGCATCTGTAGAAGTTGGTGAGAGTTGTAGGGGACATGCAGAACTTTCTAAGCCTTCTAAGGAGGTAGAGGCGTTGGTGTGCTTCTTGGTCATTGCTTCAATATGGGTGATCCAGGAGAAGTTGTTGGTGATATTGACTCCTAGGAATCTGAAGTTTTAACCATCTCTTCTTCGGCTCCGTCATTGTAAACTGGGGCATGTGTACCGCTTCGCTTGCTGAAGTCAATCACTATCTCCTTCATCGTTCTGACATGAGAGAAAGGTTGTTGTTTCGACACCAGGACATGAGGTCTCGATCTCGTTCCTGCATTCCATCTCATAATTATTTTGATATCCAAATGTTCTTGCTGCTGCAATTATTTTACATTTATGTAAAACGCAATCACCAAACTTTGCATGTGAAGAACATACTTCTACAAGTTTGCAATGATATCCCTCAAGGAATGATGCACCTGTCTGTGTGCTGCAATGGCATCAGCCCCATTGACAGAATCTATGCATGAATCTACTACATAATAAGAGTTTGTAAAATGGTACAAAAGCTGGAGTAACTCAACGGGACAGGCAGCATCTCTGGAGAAAAGGAATAGGTGATGGTTTTGGGTTGAGACCCTTCACCAGACTGAGAGTCAGGGGAGAAGGTCTAGGAGATATGGAAGGGTAAGGTGTGAAAACAACAGATCAAAGCAGGCGACGATAAGGAAATGTAAAATGGTTCATTGTTAGCGGAGGGGAAGGTGACAAGGAGGCATACAATCGGTAAAATTAATCAGAAGGACTATGAAGCTAGTCGGAGAACTAGGGTGGGGGAGGGACGGAGAGAGCAAGGTATACTTGATGTTAGAGAAATCAAATTCATACCGCTGGGTTGTAAGCTGCCCAAGCAAAATATGAGGTGCTGTTCCTCCAATTTGCATTGTGCTCACTATGACAGTGGAGGAGGCCCAGAACAGAAAGGTCAGTATGGGAATGGGAGGGGAAGATGGCATCATCTTCAAGTACTGGGGCAGGCTTTAAATGCAGATTTAGGGTCTCTTCCAATAACTACTGCCTTTGGGTGGCACCGTGGCGCAGCTGGTAGAGCTGCTGCCTCACAACGCCAGAGACATGGGATCCATCCTGACCTCCGGTGCTATCTGTCTGGAATTTGCACGTTCTCTCTGAGTGATCATCCTGACCCCTGTCTCTCACCCTCTGTTCCTTTCATTGTTAATCTGCTCAGAATTCTATGAGCACCATCTCCCTAGTAACTCCTACCTTTTATTGAACTTTCAATCTGCTCTCCAACCACTTCTGCAACATTTTCTCAGCCCACTCAATTTTCTTCTTGTTTAGTTATTATCATAACCAACCCCAATCTCCTAGGCCCTCCATTGATCCCCCAACACCCCATTCCCCCCCCCCCCCCCGATCTCACATGCCTTGATCTTTTTTTGCAGATAGTGAAGAAGTGCTAAACTGATGTAAAGCCCTTCTAAGCAGCATCTCTTTACACATTGTAAAGATTCAAATTCACTTTACAAGGGCACAAAGGCAGGGTTCATCTTATATATCAAAATTTTAAAAAAGACTGATAAAATACACTTTAACAAGAATTTTGTAGCGTTGTCTCTGTTCATAATTTGGTCATCAATGTGTTGCAAAATGACATCAAGATAAAGTTACAACTGATAAAATAGCAAGTATTTGCAAAGAAAAAGGCTGCCAGGATAAAAGAGCAGTATTTACGTATCCCTGTTACTAGAAGTAATGAATGTTTAACTACAAATGTACTTTGCTGCAAAGATCACCATTTGCTATCCTTTCACTGAAGATAGTGCAGTAGGTATTTGGGTGACTCACTTTGACAAAGGACAGCTTTATGATGGAATAGGGAAGTAGTAATTTTAGGCTATCATTGTGTTGTTTCCTGATAACAACCTTGAAAGAATCATGAAGGGATTTGCTGTGCTGGGGACTGCTGACTGCAAGTCAATGGATATTTTTACGGCAGCGATAGATAGGTTTTTGATTAGTATGGGTGTGAGGGGGTTATGGGGAGAATGGGGTTAGGAAGGAGAGATAAATCAGCCATGATTGAATGGCGGAGATGGGCCATGATTGAATGGCCATGATTGATGGGCTAAATAATCTAATTCTGTTCCTCTCACATGAAATGACCCAATTTTCCCACATTCTTCTTTTGGTTATGGAGTTATTTATGGGATTTATTTATGACTAAACCTCCATTAGCAACAAATAGAACCCTCCTCCAGTATGAGGGGAACATCCACCACCAAATCTCTGATATTTAAAGCAATGCCTTATTGTAAGGACATTTCGGTTGGGTGATTACACCTGATGGCATGGGTGCTGTAGAATTTCTTGGTAAGGCAGCCTTAGGAAACCTCAGCCTATGAGCCTTATGAAGGGAGGAACTGCAGGTGCTGTTTACACCGAAGATAGACAAAATGTTGGAGTAACTCAGCGGGGCAGGCAGCATCTCTGGAGAGAGGAATGGATGACGTTTCGGGTCGAGGACCCTACCTCAGTCTGACTCTAGCACTTTGTGTCTAGCTTCGGTATAAATCAGCATCTGCAGCTTCATTCAACAGACAAAAACTCAGTAAATATGCTAACAGGCATGTAATGAACTAATGTGTAAGAAAGAACTGCAGATGCTGGTTCAAATCGAAGATGGACACTAAATGCTGGAGTAATTCAGTGGGACAGGCAGCATCTCTGGAGAGATGAAATGGGTGACGTTTTTGTGTCGAGAAGGGTCTCGATGTGAAATCTTACCCATTCCTTCTCTCCAGAGATGCTGCCTATCCCGTTCAGTTACTCTGATGCTGGGATGGGTGGTCTCACGCTGGGCTGGGTGGGGTTGTGGGGGCGGGGGGGTGTGGGCGGCGGTAGTGTGTGGACGGCAGGGTGTGTGGAGGGGGGGTGTGTGTGGGCAGGGGGGTTGTGTGCAGGGGGTGGGGTGAGTGTGCAGGGGGGAGTGAGCTCGGAGGAAAAGACGGTGGAAGAGCCATGGGGGAGAGGGGGCATCATGGGGGAGAAGGAAGAGCCAGCGTGGGGGAACCTGAGGGGTAGTGGCTGGAATTGGCGGTGCGATGGGGACTCACAGCGGGTGCTGGTCGTTGGTCGTTCTCCTCCACTGGGATCAGAGTCTCCACTTTCATTTGGCGACATCGGCGACATCTTCGACTCTGGGCTGGGTTGGGTCTCTGACTGGGCTGGGTGTCCCACGCTGGGCTGGGTGGGGTCTTCGACACTGGGGCTGCTGCTTGGGGCTGGGCTGCTGCTTGGGGCGGGGCTGCTGCTTGGGGCGGGGCTACTGCTTGGGGCGGGGCTGCTGCTTGGGGGCTGGGCTGCTGCTTGGGCGGGGCTGCTGCTTGGGGTGGGGCTACTGCTTGGGGCGGGGCTGCTGCTTGGGGCTGGGCTGCTGCTTGGGGCGGGGCAGCTGTTTGGGCTGGGCTGGGCTGCTGCTGGTCCCTCCGAAAGTCCTGTTGGAAACCTCCGCCGGCTTTCCTCAGCTCCAGTACAGACGCGATGGCGCAGGAATGTGCGGACCGTCCTGCGGAGTGACAGGGGAAGAGACTAATCCATGTGGCGCTGACTGGCAGGAGAGGAGATCGATCTGCGCACGCACCGTTTTAAAGATTTTTCAACCTCGCTAACTTTTACGACATTCAACCGATCGGAACGAAACTTGGCGCACCGCAGCACAGGAGAACGCTGAGTGAACTGGCAAAAAATCATAGCGCTATCGCAAACCGTTTATGTGCAAATAGAAAGACCACCAAACCGGAAGATAATAGGATCAGAGTTTTAGTTATGTATAGATAGATAGATAGATGGATGGATGGATGGAGTGGATGGATGGATGGATGGATGGATGGATGATGGATGGATGGATGGATGGATGGATGGATGGATGGATGGATGGATGGATTGATTGATGGATGGATGGATGGATGGATGGATGATGGATGGATGGATGGATGGATGGATGGATGGATAGATATAGATAGATAGAAAATAGATTCTATTGTTTCAGTGTGAACTTCAATTTGAAGATTAACTGTTAGGAACATAGGAAGAGTGGTACTGGAAGTTGGTGAGGGGAGGATTTGGAGGTGGAGATGGATAGGGTTCTGGTCAAGCATCAGAGACGGGCTTGGACAAGATAAAGGATCTGAGCAGTTGGTGGGAGGGCCGTATCTGCAATCGATAGACCTCAGGGAAAAGACTAGCTACTGGGTATAGGGGAGGGGAGATCAGGAGGTCTATAAAATGGTGAGTTTGCCTGTTGGAGATTTGTGGAGGAGAATAATGGGCAAGAGAATGGTAGGTAGGGTATTAGCCAGACAGCAGTCAGGTGGTTGGTTTGGCAAGTTGGTGGTCTGGGGGTTGAGAGGCAAATATTTCAACCTGAGAATAGGGATCATCAACAGCGCAATGTGGTGGGAGTGCAGGGACAGTCTTTGTGATGGTAAATATGTTACAGATAGAGGCCATTTTGGGATTCCACAGGCTGTGACACATTCAGGTGGATATCCACTGACTTGGCCTCTATAGCTTTCTGCGGCAAGAATTCCACAGATTCGCCATCCTCAGACTAAATTAATTTCTCTCATGGCCTACATTGTCCACGGGCCATGTAGTTTGTGGGTAAAAATCTTGGAAGAGCATTTCAGATATGCATTCTATGCTACAGGTTGGTGTTGTCTGTGCCTGATATGTGAGACATACAGAGGGCAAAGGATGAAAGTGGCATGATTCATGCAGCTCACTGTCTGTCTGCAATTTTGCAGCAACACTTTGATATTCTTTGTACTTTACTTGTTATTGAAATTGATCACAAGCTGCACAAAACCACTATGCTTCATGATCCAATTTATTTTCTTAAACTATACCAGGTATGAAAGGATTATAGCAACCCTGCTGTTAAAAAGAGCGAACCATTTATTAGGACATTTATTAGAGCAACACAAACTTTCATTTATCACCTGAACTCAATTACACGTGGGAAAGGCTATTTCGTTCACTTCAATTCGACATCTAGAGAGAGCATAAATTTTGCATGTTGCAACATTTATTGCTTCCCATATTATTGTAGAATTTTCTACTCCACTATCCTATCAGTAATTGTGCAGATCTATTAATTGTATCAGTCACTCTTTGCATGAAGAATTCCTGAAATACATTCCACGTTTTTATTTCAATAATATGAATCTGAATCGACTTGATTTACACTTATGAATTCAAAGTCATTCCTGCATACAGGAATAACTTGACAAGGAGACAATATTACAGTCTATACCAAATAACAATGATGGAGATATTATGACAATGAAACAAAAGCATTATCAAAGAGGAGGGGTTTTAAAGATTCCCCATTCCCTCCACTTTGCCAAAGTTCCAAATATCTGGGCAGCACAAGCAAACAAATGGGAACTAATAGTGAAATGGGCAGGGGATGGGGGGGGGGGGGGGTGGAGGGAGGGGGAAAAGAGAGAGAGGGAGGTTGAACAAAAGATAATGAGAAGCTGAGTCAGAGAGGAGGAGATGTGAAATGTGTTGCCCGGTAGAGTTTAGTTGAAGCGTGGAGTGCACAATAGAGATTATTGACGTAGGGAAGGCTGATTCATGGATATATTTAACAAAAACAATGAGAAAAAGAAAAATACATCAGTTAGAATTTGGGGAGGATTAAAATGTTAGGAATGTCAGCATTTAGGAATTGTGTGATTACAAGCTGCTGATTCCTAATCAGTATAAGCTGATGTACTTAGAACACAAATGGACCATCGTGAAAGTTGAATCAAGAGTAACGAGGGACAATAAACAAGAATATAGCTATCTCTGCCTTAAAAATATCCATTGACTTGGGCCTCCACAGCCTTCAGTGGCAAAGAATTCCACAGATTCACCACCCTCCAATTAAAGAAATTATTCCTCATCTTCCTGAAGGAATGTCCTTTATTTCTGAGGTTATGATCTCTAGTCCTAGACTCTATCATTAGTGGAAACATCCTCTCACATCCACTATCCAAGCCTTTCACTATTCGGTACGTTTCAATGAGGTCCCCCTCAATTTTCTAAACTCCAGTGAGTACAGGCCCAGTACTGACAAACTACTCATTCCTTTGTTCTTCCTTGTAAACCTCCTCTGGACCCTATCCAGAGCTAGCACATCCTTCTCAGGACATGGTGCCCAAAATTGCTCACAATACTCCAAATGCGGCCTGACCAGTGCCTTATAGATCCTCAGCATTACATCCCAGTTTTGTATTCTAGCCCTCTTGAAATAAATGCTAGCATTGCATTTGCCTTCTTTCCTGCTGATTTCACATGTAGATTAACTTTTGGGGAATCCAGCACCAGCACTCCCAAGTACCTTTGCACCTTCGATTTCTGGATTCTCTCCCCATTTAGAAAATAGTCTCCGCCTTTATTCCTACTACCAAAATGCATGACTCCACACTTTGCTACGCTATATTCCATCTGCCACTTCTCTGCCCACTCTCCCAATCTATCCAAGTCCTTCAGCAGAGTCCCTGCTTTCTCTACACTACCTGCCCCTCCCCACCCATTTTCATATCATTGTTACTGACTGCACAACAGGCGGAAATCCATGTTTGCTATTTATTGACAACAAGCTGGCAGTTGGAGATGTTGGTCAAATTTAACTCAGAGGTCAAAAGCCAAATAAATAGCATTGGTTTTTATCCGTTTTTACATAGTAAGTATCTCACAGTAAGTAATGGAGGAAATGTCAATGATACCAATGCACCCATGCAGAACTCATGCACCTCTTTTATTTCACCACTAACTTCTACCCTCCCCTCAAATTCACCTGGACTATCTCTGACACTTCTTTCCCCTTTCTCGATCTCTCTCCATAACGGGAGACAGATTATTGACTAATGTCTACTTCAAACCTACCTACCCCCACAGTTATCTTGACCATACTTTCAACCACGCTGCCTCTTGCCAAGACCCTAACCCTACTCCCAATTCCTCCATCCCCACCGCTTCTGCTCCCAAAAGAGATCCTCATTCTTTAGTGATGTGGTTCCCCCCTCCCCCCCCCCCCCCCCCCGCTGTCATAGATGAAACCCTCACCCATATCTGGCTCCCTCTCTCCCCGGATGAAGCAAGGACAGGGTTCCTTACCTTTCATCCCACCAGCCTCCACATCCAACACATTTCCGTCACCTGCAACGTGATCCCACGACTAATCACATCTTCCCATCTCTACTCTTTCCACCTTCCATGGAGACCTCAGCAACTCCTTGGTTCACTTATTCCTTATCACCCAATCCATGCAGGAGATGTAATACTTGTCCTTGTACATCCTCCCTCCACTCTATTCAGAGACCTCGAGAGTCCTTCAGGTGAGACAAGGTTCATATGCACCTCCTCTAAAATCATCTACTGCATCTGGTGTTCCTGATGTGGGCTTCCTGTACTTCGGCGAGACAAAGTGTAGACTCGACGACTGTTTCACTGAACACTTGTGCTTGACTGCCAAGGCCTACTGGATCTCCCAGTTGCTAACCACTTTAACTCTACTTCCCATTCCCATACTGACCTTTCTGTTCTAGGTCACCTCCATTGTCAGAGTGAGGTCACATGGAAATTGGAGGAACAGTGCCTCATATTCCACTTCAGAAGTCTACAACTCGATCGATTGGCCAAGTGGGTTGAGGAACAGTTGATGGAATTTAATACAGAGAAGTGTGAGGTGTTACATTTTGGGACGTCGAACAAGGGCAGGACCTACACAGTAAATGGTAGGCCTCTGGGTGGTGTGTGGAGCAGAGGGATCTGGGAGTACAGGTGCATGGTTCCTTGAAGGTGAATCCCAGGTAGATAAGGTGGTTAAAAAGGCTTTTGGCACATTGGCCTTCATCAGAGTATTGAGTATAGAGGTTGGGAGGTAATGTTGCAGTTGTATGACATTGATGAGGCTGAATTTAGTGCATGGTGTTCGGTTCTGGGCACCATGTTATAGGAAAGATGTTGTCAAGCTGGAAAGGGTACAGAGAAGATTCATGAGGATGTTGCCAGGACTGGAGGGTCTGAGTTATAGGGAGAGGTTGAGTAGGCTGAGACTATTTCGTTGGAGTGCAGGAGGATGAGAGGTGATCTTATAGAGGTGTATAAAATCATGAGAGGAATAGATTGGGTAGATGCACAGTCTTTTGCCCAAAGTAGGTGAATTGGGGACCAGAGGACATAGGTTTAAGGTGAAGGGAAAAAATTTAATAAGAATTAAAGGGGTAGCTTTTTCACATGAAGGGTGGTGGTTTATGGAACAAGTTGCCTGAGGAGGTAGTTGAGGCCTGGACTATCCCAACATTTAAGAAACAACTAGACAGGTACATGGATAGGACAGGTTTGGAAGGATATGGACCAAACACAGGCAGGTGGGACTCATGTAGCTGGGATATGTTGGGCGGTGTGGGCAATTTGGGCCGAAGGGCCTGTTTCCATGCTGTATCACTCTATGACTCTATGATTCTAACCCAGCGGTATGAATGTTGAATTCTCCAATTTTAGCTAACTTCTGCAAACATCTCCCTCCCCTTTTTCTCTCTTCCCTCCTTTTCCTCTACTAAAAGTCTGTTAACCTGTTCCACAGTTCGAAATGATGTATCTCTCTTCGACTCACACTGACGCTAGCCAACAATCGGCCTGTCCGGGAATCTCCTTGTTTGAGGACAACTGTTGCCGGCCCTAATTTGTCCTTTCCTTTTCCTTGCTTCCAGATCCAAGTCCCCCCAACCCCCGCACTCCTTCTCCCTCCTGTCCATTATTATTGGTCTGAAGAAGGGTCCCGATCCTAAACATTATCTATCTTCCGGTCTAACCATTTATATTGTGGTGTAATTCAGCAATAATAGAAACCAAATATTGCAGCTCTTCCAAATTTGGCATTTTAAAATATGTTTTTCTGTCAGGATTCATCACGATGCTGGTAAAAGTATACGGAGACTAACAATTAGAAAAGCAACATGGAGACACATGAGACTGCAGATGCTGGAGTCTTGAGCAAAACAATAGTGGTGAGGAACTCAATGGATCGGCAGCAATGGACAGGCCATTCTCTCCACAGCTACTGCATGACCCGCTTAGTCGCTCCAGCATTAGTAAAGTTATATTACTGGGCTATACAGACAGGCCAAAAGACCAGTTCTGATGAAAGACCACAGGCTGAAACATCGACTGGGTCTCTTTCCAAAGATGTTGCCTGACCAGCATTTTTGTTTTTGTTCCAAGAAATTACTGATTTTACTTCGGAGTCACGTGAGTGACTACGTGAAGACCCCGTCCAGCACGCATGCGCGACATTAGTGTTCACGCAGTGCAACAGCGACGACCGGGAGTACAGGCGCTCCCGCTACACGTCGGTGAAAACTAAACAGCGGACCATCAGGTAAGTCTTACACTGAGGTCGTAATCCGCAAGCTGTGCTCTGCTCTCTATTCCAGAGGAACTGGGAACAGGAGCAGCACGGCAAAGGAAGAAAACCGCCCCCCGTTCGACTCCAACAGAACGGGAGTGTTCCATCAGTGGGGGGCGAGAGGCGGCACCTGGACCGCATATGCGGCGGTCCACCCTCATCGAGACCGAGCCGAGCCCAGTACCGCTAGCGCAGCCTGATGAGCGGCAGCGGGCTGGAGGAAAAGTTTAAAAAAAAAAAAAAAAAACGGCCGGTTATGTCTGACTCCGATGAGGAGGGTCCGCCTTAGAGCGGCAGAGCTAGCCGCCTGAGCCGAATGGAAAGGCTCATGGAGCAACTGCTCCAGCGAGACTTGCTTCAGGAGCTAGAGCAGTCTCGCCAGGGGGATCAGGCACTCCCACAGCAGTGCTCTACAATGCACTGGCCATCTCTTTCCCCTCAAAGCAGGGCAGCGTTGGCGACCACGGCTGGGCTGGTCAGGAACAGGGGTCATTGGCTGAAGATGTCGGGAGTACGCTTGGGGTACAGGATCAGGAAGAGCTGCTGGGTGTGGAGATTCGCTACGTGGTTTCACCACGAGCAGGGCGGCCATTGGAGCCAAAACTGGCGGCCAGCATCAACCACCTGTCCCTCAAACCCCTACAAGACAGGTACTTAATGAGGCACTAGAGCTGGAAAACTGCAGTTCGCTCAATGTACCGGCTGTTAACAGCCAAATCTGGGGGGGGGGACAGAGTATCCAGAACCAGGAGCTAAAATCCTCAAGCTCCTGACGACAGGGATAACAGCCTATGCTCGTTCCGTGGATGGGGTGGATATGACCACAAACCAGCAAGACACTCTGGCTCTGCTGTGCTACACCCAATATGAGATAAATAACCTCCGCAAGGAGAGAATAAGACCTGCCCTCAATCCCAGGTTTGCAGGACTGTGTAAAACACCGGCCTCAGAGCCGCAGATCCTGTTATTTGGAAGGACAAGTGAAAGACCTGGAGGAAGAGTCCAAAGCATTTGGCCTCATGAGGGCAGGCCCCGGAACGAGCAGACCCACACAAAAAACCAGACGGCAGTACCCCACCGCGTCCACCAGTCAAGGTCAAATTTAGGTAACTGGTGAAAGCTCGGGGTCCGCATACTATCCCCGAAAGCCTTTTTAGGCCAGGGCCCAGAGCGGACCCCATGGAAAATGCGCCACCCCCAATTAGCAGTACATCAGCAGTACATCCAGCAGTATAACGACGGATGAACAAATGGAAGAAAGGAACACTACCATAACTATGGAGGTAGGTGGGTCTGGTTCCTACCAGCATGTAAATGGGGAACTGTACTAACAGGAGGTCTGTACTAACAGGAGGTGTCTCACGAATGATAGTTATATACTTAACAGTATTCGGGGATACAAAATAGAGTTCATTCAAGAAAACATGCCACCAGTTCAGCACGTACCCCAAAGGGTCTTTACCCTCTCAGTCAAAGAGAACTAGAGGCTCAAGCAGAACTGGGGAGGTTACTTACAAAGGGTGTCATTGAGAAATCCAAACATGATCCTTTGGAATTTGTCTCAAATATATTTACCAAAAGCAAAAAAGATGGTGGATGTCGCATCATCATTGACTTAACCTCACTAAATACCTTTGTTAAGTATGTACATTTCAAAATGGAAACATTTGTAACTGCTAAACAACTGATTTCCAAGGATACTTTATGGCAAGCATTGATTTAAAAGATGCCTACTATTCAGTACCCATTCACAAGGGTCATCGCAGATACCTGAAAATTTACCTGGATGGGGCAACTATGGCAGTATAAAGTGTTGCCTAATGGGTTGACATCAGCCTTAGACTATTTACCAAGATATTAAAACCAGCCTTGGCAACATTAACGAAACAAAGACATATTGTCATGGCGTATCTTGATGATATCCTAATAGTTGGCAAAACCATGGAGTTGGCTAAATCAGCTGTATTAGCTACCAAACAATTGTTTGAAACCCTGGGTTTGTCATACATCCAGATAAATCTAAGTTGACGCCATCCACAACTATGGACTGTCTGGGATTCACAATTAACTCAATCCACATGTCTGTAACGTTGCCAAAAGGTAAAGCAGCAGAATTGGCACAGATGTGCAACAATTTAATGGTAAGCAATCGACCAACCATCCGACAAGTGGCAAGAGTAATTGGCAAAATTGTAGCAGCATTTTCAGCTACACAATTTGGACTCCTGCACTATCAGCACCTACAAAGGGCAAAAGTACAGGCGTTGAAACGACATGCAGGTCACTTTGACAGATCCATGAAACTACCCATTGAAGCAATATCAGAGTTACAATGGTGGATATAACACATTTGGCATAGTTCCAGCCCTATCATCATCAATAACCCAACGTTAACTATACAAACAGATGCCAGTGCTCAAGGCTGGGGAGCAACTAATACCATATCCAGCACAGGTGGTAGATGGACTAACCTAGACTCGTCTTTACTACAAACACTGGGCATAAATTATTTGGAAATGTTGGGTGCATTTTATGGTTTTAAAGCATATTCTAGGAATATGCACAACTTGCATGTTCATTTACAAATTGATAATATCACGGTGGTGGCCTATATTAACCATATGACCGGAATAAAATCGATATCATGTGACAATTGGGTCAACACAATCTGGTAATGGTGGGTCGATAGACATATTTGGCTATCAGCAACTTACCTACCAGGTAAGCTAAATACAGTGCCAGGTCATGCAAATTCAATGATAAACACCGAATGGATGTTAAATCCTAGAGCTTTGCTAAAATTACAAACCAATATGGCACACCAGATATCGATCTCTTTGCATCCAGACTAAATCACCACGTACCAATGTATGTCCCTTGGGAACCACACCCTGGGGCAGCAGCGATAGATGCATTCGCGCTGAACTGGGGGACAGATTTCTTCTATGCCTTTTTCCCCTTCTGCCTTAATCTGTAGGGTACTACGCAAAATACAGATGGACTCTGCTTCAGGTATTTTGATAGTACCAACTGGCCTACACAGCCATGGTTCCCAGTGGTCCTCGACATGGTCATCGAAACTCCTATGACCTTTCCCAGTAGCCCAGACCTATTGACGCACCCTGTATCAGGCATAAGTCATCCATGCCATGCCAAAATTAACCTACTGGGTTGCAGATTATCAAAAGACCACTGCTGGGACTGGGATTGTCTGACAGGACCATCAACATGATGACACCGTATGTCCACCAGGAAACAATACCTATCGAGCATCAGGAAGTGGGAAAGATACTGCTCGACTACTGGGACAACGTACTCATCTGCAACCATAACCAATGTACTGGAGTCCCTGGGGGGCCTTCACCATAATGAAGGATTGAGCTACAGCGCCATCAATACTGCCAGACGTGCGCTGTCAGCCTACTTAAAACAGGTGCCAGGACAACAGGCCATAGGGTCTCACCCGCTGGTGATCAAACTCATGAGGAGTATCGTCAACTCCAACCCTCTTAGACCTAGGTATACACAAATCTGGGATGTCAGTGTGGTCCTGACATACCTAAGGGGATGGTCCCCAGCCAGGTCTCTCACCCTGGAAAAGCTACCCTGAAAACGGTCATGCTGATGCTACTAGTCTCAGCACAAAGAGTCCAGTCCCTCCACTTACTGCGACTGGACAACATGGTTATAACACCAGACCGGGTCTCATTCACCATTCAGGAGCTGCTAAAGCAGAGCAAGCCAGGAACTTGAGTCCTAGTTATGGATTTCCGGGCATACCCACCTGACCTACGGTTGTGTGTCATGACTCACTTATTCACTTACATCAACACAACAAGAGATTCTCGAGGGAGAAAGGGAAAAAAAAAATAATAATAATAATAATAATAAATAAATAAATAAATAAAAAAGCCTTATGGGTCAGCCACAAGAAACCTCATGGTTGGGTGTCGAGCCAAACCATCTCGAGATGGCTCAAGCAGGTACTGGGAGCTGCTGGAGTAGATACTGATGTATATACATCTCACTCCACCAGGGCAGCATCCACATCGGCGGCTAAAAGAATGAACATGGAGAAAACGTTCCAAACATTCTACCACAAGCCGCTAGCAGAACCTGTGTTATTTGCAGAAAGAGTTTTAAAATCTGCAAAAATATATAATTTAAGCCCGTGGGAGCATTTTGTCTTTTGTTATTGTTTAATAGATACCATTATTGTTTACAAACAGATTATGGTTGATTACGATAACATACTTCCTCCCTTGAATGACTTCGGCAGCGAGTGAAGTATGAACTGTTACACGGTTTGAAATCACAGAGCTTTAAAATCTTCACGTAGTCACTCACGTGACTCCGAAGTAAAATAGTAAGATTAAACGAGAACTTACCAGTTTGAAGTTTGATCTGTATTTTATGAGGAGTTACGATGAGGGATTACGTGCCCTCCGCTCCCACCCTCAAATATATAGATCAACAGGTATCTTAGTTCTCCTTTTCTTTACTATGTTTATTTCAATTATTGTGTTTCTTGTGATTCCAGACCGCTGCTTTGAAGAATGTCGCGCATGCGTGCTGGACGGGGTCTTCACGTAATCCCTCATCGTAACTCCTCATAAAATACAGATCAAACTTCAAACTGGTAAGTTCTCGTTTAATCTTACTATTATTCATCCCTTCAGAAGAGTGGCAAACCCATTCTCAGTGCCAGGCGTTGTTGCTTTTATTTGCTGTCTCTTTAAAACACCATCAGTGCCACAAAATGAAACTCCGGTGGCATTAGTTTCATTTCATTTACTTTATGGGAATGCCATTAATAGCACGTTTGACCAGAAAGCAAAATCAAATGAATAATAATATTCCAATTTTTCTTTCAAAGCAGGTACAAAGTTCATCATTGTCTGTGGTTGGTATGTGGAATCAGAAGAGTCCACTGGTATTTTCCTTGAAAGATGCGATCTTCATAAATAGATATGAAATAAGACATAAAGGAGCCGATGAAGAATGTAACAGTATCCTTTGCTTAACAAGAGATATCCAAAAGCTCCCTACACAAACAATAGATTAACTTAGCAATTGCTGAAGTATCTTTGGTATCTGATATACCTCAACCCCAAGGCAGTAACTTGAACAAACAATGCTTCAAATAAAGGCTCAGTGGCTATCAAAAGGGAGAAAAGAAACTATCAAAAGATCAATCATTATTCCGATGCGTAATTCTGCCCTTTAGCAAATGGCTAGACATGTTCCTGCATGGAATCTCTGTTCACAATGCTATTATGAAATGCAAAAACAAATAGTGACTGTACTATGGTATTTATAATGCATCTCTACAATATATACAACAACAAACTTTTCACTGTACCTCAGTCCATGTTACAATAATAATAAACTATAATAAACTAAATAAACTATTTCACAATATAGGGCCATGGCATGATCCAAAATTATTTTCCCTCCAAAGCAGCCATATTCTCAGGCAAATTTATGAATTTGGGAATAAACACCAAAACTAATATGCACAGCATGTTTGTTGTGCAAAACTATGTATTAGGAATACAAGAAAATATCTAAAGGAGGTAATCAAGAATGGATCAGTATCCTGTGCTAAATAAGAACCTTTCACAGCCTCCCTACATAAATAATAGATTAACCTAGCAATTAAATGATCTTGAATTTATATGTTGATTAAAATGTTAACTCATGTTAACATCACAATCAGTCATTTTAACATCTTGTTTTGTATTTAAATATTTATCTGTGTGTGTGTCTGTGTTTGCCTTTCCTACTGTTTTCTTCCCATTGAAATGCTGATTAATAATATTTCATACAAAGATTACGCATCGATTTTCTTCAAGGATACCTTTTCAATTTCAGATTTTCACCATTTTCAGAATATACTTTTATAGTATAATTATTGTTTTCCCTGTAGCAAGACTGAATAGCAGCAGAATTTTGAATCATACATATATAGCGAATTGCTAGTTTTCCCAACTTGTTTGCAGGCTTGCATTCAAAATCATATTCCAAAAGGACTCATCGATTTCCCATATAAATATAAATGGGCTTTACCACACTAAATTGCCAGAATGTAATCAAATGGTAACTGTCCACAACTATCATCACCACTTCAAAAACATTCTCAAAGAGTTTTATTTATTAACTCATACCATGTTGAACTTCAATAGAGTATTAGATTGCAGCTGGTAAATTATAAGTTGGGAAGAGTGTATTCTCAACAGCAAAGGGCATTTCTGTTAATGAGCACAGGATAACCAGATGGGGTATCATTTTTTTTAGGTAGCACATTGATTGATGCTTCAACATAAATTTCTCCTGGACATTATGTTAATAGAGCTGTTAAAATAAACAAGTTAATAACAGTAATAAAAGGAAAGACACATAGAAATTATGCGGACTTGTTTAACTGCTGCAATGGAATAGAATATTAAACTCTTAGACTACAGTATATTAGGGATTGTTTAAAATATGAATCATTACAATTTTAAGGTGGGCATTATTTATTGAAACTTTATGTTGAATGACTTAAGTAATGTTGTTGGTCACTTAGATAAGAATGTGTTAAGTTGTACATTCTCATGATGATTGTGCTAGTTGTTTAGTCAGCAATGTCTGCACTGAATAGATGAGTCAGGAGGATATGAAGTGCCATGATATAAGTGTATAACATTATGAGAGACTGAGATAGGATAGATAGTGTCTATTTCCCATGATGTCTAAAACTAAATGTCATCAAATTAAGGTGAGAAGGAATGGTTTAAGGGTGATGATCAGAAGTGTAAATGTTTCACACAAAGAGTAGTCAGTATTCTGGAACGAAATGTTTCACACAAAGAGTAGTCAGTATTCTGGAATGAGATGGCAGAGGCAGGACATTGAGAACATTTAAGAGACATCTGGACAAATATTTAAATAAACATGGCAAAGAGGGATGAGGAATTAATGCAGGCAGGTGGGATGATAGTTTGACATGTTCCAGTTTTAAAGACATTCCAGTATTTAAAACATTTAATCTGATTTTAAATCGGAACTACACCATTTGACCAAAATTGGAATCAGTAACTTCATCAAAATAGCAAGTCTATGTTTTAGATTTCTTTTGGATTATTTTCATAAAATAATGCACGGTGACACCGCTGGTAGAGCTTCATCCTCATAGCACCAAAGACCTGGGTTGATTCCTGGCCTTTGGTGCTGACTGTGTGGAGTTTTTACATTTTCCCTGTGAACGCATGGGTTTCCTTCAGGTGCTCCAGTGTGCTCCCACACCCCAAAAACATGTGGGTATACAGGTTAATTGTTCTCTCTGAATTGCTCCTACAATGCAGGGACATGGCAAAAATGGCATTATATAGAACTGGTGTGAAGGAGTGATTGATGGTCAGCATGGACTCAGTAGGCTAAAGAGTCTGTTTTCATGCAGTATATTTCACCAATTCAATTCAATTCAATTCAGCATCAAATGAGTTTTATAAATTCTGACAAGTTTTGATATGTGAAAGCATTCAGTTCATACATTCTTCCAGTGAGTCACTATTCATACCTTTTAAATAACTAGAAACAAGAACGAGACAATGAACATTAAAATATTTCCTGGCTTATGCAGTCTATGAGTAGTTTGTAATTACAGCTTCCGATCTTAGTAGGTGATGATATTTTGACTGAATTCACTAAAGAATTGGCCAGTATGTGTTTCACCATGGGTTTTATTGTATGCATTCTGAAATATATTTTCTAATCAAAGCCGGGAACACACACCGGATATTGAATATGAAAGCAACGATAATGATTTTTTAATGAAAAATATGGTTTTCCACAACTTCAGAGATAATTCAATCAATAATATGATTTTGAATTATTTTATTTGTCATCTCATTTACCTATATTTTTATGATTCATATGACAGTTTAAAAAAAAAGACACCTTTCACTTTTCAGGGCAAAAATATAAACAAGGAAATTTGCATACATCCCACGTTGCTTTTACCTTTTTTTAATTGATGGATTTATCAAAAAATCCAGACCCTTCTAGATCATGGCAGTGAAATACTTAATACATTGTCTACCACTGCCCTACCGCCTATAGCATGTAGTAGACGTGCCTGCATCTTACCCATGTTGAATTATAGTTATTTCAGCATTACATAATAAAAAAGGACGTGACTTTTCATAAACCTGAAGCATTAGAACCTGCAAAATATTAGTTGTGAATAGTCACCGCTGTAATGTAAGACATTCTGCAGCCAATTTACATGAAAATACTAGCTATTCAATTTTTGGAATATTAGCTTAGGGATAGTTTTGTTTGCTTTAGTTTATTATTGCCACGTGTTCCAAGGCACAGTGAAGAGTGGTGGGTGCCTGGAATGCACTGCCAGGAGTAGTGGTGGAGACAGATACATACTATAGTGGCATTTAAGTTTTTAAATAGGCACATAGATATGCAGAAGATTGTGGGATATGGATCATGTACAGGCAGAGGAGATTAGTTTGATCTGGATATTCTGGGTCCAATGGCCTGTTCCTGTGTTGTACTCTTCTATTTTCGAAAAATACTTGAAAGTAAAATTATAAAATGTAGATCTTCTTAGTTATTTTACCAAGTATATCACTTTTACCACTTTGAAAATATCAATGGTTCAATTATACTTTATTGTTCAAAATTCCGGAATAAAAAGAAGATAAAATGACCACCCTGATTCCTTCTGCTGATCACTAAATTACTGGAAAAACAAATATAGGTTAAGTAATGACCCAACAGGTAGCAGTACTAAAATGATCAATTTCTGGCCACCTAACACCACAGTGTCTCAAAGGCATGCCATAGGTTTTAATTGATGTTGAAGTATTCATAGCTTCCCTGCAGTCCCTTCATTTAAATCAGCTCCTGCCGATACAGGTGGTCGTACCCCAGATCTGAAAGGCGAGGTTATGTTTAGAGGAGCTAAATTACATTGCATCTGGATTCAGATCCACAAGAGGCAACTGTGGTCACACTGATCCAGTGTCAAGCATCCAAGAAGTGATCAGAATTCCACTGACCCAGGTCTGGTTCTCCTCATGCAGTAATTAGATTAAATTCAGTTTCAATTTGTTTACATTCAGTCATTCAATCTGAAGTGCCTCTGAAGTCACAGATGAAGTTATAGCTATGTCCATCTCTGTTGAGGTAATTAGTTAAATTGAAGACAGCAGTGACCTGTGGCCAGTTCAAGCCCCAGATGGATTGTTGCAGAAACATTGAAGAACAGGTGTTTCCTGTAAGTCTTACTCTTCTTTCCGATCCCCTGTCCCAGCCACAACTGATCAGGTTGCCTGACTGTGCTGATTAATGAGAAATTTCACCTCAGAAAACTGGTGCATGGTTTGTGTAGACAACAGGCCCCATGGCAACCCTGGCTTCACGCTGACAGGTTTGTCCTACCCATCTGCTCCACAGCTTCTCCGCAACTTACAATTATCTATCTGATCATGTTTTCAGTATTCCCCATTTTTATTTCAGATTTCTAGTCCCTGCTAGCTTTGATTGGTTGATTTTTGTCTATTATTCTCTCATCCCTCTTGATTCAACTCATCCATCTGGATGGTGGAAGAAAGAGAAATATTTTCACCAATAACTTTACGGATGTGGGGATAAAAAGTTATTCTGTCCACCTTGGCTCATAGTACCTCATTGACATCTTATTTACAGCAGCTAATTCTTTTAATCTCTTTGACCTCACGTGGTGGATTCATCACGCAATATAATGGAGAATGGAAAATAGGGTGGCCTCAACTAGAACTGTGCAATGGTCACCTATGCCAGTGATTAATTGACAAATGCTCTTGCAATAAAAAGATTGGGGAGCTTGAGGTAATTTCTTACGTCTTCATCACCTACCACTTCCCAGAATGGTATAAGTCCCCTTCAGGACAAGGCTAATTCAATCAGTGAACATGCGACTAAAGTGCTACCTAACACAATGTACATTCAGTGCTTTTGTTTTGCCTGGGCTCCCTCAAAACAATGTTTAAAATATTGGGGTACTGACATATTAGATGAGGGCAGGTGACTGGTAGAAAACAGTGCATTCCCTTCCCATTCTAGCACTGCAGACATGAGCTTTTGGGGTGTGCTGTGAATGCTGAGGATTCCCAGGACCTTCTAGTCCAAGAGTAACAGTCTTGCTACAATGGAGGAGGTTTTGATGAGACCTCACCTGAAGTACTCGGTGGAGTTTTAAGCTCCATACTTGAAGAAAGTTGGCTGAGAAGTTAAAAAGCACCCACATGCCAGCAAAAGTGCACTAACAACCGATTGGTGAGGCCTGTCCCTGAAATTGGTGTCAAGGATGGACAGGGTGGTGAAGAAGACTTTTGACCTGTGGCCTTCGTCAGAAAGGGGACTGAGTACAGCAGAATCGTGATCAGCTCGGCAGATAGGCCGAGGAATGGCTATTGGAGTTTAATGCAGGAAGGTGGTTGTTCCTGAAGGAGGTAATGTGGGACCTCTGGCTTCTGTACCTTCTGACATAACAGTTAGAAGAGGGCACACCTAGATGGTGGAGATCTTTGATGAAAAATGTTGCAGAATGTTGCTTAGAGTTTTACAGTCAACTTAAGCAAAGGAATAAAGTGTGAAATAACATCTGCTAAGTAGCCGGGTTATTGAGATGTAGTGTGCGCAGAATGGGGCCAGCATCATAGGATTAGGCCTCAGGTATTCAGATGGGAGTTTGTTACACAGGAACATGTTTCACAATTGTCCAATGATTGAAAAATTCTATTCCTGATTTCTTGAAATTTTCTCCTCCATCCAGGTTAAGCAAACTGATGTAGTTTAGTCTTAACACCTGTTTTTGAACAAGTGAATAAGATCTGCAATTACCCGCTCCTGAAACATTACATTTGAATCCATACTTTAGATGTGTGGAATTCCCAAATGCACTGACTAGGTAGCTGAACTGAGCTCCCCCTTCAATATTCAATATTCCCAGTGCTGTGGCTCTGACCACCTTCAATTCTCTCTCCACCCTCAACTGAGTGGGCTGCTACATCCATATGGATGATGTGCCCAGATTCCTGAACATTCACTCCATGCTCCATCATGACAAACAATTTCCAGGAGTCAAGAATCAAGTCAAGATGTACCGACAACAAAACAATTGTCATATATACTGACAACAGAACAATGAAATTCTTACTTGCAGCAGCAGAGCAGGCCTGTAAACACAATACTCATAGACACCAAAATATCAATATCCCCAATATTGGTGCTAAAAAAGCCTAAAGTCCACAGTGCAACCAGTCAGTTCATAGTTCTTAGTTTAGTTTTTTTTTGTGGTGTTCAAGAGGTTGATGGTTGTTGGGAAGAAACTATTCTTGAACCTGGTGATCACAGTTTCCTACACATTCTTCGCGATGGAGGTTCGTACCTGAGGTAGAGCAGGTGGTGTCCATCATTTTTGGTAATCTATTTTGTTCCTGGGTGCTTGAGTTGCTAAACCAGGCATGATGCAACCAGTCAATGTTCCCTCTACTACACGTGTAGTAAAATTCAGGAGAGTACACCTCGACATACCAAATTTCCTCAATCTTGGATGAAGGGATTCAAAGTAACATTAACAAATTTGCAGATGACACAAAGCTGGGTGGCAGTGTGAACTGTGAGGAGGATGCTATGAGAATGCAGGGTGACTTGGACAGGTTGGGGGAGTGGGCAGATGCATGGCAGATGAAGTTTAATGCGGATAAATGTGAGGTAATCCACTTTGGTAGCAAAAACATGAAGGCAGATTACTATCTAAATAGTGTCAAGTTGGGAAAAGGGGAAGTACAACGGGATCTGGGGATCCTTGTTCATCAGTCTATGAAAGTAAGCAGGTACACAAAAATGCTGGAGAAACTCAGCGGGTGCAGCAGCATCTATGGAGCGAAGGAAATAGGTAACGTTTCGGGCCGAAACCCTTCTTCAGACCATGCAGGTACAGTATCAGTGAAGAAAGCGAATGGCATGTTGGCCTTTATAACAAGAGGAATTGAATATAGGAGCAAAGAGGTCCTTCTGCAGTTGTACAGAGCCCTAGTGAGACCACACCTGGAGTATTGTGTGCAGTTTTTGTCCCCTAATTTGAGGAAGGACATTCTTGCTATTGAGGGAGTGCAGCGTAGGTTTACAAGGTTGATTCCCGCGATGGCGGGACTGTCATATGCTGAGAGAATGGAGCAGCTGGGCTTGTACACTCTGGAGTTTAGAAGGACGAGAGGAGATCTCATTGAAACATATAAGATTGTGAAGGGTTTGGACATGCTAGAGGCAGGAAACATGTTCCTGATGTTGGGGGAGTCCAACCAGAGGCCACGGTTTAAGAATAAGGAGTAAGCCATTTAGAATGGAGACAAGGAAACACTTTTTCTCACAGAGAGTTGTGAGTCTGTGGAATTCTCTGCCTCAGAGGGCGGTGGAGGCAGGTTCTCTGGATGCTTTCAAGAGAGAGCTAGATAGGGCTCTTAAAAATAGTGGAGTCAGGGGATATGGGGAGAAGGCAGGATTGGGGATGATCACCCATGATCACATTGAATGGCGGTGTTGGCTTGAAGGGCCGAATGGCCTACTCCTGCACCTATTGTCTATTGTCTATTATCTTCTAAAGTAGTAGAATGCACTATAAGATTGTCTTTTATTCCACATTCACTCCCATGTGAATTAGCTCCCATTGTCTCGATAGTTATAACCAGAGCCAGGATTTTGCCAGAAATGTCAAGTGCCTTTTCATGCCTTTTTTTAAAATGATTTCACCAAGATAATACCCTTTTCACGATCGAATGCCTAAATCAGCCTTTTTTTGCCGTTTTGCTAAAAGGTCATGCTGTTTTCTCTAGTTGTATCTGCCAAGAAAATTTCCACCACCAGGGCGAAACTGGGGGTGCCACCGTCGGTCGTTCATTCGCTCCTGCCGCTGCCCACTGGTTCAGTCTTCTCCAAGATCTATTTAAGAAAGAACTGCAGATGCTGGAAACATCGGAGGTAAACAAAAAATGCTGGAGAAACTCAGCGGGTGAGGCAGCATCTATGGAGAGAAGGAATAGGCGACGTTTCAGGTCGAGACCCTTTTTCAGACTGATGTGGGGGGAGAGGGGCGGGAAAAAGAAAGGAAGAGGTGGAGACATAGGACTAGAAGGAGAGCTTGGAAGGGGGAGATGGAGGAGGGAGAAGACAAGGGCTATCTAAAATTAGAGAAGTCATTGTTGATACCACTGGGGTGTAGACTACCCAAGCGAAACACCCAAGCTTGTCTCCTCACTACATTTACTCCTGGCTCCAGTCGCAAATCTGAGTTTTTGAGTGATCTGTGCAAGGCATTCATTGATGCTGGAATTCCACTGTGGAAATTGGAAAACAAATCACTCAGAGTTTTTTTTAAAGAAATACACAGAGGAACATATACCAAGCGAGTTATCATTATGGAAAAATTATGTTGACAGCTAGTTGAACATTGATGTGCAGAAAATTCGAGATGAAGTTGCATGCAACAAAATATGGATCTCAATAGATGAGACAACCGATGCTGTGGGGAGATATGTTGCCAATATGGTCATCGGTACACTGGAGGCAGGTCAACCATCAAAGGAGTATTTGTTGACATTGGAAGTATTGGAGAAGTCAAACAGCTCAACTATTGCTCAGTTGTTTACATCTTCACTTGCTGTACTTTGGCCAGAAGGTATAAAACATGAGAATGTTCTGTTTATGATGGATGCAGCTCAGTACATGAAAAAAGCTGCTTGTGCACTCATAGTTTTATTCCCCAAAATGTTGCATTTGACATTCATAGAATTGCCGAGTGCATACGTAGCTTGTTTCCAAATGTCAATCGCTTAGTTTCCAATGTCAAGAAATTCTTCTTCAAAGCACCGTCACGTGTGCAGTTGTTCAAGGAAATGGCACCCGAGATTCCGCTACCTCCTCATCCTGTTTTGACAAGGTGGGGTACATGGCTCTCTGCTGTACTCTACTATGCTGCAAATTTTGAAAAGATAAAAGAAATCGTCAACTGTTTTGAAGAAGAAGAATCTGCTGCAGTCAGGATCGTCAGTGAAATCCTGCAGAAAATGTCCCTCCACCGCAATCTTGTGTTGATTGCTTCCAATTTTGCAAACTTCCCACAAGCTATCACTTCCCTTGAGAAACGTGGCCAAACATTAGTGAATATCTTGCAGGTTTTCAACAAAGTAACTGATAATATTCATAAAATTCCTGGTGATACAGGTAAAGACATACAAGGAAAATATGAGAGAGTGATTTTAGCTAACAAAGATCTACAATACAATATAATACAATACCGTTTATTGTCACTTGAACCTCAAATGAAGTTCATTCGAAATTTGATTTCTGCAGTCATACAACAAGAAAAAAAAACAAGACACAAAATTAACACAATTTACACAAACATCCATCACAGTGAATCTCCTCCTCACTGTGATGGAAGACAAAGTCATTGTCTCTCCCCTGTTTTCCATTCTTCTCCCGATGTTAAAGAAATACAAAACATAGCTAAAGTTCTCAAAGGTAGTTGTAATGCACAAGATATCAACATGAATATAGAGTCTGTAGCTTGTTTCGGATATGCACCAGTGACCTCAGCTGAGGTAGAAAGAGGTTTTTCACAACTGAAGCATATTCTGTCTGACAGACGGCATAATTTAACACTAGATCATTTGAAAAAAATGCTAGTAATTATGTGCAACCAGGCAACTTTGGTTATTTAATGTAGTATACCTTTATATTATCATTTTAAACCATATTTTGGTGGTGTAAATACATGCCTTTTTATGCCTTTTTTGGTAATTATATGCCTTTTCGTGCCTTTTTTGTAATTTTATTATGCCTTTTTGCCTTCCAATTTCAGAGTATTTTAGCGCCTAAACATCCTGGCTCTAGTTATCACACATGAACCAGAGTTCCATGAATTCAACCTATGTCATGATATTCATTTTAGAAGACATTTGGTTGAAAGTAAAACTGGAAAAGAGATTAAACGTTGTTGAGGGCTTGCTTTAAATTTCAGAGGGACAATTACATTATAGCAAATTCATGTCTAAGTTGCAAAATCTGAAGTAAAATCCTGCTTGGTTTTAATGAAAAAAGGAATTAATTCTGCATGTTGCTACTGACACGTAAACCTGACTGACAAACCCTTTGTGGAGAAACACCATTTCTACATATACCTGTATGCCATAAATCTGCTCAATAAATACAATGTCAAGTCTCCTGCCTTTTCTTGATAGGTAAGAAGCATTTTATTTGTAATTGAAGTTTGGTTGCTCATGTTTTACTCCATAAACATATTCATTAAAATGCTTATTTCAGCAAGTTGTAACTCATACATTCATTAGGTACAATGACTATATCAATGAGAGGTTAATGCTCTTTATGGCAATTTGAGACCAAAAGCCAATCTACATTCTGCCTGGGGACATATATTGTCATTACCCAAGCCATGACTTTGTCAGAACACCTTTTGTCCTGTCCTATTAATACTTTTCATACAAAATGGTTCTGATTTCTAAAATATAAATTTAACGATGCTTTTAAATGATTTGAAAGGTCATTTGTTTCTGATTACCACATGGCTAACCACATTTTTTATATTCTGTTTAAAATGCATAGTTTAAAAAAATTATACTATTAAATTCTACATTTAGTACCACTATTGGTTATCTATTAATGGAACTTTTCTCGTTCTTTTGTAAACTTAATTATGTGAGCTGCATCAATTTCCATCATGTCACACATGTTGTGATGCTGTTGTAGATTTACTGTCAGCTCAGCAGCCTTTTGGTTTCCTTTTCATCGGTACAGTTCACTAATCGTAAGTAGGTTTCATCCTTCTAGAACCATTCTCTTTGTAGCCTCTCAACCCCATTCTCCTGCTTTTTCCCCATAACTTCTGACACACTTACTAATCAAGAATCTGTCAATCGCCGCCTTAAAAATATTCATTGATTTGGCCTCCACAGCCATCTGTGGCAATGAATCCTACAAATTCACCACCTTCTGACTAAAGAAATTCCTCCTCATCTCCTTTCTAAAGATTTGTATTTATTGGTGTATTTTTGAATGGCAATAAAGTCTTTGATTGATTGATTCTAATGGTATGTCTATTTATACTGTTGGTCCTAGACTCTCCCACTAGTGGAAACATCCTCTCGACATTCACTCTATCCAGGCCTTCCACTATTCGGTAAGTTTCAGTTTTAGGATTTCAGCAGGGATACCACTGAAACCATACTTCCATATTTCCAATATATGATTGCTTTCAAAATGTTTCTATCAGTCACATTCCCCCACAATCTCCCCCCCATCAAATGCCTTTCAAGCATTCCCCCTCCAACCCCTCACCCGACTTTCCTGCTATCCAACTACAATAGGGACAGTTTACAGAGGACAGCACTACTTTGGGATGTGGGAGGAAAATGAAGCAGCTGTGTGGTTACAGGGAGATCCTCCACACAGTCAGCACCCAACATCAGGATCAAACCTGGTTTTCTGGAACTGTGGCAGAAACTCTAACTGCTGCACCAACGAGTGCTCCCATGTCCTTGTTATTTTCGAGTCAGGATATGGCCTTCTCTACTTCCCCAGAGAAGCACCAGAAAAAAACCCCTAACTTCCTTTGTACAACCAAAGACAGTGCTGAGAAGTTCATATATCATAGTTAGCCTTGTGTAGTGTTTAAGAGAATGCTGGTCATTGGGTAGAAGCTATTCTTGAACCTGGTGGTCACAGTATTCAGATTTCTATACCTTCTTCCCAATGGTAGGAGTGAAATTAGAGCGTGATCAGGGTTTTGTGAGCCTTTTTAAGGCAGTGCATCCTGTAGATCCCTTCAATGGTGGGATGGTCATCCTGTGATGGACCAGGCAGAGTCTACTTTTCTCTATAAACTTCAGCATTCCCAGGCATTCAAGTTGCCAATACAGGCCATGATGCAATCAGTCAATATGCTCTCCACTGTATAGCTGTAAAAGTTCAAGAGTATTAATTGACACACCAAATCTCCTCAATCTTCTGAGGAAGTAGAGGCATTGTGGAGCTTTCTTTATGATTGCATCAATATGCTGGGTCCAGGACAGATCTTCAGATATATGCACGCTCAAGAATTAGAAGTTGTTGTCTCTCTCCACCACCAACCCATGGATGAAGATAGCTTTGTGGATCCTTGGCTTTTCTTTCTAAAGTTGGCCATTATCTCCTTGGATGTGCTAATGTTGAGAGCATGATTGTTGTTCTGGCACCAATGAATCAGATTTTGAACTACCCTCATATAGTCTGACTCAACATTACTGGTTGTATGTCCAACGAAGGAGCTCTGGCTTCAGGTACCTGTAGAAATGTTTTATTTCCATGAATAAAGCTGGAGCTTCCCTCCCAGAAATGCTTAATGTTCGTGGTTGATGACAACCTTGGTTCCCTGGTCATTCTCCTCAAATTATTCCTGGTTCTTCCTGGTAGAGACAGTAAAAATCTCTTCATAGATACCTGAAGGCAGGCTATCCAGATCTAAATCCAGATAGATGGAAAGGAGATCAAAAATAACATAGTATTTACATACACTAAAAAAAAGGTGACCATGAAATGAAAGCAAATAAAAAGCTGAAAGAAAGTAATCATCTTCTTCTCCTTCTTCTTCCGAATGAAACATAAACCAAAGAAATAGTTAGATCTCAAGCCAGGTGTTGAGCAGCCAGGTTATTGTCTCTGCATCAATGTCTGCCAGGCCCTGAGCCTCATTTGGTGGGTGGTAGAGCGGGCACCCAGAGATGACATGGTTGGCTGTCATAATAAAGTCATAATTTTAAGTAATAACTGTGGTGGTGTCTGGAAAAAGTGAACCCTAATCCACAATTCTGTTATCTATTACCCTGCCAGTATTTTAATTCAACATAAAACTTCAACCCATTGCTCAGGTTCTTTTATTATCCATATTTATTTAATACTGTATGTAGATCTAATCACCTCAATTTTTTGTTATTCATATTGTAGGCTTCTTTAATTTTTATTTATTATGGTTTATTGTTATTGAATTGCGTGCTCATTGCTATATAATGGTATCTTTTCAGCTCATAAATTTAGCTGTCTTTAAAATTTGTTGGTTTTAGATCACAACATTTATGCATTAATTTTTGATTAAAGCAAAGATTTAATACTGATTTTTTTTTTGCATTAAGCATCTAATTTGATACAGTAGGCACAAGATAACATTGAAAAAGACTAAAGATTTTACTAAAATAAGGGAATTTACCTATGTTTACAATGACTGATATACAGTGGGGTGGGAGATTGCAACCTTCATGTGGTCCGCCCTGTTTCAACGAATGCAATCAACCTGGCGTGCACAATCAAATAAGATCAAATAGAACAAGTTGTCCTACAACTTTAGGCTGTGCACGCCATACGCAAGAAGAAGAAGAAGACATATAGTCAAATAAACCCACTATAAATAGTGGAAATGAGATAAATATCATTAGGAATGCACACTATACTATGTGATGCCTCTTATCCTTAGATATTTGTTATTTTTAATGCTTTATCTGAGTCCGTTATTACTTTACATTGTGATATATCAATGCATCAGCAAAGTAACACCACAGTAGCAGAGGTATTATCTTTTAGATAATACCTCTGTTCAGCCATGGTACTCAGTGCAGAAAGGCAACAATGTTAAAATTTATGACAATAAATTATTGTGGTGGTGGAGGCAAATAATTAATAGGGGCGTTTAATGGCTTTAATATAGACAGAAAGATATGGAGGGAATAGTGGGATATGGATCACGTGCAGGTAGAAGAGATTAGATCAACTTGGCATTATGTTCACATGAACATTGTGGGCCTGCTCCTGTGCTGTATTTATTGTTTTATGTTCTCGGAGTTTTCATGTCACAATACTAATTGCAGAAGTGACAAGTGCTGACCTGGTATTTATTTATTTATTGGAGTCACTGACTTGATGTTTATACACTTAAATTGTGACCCAGTGAGGACTTGGTATGTACATCCCACAAATACAAATTCCTGTGGAATAGAAATGTAATTGCATTGCCCGTTTTTAATTTTTTTCCCAACAGTTTAGAAATTTGCCAAAATCTCCACTCTCCGACTACAGACTGTTTAAGTAGGTCACGGATTTTAAATGTTACTGAACATGTCTGACATTCAGATCAATTTAACGCCCAGTAAAATTAAGCCGATAGTTTCAAAAATGCTAAGTTATTTTTAAATGAACACATTTTGTGAATAATCAAAATATTCAACAAAACACAAAGGCTGGAAGCACTTGTCCCACTCACAAAATAAAAGGTTGAGAAAATAATGTTTTCACCTCAAGGATGGAATTCTCCATCGAAGGACATGCATGTTCAGTTGCTGAGTATATTCAAGGCAAAGACTAATGGACATTTGGGTATTAATAAGAGATATGGAGAACGCCTTCCACCATTGGACTCCCCTTGGAAATCCGAGACTTGCTGCCATTTAAACATGTGACATTAAGAATCACGGCTATCATTTAGCAAATATATGCCTGCAAATATCACAAGTCTTCTGCAAAGCCAACATAATATTTTCTTAATGAAAATAAATGCAAATTTTATACATGTAAGCTATTGTCTCGAAGCAGAAAATGGATGGAAAAACAACAATAAAACATAAAACTGCAATTCATCACTAAATATTTTCTTTTTTTAAAGGGCTATTGTTCTTTTAGAGAACCATGAAGTTATATATTGGATACAAATTACTTCAGTCTCATGATAGCAGCACACCTTAATCAACTTGAAATCTGGTTTAGAATGGATGCTGAATGTTTTTTTACATTTTTATTTTTTATTTTCTCAGTAACACCATATTTAGTGATGTGGACATTTTTTCTTTTATTTTGCTCATGAATCTATTTATTCATTCCACTGTATTGTTCCGAGGCCCTCAATCTCCATCCGTGCTCCCCAGCGCTGATAGTTTTCAAGCACATAACATACTAATATTTTCCTTGTGTGAAGCATGACCGTGGAATTAATTCCACCGTCGCCTGATGGCAGCTATCATACATTTTCCAGTAGGATCACGATAGAGAAATCAAGAGCAATACTCTGACTGCAGTTGATAGCTAATCATAAAAAGATTGCTCTATAGCTAACTTAACATAGGCCTTAAATCAAAGCTGACACTTCAATCAGTATCACTCTCCTTCGTGTTTTTTTTTAGAAGCACCATTGGGGAAGCTGAGCAAATTATTAGTTCAGCGATATAACTTAAGGTTACATTTTTCAGCCTTGCTTTAGTGGTAGTTCATTTTAAGATTGTGGGTTCAGTGCCCACTAGACACCCTCTCAATGTTATCTATCATGACAGTGCCATACAGTTCTCAAAGGTCTTTATAAAATGGTTTCTAGCTGTGGGGTGTGCTTTCTCAGAATAGAATTTCAGTCTAAAGCCAAACACTCAGTTGGATATAAACGATTACATGGCATTTTCTCCATGGAATGAAGGTTTTTTCAGGATCCAAGATGAATGCAATCAAATTTCCGCCTTTGTGATGTGCAGCTTAAATTTGGTTGAGGTGGAAACAAGAAAATGGTGCTGGTATCCCAAGGGGGAACATGAGAACGTTGCAGATTTTGTGCCACTTTTAGTTCAAAGTAAAATATTAAGGAGGTCAAGTGAAGGCACACAAGAAATGGAATTAATGGCTCATCCATAATCACCTAGTGTGTGTATCTCCCAAAATTAAATAATCAGCCGTTCTACTAACTGTGGAAGTTCGACATTAACAGCTTAGATAGATAGATAGATAGATTCCTTTATTATCATTCAGACCTTTCGGTCTGAATGAAATTATGTTGCCTGCAGTCATACACAGAACCAATAATAACAAAACATACAATAAACACAAATTAAACATCCACCACAGTGAGTTCACCAAGCACATCCTCACTGTGATGGAGGCAAAGTCTTAGTCTCCGTCTCTTCCCTCGTTGTTCTCCCTCTGCGCTGAGGCGATCGATCCAGGCCGAAGATGCCGCCCTCCAGTCCAGCAGACCTCCGTGGTGATGTCGCCGCCGCCGAAAGCCGGAACGCCGTCTCCGCTCAGAGACGGCCCGCCACAGCATCAGCTCCGGGCCGCCGCCCCAGATCCAGGCCGCTGCCCCAGCTCCGGGTCCCGTAGTCTCCGCTCCGGACCCCGCTGTATCAGCTCCAGGCCGCCGCCGAAAGCCAGAACCCCACACCAGCAAGTCGGGCCACCGCTGCCTCAGCCCCGAAGACGGCCAGCCTCTCGTTGGTAAGTGCTGGCTGGCTCTGCCTCCGTAGCCTCGGGGTCGGTCGCAGGTTGGAGGCCGCCATTAGGCCTCAGCGCAGACGGAGGCAGAGAAGGGGGATACGACACGAAAAAGTCGCATTCCCCCAAAGGAAGAGACAGAGAACATGTTTCACCCCCCCTAACACAACCCAACAAACTAAAACTTAACCAAAACAAGACAAAAAAACCAACAGAATAATAGTAAAAACAGACGGACTGCAGGCGAGCCGCAGCTGTTAACAGCGCCGCCACTTCCGGATGATCTTGGTGGAGGGAGGACCTTATCTGTAACTAGACAGGTGGTTCAAATGTAGTTAAACCAACTACGAAAAGCTTGTAAAATGCACTATGAGAATGTAAATGTTGGAAAAATGTCTGTATTTACAGTTTTATAAACAATCACAATTTTAAATGCTTGAGGTAGTAGTTCAAATGTAGTTAAATCGACTGCAGAACGCTTGTAAGCACTATATTAATGAAAATGTACTGGAAAAAAATGGCTGCATTCACAGTTCTACAAATCATCACAATTTTAAATGTTTTCGTTAGATTTTAAAAATATATAAATAGGCCTACACCAAAAAAAAAGCGAAACTAAAATAAATATTTGCATTCAATTGCTACCATTGTCTCTCTACTTGAAAGGAGCAGATTTTACCTGCTGCTCTACCAGCTCCTGGGAGCAGACAGATCAGCCACGGGGATTTGTCTGCACTGCAGGTGATGTGCTCCTTCTGTCTTGTTGGGTCCCCGTCAGTAAATCTGGGAGCAGCAATCACTGGTGCTGTCATGGTGAAGGAGATGGCAGTCTCCAGTAGTTCGATGTGCTGACAGTGTTGTGCATGTGGCCATTTCAGGGCTGGCCCTCAGTTGTATGCCTGAACGTTGGCAGCTGCAGAAAATTCAACCAGAACTTTGCAGTAACACCTGTCATTTCTGACATGTGTGCAATGGCTCAAGCATAAGGAGAGCCCGGCAACATTGTTTTTTAATGTTTAGTTTAGTTTAGAGATACAGCGCAGAAACAGGCCCATCGGCCCACTGGGTCCGCGCCGACCAGCGATCCCCACACATTAACACTATCCTACACAGACTAGGGACAATTTTTACATTTACCAAGCCAATTTACCTAAATACTGTACCTGTATGTCCTCGGAGTGTGGGAGGAAACCAAAGATCTTGGAGAAAAGCCACGTGGTCACGGGGAGAATGTACAAACTCCATACAGACAGCACCCATAGTCGGGATCGAACCCGGGTCTCCGGCACTGCAAGCGCTGTAAGGCAGCAACTCTATCGCTGCACCACCGTGCCGCCCTTGTGCTGTAAGATTTTGAGTTCTGCTCCAAACCTTTCAAAACAACTTGTGGTAGGTACACAATGACAAATGGCAGGAAAAATGCCGGATATATATTTCTGTACCATGCTTCCTCAGGTTAGCCATCACCATTGATTTGTGCCTAATTAGTACAACAAAGCAATTTCGCAAACCCTCTGATGACTCACATTATTTAAAAAATAAAGGGACTGAAAATACCTGCAGAACTCTACAAGCAGCACCCTGGAGCTAGATCAGATGGGCGAATGACCTCTCTCCATTTGTATTCCAGCATCCACTCTGCAAATGTATTTATTCACCTCCTCACTCCAAAGCCCAAGCTCTTCTCCTCACCTTGATGCGTCAAACATGCAGGGAACTATTATTTATTTATTTATATAGAGCTTACATATGTTCAAGGTCAGGTCACAGCATTCTCAATGATTAGGTAGAACTTACAGAGACTGCAATTGAATCTTCACCCACAATGTGTTTCATGGTGTCGTCTCAATTCAATCTCAATTCCAGACATAGCTAACTTGGACTCCAACAATGATGTCTGAATGCACAGAGTCCGAGCCTATCCCACAGATAGTTGAAAATAATCCTTTGAATTGTGGAAATTGAATCCAGGATGATAACAACTGTATCTCCCTCCCCCTGACTCAGTCTGAAGAAGGGTCTCGACACGAAACGTCACGCATGTCTTTTCTCCAGAGATGCTGCCTCTCCCGCTGAGTTACTCCAGCATTTTGTGTCTATCTTCGGTTTAAACCAGCATCTGCAGTTCCTCCCTGTAATGTATTCATACAAATTCATGTGTATGTTAATGAGTTGGTGTTCAATATAAGCAGAGAATGCTGGGTAATAAATCTCTCTCTCGTGATCCAGGCAACCAGTGTGTAAGTCTAGTTCTTCATTCTGCCGTCCGGAATATAACAAAATTGGCAACAAGAACGGGATAGAGTTTGTGAACTCATCCTTTAAAAAGAGTGCAGGACTGTTTTGCAACATGCAGTATTGTTTAACATTTTAAACGGCAAATACGGAGCTGTGTCACAGTTGTTTGCGAACTGGACATGATAGGCCGCAGATCCTTTTATGTATGAGACTATAGTTTAAAACAGCAGCTGTACAAATCGTCGAAAGTTTGTCAGGCTATCTCTATGTTGTGTCTATGTGGCAAGATTGCGTCCTTGGGATTGTGCAGGATTTTAGACTGAGTTTTTTTTTGTCGAGTTCCTCAAGCTGTATAGCCTTTGTACGGCTAAGTTTTAGGTGAATTGCTACACCAGAACAGACAGGAAATCGGGGTTTTTGAACCGAAAAAAAAAAAGATAATGACACGATGGCAGCATCCATGGGCGACATCGGAAACCTTGGCACTTTCGACAGGAGTAAAGAGCCATTCAGCTCCTATATGGAGAGAGCGAACATGTTTTTCACGGCAAACATTATAATGGAGATTAGCGGTGAAGGAGAGGTAGTGACTGAAACAAATAAAAGCATGAAAGCGATTCTGCTCACGGAGATCAGTATACGGCACACTCATGAATCTCCTTGCGTCCATAAAGGCAAAAGACGTGCCATTCAATGACATTATGAAGAAGTTGGAGGAGCACTTTAACCCAAAGCCCCTGGAAATTGCAGAAAGCTATAAATTCAGCACTAGAAACCAGAAGCAGAATGAGACAATCAATGAGTACATTGTTTCCTTGAAAAACCTAACTTTGCACTGTAACTTTGGAACCTTTCTCCGACACGCACTATGCGATAGATTTGTTTGTGGTCTAGTGGATGAACAAATTCAGTCCAAACTCATGAACACTCCAGATCTTACATTTGAGAAAGTATGCAAGATTGCTACAACAATGGAGATGGCATCAAAGAATGCTCATGAGTTTCGTCCACCACGGACTGCAATGGCTGTTTACAGTCACAAGGCAGTGCCTATGACCAAACCAAGAGGTGCTAAAGTTTGGCAGGGAGCCAAGTTCAGCCAGTTGTTATTGTTGCAACGGTAATCACTCATCCCAATTTTGTCAGTTCAAAATGGCCAAGTGCTATAACTGCCAGAAGAAAGGCCATATCGCTTCAGCATGTCGGGCCAAGCTTAAAACAGGAAACCAACAATCTGCAGGAAACAAGCGACAACACCAGAAAGGTGTTCACAACTTGGAGATGAACCAAGATGGAAATGAACTTGGGTTGTACACCATTTATGCAACCAACATCGATAAGCCTACAACCAGCCAAGGCAAGAACTTTCGAACTAAACTATTGATTAATGAACAGTTAATTGATATGTGTATTGACACGGTAGCAGATTGTTCGGTCATGAGCAAAGATCTGTACGAAACAAAGTTCCCACACACACCATTGTTTGAGAGTAAGGTCAAGCTGAGAACCTACTCAGGCGAAGTTTTGGAGACATGCAGACAAATAAACAGTAAAGTTCAGCATAATGGTCAGTCAGTAACACTGCCCATTATAGTGGCCAGCTACAGAAATAAACCATCCCTCCTTGGAAAGGATTGGCTGTAGAATAGAGTTAGACTGGAAGAACATTTTCAGCATCGATTTGTCCAAATCAGGTCTTGAAAATGTCATAAGCAAACATGCAGAGATATTTGCCGACAGTTACATGGGAATAACAGGGTACTCTGCACACATTCGACTTAAGCGAGATGTGAAACCTGTGTATTGTCGACCAAGATCTGTACCATATGCACTAAAGCAACAAGTGGAGGAAGAACTCGACAGGTTAGAGCGGAATGGAGTACTCGTGAAGACAGACCAGAGTGCACAAGGCTCATAGGTAAGGTGCCTTACCAAGAAATTCTACAGCATCCAGGCCATCAGGTGTAATCACTTGTGCTGCAAGATGAGGAACTGGTGGAATGACATGGTCATTGAGCAGAAACAGATTTGAGCCCAGCATCGACCTTCTTGAGCAGCTCATTGTTCTCCTCTTCCATCTAATTGGTGGGAGTAAAGCCCGTGTCCCACTTATGCGATTTTTTTCGGTGACTATAGGTGACTAGGCTGTTGCCACATGTTCGCAGGGTGACGCCGGTCGTGAGAAGTCTCCTCAAGTCGCCTAAAGAGTCGTAACATTTTTCTGGTCACCGCTGGATTTTGAAATGTTCAAAACTTTTCGGCGACTGCGGGCTTGACGTAGCTTGTCTTCTCCTGTCGTAGGTGCTGTCGTAGATTGTCGCCAGGAATGCGCAGGTTGTCGCCAGGTTATGTTGGTTGTCGCCGGGTGCTTACATTGGTGAATTCTATTGGCGACTACGTACAACAACCGGCGACAGGTTGTCTTCAGTTGTCGCCGACAGGGTTGTTGCTTGTCGTAAGTTGACGTTGTCGCCTGTGTGGTCATTGGTTGTCGTAGGTGTGGTCGTAGGTGGCCGTCCTAATGGGTCGCCGGTTGTCGATAGCTTGCCATAGCTTGACGTCGACTAGGTGGTAGATTGTCGTAGCTTGTCATAGACATTGTCGTAGGGGGGATCCAGTCGCCGCTTTTTCGGTGACCTGCTACGACTGTGACAGTCCCCAGCAGTCACCGAAAAAAATCGCCTAAGTGGAAGAGGCCCTTAAGGGAGGCAACTCAGAGCAAAGAAACATGGACTAGTTGGAGAATTCCTGAAATGATGTTTAGTTCCCTTCAATCGCTGGCATAGTCAAGGTGGAATGTGCTGAAAAATAGTCTTGGTAATGTTGGGTTTCAATTGCCTTACTTTGAAGTAACTGGCTTAGTTTACAGTATTGTTACTTAATGTTTTATCCAGCTGACCATAGGTTTAGTCTGTGGTAGGAACAGATACAGACTTCCAGGACTCCAATAGTAGCATTAGCATTTGGCTTGAATAAAGCTGGGGGTAGATCAGATC
This sequence comes from Malacoraja senta, assembly GCA_038087875.1. Classification (NCBI taxonomy): domain Eukaryota; kingdom Metazoa; phylum Chordata; class Chondrichthyes; order Rajiformes; family Rajidae; genus Malacoraja; species Malacoraja senta. Next base: position 128,452,831 of record CM075977.1, read on the forward strand.
CTCCAGTTGAGTGTGCAGGGTGAGTGTCAGCAAGAACATAGCCTCTCTTCACATTCTTCCAGTTTATTGGGAATGTATGTTTGCATACATGTGTGTTCAATCTGTTTAAAGTACCCCACCTAAAATTATTGTAATTTAAAATTCTCCACGCACGCCAGCATTCTTTTGTGTGTTCCCAAGCTCTTACACTCTTGCAAGCATGTACCTTGAACCATATGTCAGGGATCAGAGGTTTGATCTTATCAGCCACCCATGGAGAGAAGACACTTGATATTTGGACACATAGCTCACATACTGCACTGGAAATAGCGCATGTTTTCATATTTGTATGGAACCATTTTCAATTTTACTTCAGAGTCACGTGAGTGATTCCGTGAAGAAGTCCCGCCAGAGCGCATGCGCGTCATTACGTCTGACGCATTGGTGCATGGACCAGCGGGAGGACAGAGCTCCTCCAGCGGTAAGTAGTTTAAAACTCCAGGTAAGTGGGAAAACTTAGCTGGAGTGTGGAGTCGTTTTGCTGTGGTGCCGTGCTCTGTTTTTTCTGTTCCAGGAAGCACCATGGACAAGACGACCAAGGGGAAGAGGCGAGCCACAGGTAAATCGATGGAGAGCCGCGGGAGTGCGGTCTGTGAGCGGCTGCCTCGTACCCATGCACAGTCGCCGGCCGGGAGCGGGGCGACTGCAGACTTGGTGCTGCAAAGCACGGAGCCAACGCCAGTCCGGTGTAAGGCCACGGACAAGTCTGCGAGGCCCTCGGACTCAATTGAGTCGGGCCGGGAGGAGTCCCTTACGGGGCTGGATACCGTTTTTCAACGGCTATCCCAAATGGAGCACCTTATACAGAGGTTGCTTCAGCAAGGCACACTCTGGGGGGAGGAGTTGTGTGGGCGCCAGGCTGCAGAAGATGCCGCGCCGGCAGCACCTAGCAGAGGGCTGCTTGATAGCACCCTCATTGAAGAGGCGAGTGGAGAGGGTCAGCTGAGTTCTGACCCCGACTCTGACGGTGAGTTCGACCCTAGCGAAGAACGGCCGTTGTCAGAGGTCCCATCTCTGGCAGCACGATTCGCTGTCCCGTTAGAGTCTGGAGAGCCACTGGGAGATGAGCTGGCCTCCACGATAAATTATCTAGTCTCCCATCAGCTGCAGGAGCTCACGATGGAGAGATCGCCAAGAAACAGGAGACCCCGGGGAACTGCGTGTTGCTGAAGGTGCCAGCAGTGAACCGGGTGATATGGAGCCAGATGGGCATGGGCATGCGTGCCCAGGAGATGCAGCTGCAGAGAATCCTGAAACTCCTTGGCTCAGGAATCACGGCGTTCGCTAGAACAGTGGATGGAGGGCATCTGTCGCAGACGCAGCAAGAGGTACTAGGGTTGCTTTGTAGCGCCCATTTTGAGATAAATTGTCTCAGTAAAAGCGCCATTTGGCCCACCATTAATCCCAAGTTGGCAGCACTCTGCCAGCCCAGCAACATACAGCCGGCCAACCTACTCTTCGGAGAGGACCTAGCCAAGCGTGTCAAGGAGATGGATGACGAGGCAAAGACAGTGGGCTTGATCAAGCCACCGGCGGTCGGCAAGTTTCCAAAAAGAAAGTACCCCTACAAACGAGGGACAGATTGGTCTGGACCAGGAACAAGTCGGCCGGCAATGCAGATGCGCAGTTGGCGTTCTGCAGCGGGAACACGGTCAAACGTGGACTTCCCGCCAGGGGCCGGGGACAACGGGATCCACCAGGTACCAAGGAGGTAGGTGGGCCTGGTTCTCATGTGCACATATCAAATGTGACACAACTAAAAGTTGGGGGTAGATTACATCTGTTCCTGGACGAATGGAAGCAAATTACCTCAGATCTGTTTATACTGAGTGTTATTCAAGGGTTTCGAATTGAGTTCAATCCAAATTGTGATTTGCCCATTCAGCATGTTCCTGGGAGAAATTTTCAGTTTTCACTAACAGAACAGATGGAAGTTCAGGCTGAGCTTGAAAGCTTATGTGATAAAGGTGTAATTGGGAAGTCGGTTCACCAACTCCATCAATTTGTGTCTAATATTTTTCCCAGGCCAAAAAAAGAATGGGGGAGGCAGTATAGACATTTTAAGATGGAAACATTTGTCACTGCCAAGCAACTGGTTTCCAGAGGATGCTATATGGCAACTATAGATCTTAAAGATGCATACTACTCAGTGTCTGTTCATTTGCAGGATAGAAGATATTTGAAATTCACCTGGATGGATCAACTATGGCAATACAAGGCACTGCTTAATGGTTTGTCCAGCTCCTAGAGTATTCACAAACTTGTTAAAACCTATACTAGGCATGCTGAGAGGCCAGGGTCATGTGCTCATGACTTATCTCGATGATACCTTGATTTCAGGGCAATCCAAGAAAACAGCTGAAGCATCGGTGGCAGTTGTTAAATCCACTTTTAGAAGATTGGGCTTCATTAACCATCCAGAGAAATCCAAATTAACACCTGTTACAATAATTGACTATTTGGGGTTCACAATTGATTCAATTAACATGGTAGTGACTCTGCCCAGGGAGAAAAGGGTAGAGCTAATTGACAGCTGTATCAAGCTAATTGAGGTCAATTAGACAGGTGGCAAGTCTGCTTGGAAAATTAGTGGCAGCATTTCCGGCAGTTCAATATGGGCCATTGCACTACCAACAGTTAGAGGGCAAAGGAACAGGCACTAAGGATACATTCAGGTCATTATAATAGACCCATGCAGTTATCAGCAGAGGCTGTTGCTGATTTGCAATGGTGGATTCAGCATGTGTCCAGTAGTTCGAGCATTGTAGTGCTTGAGCAGCCTTCCATGATTTTGCAGACGGATGTCAGTGCACTCGTGTGGGGTGCCACGGATACGAGTTCCAGCTGTGGAGGCAGATGGACTGAGCAAGAGGCATCACTTCTGCAGACATGGGGAATTAACTATTTAGAGCGTTGAGGAGCTTTTTATGGTAAGGCTTATTGCTCTAACAAAGGTAACCTGCATGTTCAGTTTCAGATTGACAACGCTACGGCAGTGGCATATATTAATCACATGAGTGGAATCAAGTCGGTATCTTGTGACAGATTGGCTAATCAAATTTGGGCCTGGTGTATTGATAAAGATATTTGGCTTTCAGCTATTTATCTACCAGGTAGATTCAACATTGTAGCAGACGCCAGGTCACGAAAGTTCCATGACAACACAGAGTGGATGTTGAACCAGGAGGTGTTCAATAATATAGTAGTTATATATATATATATATATTTTTATTTATTTTTATTTATTAGAAGTACATTCCATTACAACCACATACATTAGTACTCGTCACATATATCTTCGTACAATTAATGTACTCTGTTTTGTTTTTTACACTAGTAAAGTGAAAGGATGAAATTGAGAGAAAGAAGAAAGTGAAGGAAAAAGTGAAAGTGTAGAAAACGTGACAACAAGAAAGAACGAAGACTCTATAAGAACAAAATTAAAAACAAAAGAAAAAGAGTTAAGAAATAGACCCTAGAAAATAAGAAGAAAGAGGGAAAAGAGAAAAACAAATAGTTTTTGTAAGCATCACGCAAATGGGACATACCAACTCTCCAACTTTCATCCCCCTTACCTGACCTCAGTTTTTTTTTTACGGTACTTTTGCACCCTATATTTGTAATAATTCTATAAATGCAGACTACGTCAGGTGGAAGTGATCTGGTTTACCCGCCAGGAGGAGTCTTATCTCTTCTAGGTGTAATGTTTCGAACATATTTGAAATCCACATGTTTATAGTTGGTATTGGAGCCTGTTTCCAAAATGTTAGGATTAGCTTTTTTTCCAGTTATTAACCCATAGTCTATTAGTTTCTTTTGGAACACATTTAGTTTGGACCATCTTCTGTTATTCCGAAGATAATCCATTCTGCTTTGGGTATCAGTTTTATTTTAAATAATTTTGTAAAGATTTCAAAAATTTCAATCCAAAATTTTTGAATTTTTGTACAAAAAACAAATGAGTGTGCTATAGTAGCTTCTTGGGATTGACATTTATCACAAATGGATGATACATTGGGGGAAATTTTATGGATTTTAGTTTTGGAATAATATAATCTATGTAAGATTTTAAATTGTATTAAAATGTGTCTTGCATTAATCGAACATTTATGCACGTTTAATAAGTGTTCATTCCAGCTTTCCTTTGAGATTTTAATAGCTAATTCTTGTTCCCAGTCTCTTCTGATACCCACCGTGGATGGTATTTCTACATTTAAGATAATATTATACAAATATGATATTAAGTTTGCTGATTCAACTTTTATCTGCATTGCATCATCCAATACATCTGCTGGGCTATTATAATGATCTTTTGTATATTTTTTCAAATAGTCGCATATTTGAAAATATTTAAAATATTGATTATTTCCGAGTATATTTTATTTGTAATTGTTGAAATGAAAGTAATTTTCCAGTTTCATACAAGTCACCGAACGTTTTAATTCCTAGTCTATCCCAGTGTGTGAAAGATTTATCTATAATAGAGGGATTAAACGAAGGGTTATTAACTATGGGAGATAAAAGTGATAGATTTCTTAATTTTAAATTTTGTTTTATTTGTTTCCAAATTCGGATTGTGCTCTGTATAATTGGGTTCTTATTATAATTTATGTTATTCAGTTTCATTGGTGAGAGGAGGATCGCTCCAATGTTTCCAGAGGAGCAATCCTCTCTCTCCATTACAATCCAGTCCACTTGCTGGTCAGAGTTATCCATCAGTTGAATCATATTTTTAATATTTACTGACCAATAATAATACATGAAATTAGGTAGTGCTAAACCCCCTAATACTTTAGGTTTATTCAGATGAGTTTTTTGTATTCTATGTGATTTATAGTCCCATATAAAATTAGTGATATCTGAGTCGGGTTTTAAAAAAAAACTGCTTTGGTAAGTATATAGGAATCGATTGGAATAGGTATAAAATTTGTGGTAGAAAGATCATTTTTATTGCATTTATTCGGCCTATTAAAGACATCGGGAGCGTTTTCCAAAATTTAATTAGTGTGTTTAATTTATTAAGTAGGGGATCAAAATTTGCTTTAAACATACCTTGATATGTTCTAGTAATTTTGATTCCCAAGTATTTGAATTTTTCTGTAGCTATTTTAAAAGGGAATTTTAAAAGATGTGTTGAATCTTTCGGTTTTATTGACATAATTTCACTTTTATTCCAATTTATTCTGTATCCAGAAAAAGATCCAAAGTCTTCAATTAAATTTAATATATTTGGTATAGTAATTTGAGGTTTGTATTGTACAGTAATATATCATCCGCGTATAAAGATATTTTATTATTTGAATCTTTAGTATTATACCCATGGATATCAGGGTGTATTCTAATTTTTTCTGCTAACGTTTCAATAATAAGAGCAAACAACTGTGGTGATAATGAGCATCCTTGTCTATTTCCCCTTGATAGTTGAAATTTCGAGGATAATATGTTATCAGTTAGTATTCTAGCTGTAGGTTTATTATATCATAATTTAATCCATAGAATAAAATTCTCTCCCAGTTGGAATTTTTGTAATACTTTATCCATATAATTCCATTCTACTTGGTCAAATGCTTTTTCAGCATCCAGCGAAATAATTGATAATTCTTGTTCTTCAGATTTGTGTGAGTGCATTATGTTGAGTAAACGTCTCATATTGTTAGATGAGTATCTCTTAGGGATAAACCCCGTCTGATCTGGGTTTATTAGTTTACTAATATATTTACTAATATATAGTAGTTATATATGAAATGCCAGATATCGATTTGGTTTGCATCCAGGCTTAACCACCAGCTGCCTAAATATGTTTCATGGGAACCAGACCTGGGGGCAATTGCAATTGATGCTTTCTCGCTACATTGGGGTGGTATGTTTTTTATATATTTTCCCACCATTCTGCCTCAAGGTCGGTGTCTGCAAAAAAATCAAGCAGGATGCCGCTTCGGGGGTGCTTGTAATACCTAATTGGCCAATTCAAGCATGGTTCCCTTTGATGTTACATAGAAACATAGAAACATAGAAACATAGAAACATAGAAATTAGGTGCAGGAGTAGGCCATTCGGCCCTTCGAGCCTGCACCGCCATTCAATATGATCATGGCTGATCATCCAACTCAGTATCCTGTACCTGCCTTCTCTCCATACCCTCTGATCTCTTTAGCCACAAGGGCCACATCTAACTCCCTCTTAAATATAGCCAATGAACTGGCCTCGACTACCCTCTGTGGCAGAGAGTTCCAGAGATTCACCACTCTCTGTGTGAAAAAAGTTCTTCTCATCTCGGTTTTAAAGGATTTCCCCCTTATCCTTAAGCTGTGACCCCTTGTCCTGGACTTCCCCAACATCGGGAGCAATCTTCCTGCATCTAGCCTGTCCAACCCCTTAAGGATTTTGTAAGTTTCTATAAGATCCCCTCTCAATCTCCTAAATTCTAGAGAGTATAAACGAAGTCTATCCAGTCTTTCTTCATAAGACAGTCCTGACATCCCAGGAATCAGTCTGGTGAACCTTCTCTTCACTCCCTCTATGGCAATAATGTCCTTCCTCAGATTTGGAGACCAAAACTGTACGCAATACTCCAGGTGTGGTCTCACCAAGACCCTGTACAACTGCAGTAGAACCTCCCTGCTCCTATACGCAAATCCTTTTGCTATGAAAGCTAACATACCATTCGCTTTCTTCACTGCCTGCTGCACCTGCATGCCTACTTTCAATGACTGGTGTACCATGACACCCAGGTCTCGCTGCATCTCCCCTTTTCCTAGTCGGCCACCATTTAGATAATAGTCTGCTTTCCTGTTTTTGCCACCAAAATGGATAACCTCACATTTATCCACATTATACTGCATCTGCCAAACATTTGCCCACTCACCCAGCCTATCCAAGTCACCTTGCAGTCTCCTAGCATCCTCCTCACAGCTAACACGGTTACAGTTAGCGATCCAACCTCCTTTGGTGGTTCCCAAGCGTACGAATTTAAAGGAGCACCCGGTAACACGGGAAAGTCATCCGTTATGTGACTGTATTGACTTGTTAATTTGCAGGTTTTAAGAAGGCCATACCTGGGGCGAGGACTGTCTGGGCGAACTGTGGACATGCTCACTGCAGCCTGGAGAAAGAGTATTCAAAAGCGGTATATTACTTTTATGTAAAAAAATGGGAGCAATATTGTGTACAAAATAATATTGACTATAGTACTGCAGGTATTGTGGATGTTTTAGAGTTCCTGTCGACACTCTACTATGATGAGGGGCTCAGTTATAGCGCCATTAATACAGCTAGAAGTGCATTGTCCTCATATCTTTTGATGGGGTCAGGAAAGACCCTATTGGTTCTCATCCTCTCATAGCTCAATTGATGACAGGAATTTCAAATCCAAACCTCCTAAACCCAGGTATATGGCAATCTGGGATGTAAGTGTGGTCCTCAAGTGCTTCGTCAGTGGGTTCCTGTCACGTCTCTGACTTTGGCCAAACTCACCATGAAGGTGGTCATGCTCATGGCATTGTTATCAGCTCAGCGAGTGCAGACTTTGCAAAAGCTTCAGCTAGACAAGATGGAAGTGGCTGAAGAGAATGTTATGTTCTATATTTACGACCTGCTCAAACAGAGCAGGTCAGGTGTGACAGGTTTTAAAATTGAGTTTTCAGCATATCCTACTGATCCATGTTTATGTATAAGGACACATTTATTACATTATATTGAAGCTACAAGGACCTTAAGAAATGTGGAAACAGGATTGTTTATCAGTTACAAGTAACCACACAAGAGAGTGTCAGTGCAGACTATCTCAAGGTGGTTAAAGCAAGTGTTGATTCAGGCAGGTATTAACACTGATGTGTATACATCTCATTCCACTAGGGCAGCAGCAACGTCGGCGGCCAGGGCGATGGACGTTCCCATCGACCATATTCTCGCAGCTGCCGTGTGGTCAAATGAATTGGGTTTTCAACATTTTTACCATCGGCCGATTGCCGATCGGGGGCTGCTTGCTAATTCAGTATTAAGTTCTGTTTAAGTTTCCCCTGGGATAGAGGGGTTACTGTTTGTTTTGATTATTCAAATCAATTGTTACTGCATGATATTCAATTTCATGTTTAACGCATTATTGATTATTTCTCATCCGGAGTCAATCAATGCAGTGAGAAGCCGGGATTTGAATCTGCGGCATAAAATCACAGAGCTTTGAACTCTTCACGGAATCACTCACGTGACTCCGAAGTAAAATAGTAAGTTTAAATGAGAACTTACCAGTTTGAAGTTTGATCTTTATTTTATGAGGAGTTACGTTGGTGATTACGTGCCCACCACGCCCAACCCTCTCTCTCATAAAGGTCATATGGTAGTTCTCATGATGCTGATCTTACTATGTTACTTCAAATATTCTGTTATCTGTGATTTCATACCGCTGCTTTGAAGATTGACGCGAATGCGCACTGGCGGGACTTCTTCACGTAATCACCGGAAGTGCTTTGTAACTTTGTCAGCGCCGTAGGTAGCTGCTATTTGTATACATTGGGTATACAAGCAAAGAACTTCACTGTGCCTAGGCACATGTGACAATAAAGTTTTCCATTCCATCCATTCCAAAGGGAATAACATTTAGTGCAAGATAAAGTACGATTAAAGATAGTCCAAGGGTCCTCAATGAGGCAGATGGTAGCTCAGGACCACTCTCTAGTTGGTGATAGGATGGTTCAGTTGCCTGATAACAGCTGGGAAGAAAATGTCTATCATTTAAGAAGCCTGCTGATCAACACTTCAGATATATTTCATCCCTGATGGTATTTGCTACTAAACAAAGTGCCTGAAACATGCAGAAAGCAATAATTCCTGGCTTGGGTCTCTGCCAGGTGTGTGAGAGTAATGAATTTTACTCTGCACCAGACTTCTGGCTGTCTTCCTTCACAAGTATTGTAAAGAGAACTGAAGTAGTCAAGAGAGGGCCTATGGATCCTGATAGCCATTAGCTGTGCCAGCTTTGATTGCAGTTAGCACCCTGGAATTGTGGACAATTCTGGACAAGATCGATGTTTATATTTATTGCGGGGAGATTTCTCTCCAATCATTCTGGACTCGAGCTTTCAGTCCTTCACCAAAAGCTGCCTTCTCCATGCACAGGAGAAGACTGACTGCTAGATTAACACTCACAGTGGATGAATTGAGCAATTGTTGATGAACAACATCAAGACGACAAGCTGTTTCAGTATTTCCAGATGGAATGAGATCTTTGGCATCTCCTCGCACCTGGCTTGAAGATCAAGATTCAGAGCTTCAGATGGGCTTCTATATCAATCTGTACAAGTGACTTCTACAGTTTGAGTAGAGCCACGGAATTTATATCAGAATTTTCATTGTGTAGCCCATCTATATCTGGCCCAATTACATACCTCTGGCTGGTGCCTCTGGAGGGTACCATTGGTGATGTCCTTTTCATTAGGTCAGCTCATCTCTGACTACTGTGCCTGTGCTGAATTCAGTAACGAGTCGGATATCGGAAGCCAATGGGTAAGAGCACAGAGATGTGGTTGAGGACTCAGTACTAAATCCAGCAGGCAACACATCAATGCACTGCATGAGGGGGAAGATTGGCTGTACATCTGGCCTCATGTAGCTGGTGTGAGCGGCTCAATTAAATCTGGACTCCTTTAGCGGAGTCGAGACTGTGAACTTTATTACTTTTCTTTATTTATTCTTTTTATTTAATAATTATTCTTTATTATTCAATGAACTTTATTACAAACGGTAAAACAATGAATAACGCGAGTCTGTAAGACAGCTAAATAAATTATGTTGCATCCACAAGTGTGGCGCGCGAATGAATGAACTCGACAAAAAGCGCGCGAAACCCGCTCCCCGCAGCCAGGTGACTGGAGTAGCCAATCCGAAGGTTTGACCACCCCAAGGCACAGCATGTGCCGCTAGAGGACCCCCCCCCAGAACCCGAGGTATGGAACCGAGCAGGGACCCAGACACAACGACCGATCATGTCGGGGTCACCAGTTTAGCGGAGTCGAGACCGTGAGTTAATTCAATGAACTTTATTACGAACGGGGAAACAATGAATAACGCGAGTCTGTAAGACAGCTAAATAAATGATGTTGCATCCACAAGTGTGGCGCTCGAATGAATGAACTCGATAAAAAGCACACGAAACCCACACCCCACGTCCACTTGACTGGAGTAGCCAATCCGAGGGTTTGACTACCCCAAGGCACCAGTAGGTGCCGCTACACTCCCAACTATGATTAAAATGCAACTTCAGCTAAGTAGTCTATTTATTTTCCTTTAGAGTCACAGAAGTTTACAGCACAAACACAGACCTATGACCCCCCCCCCCCCCCCCACTTCACCCCACCAACGTCCATGCCTACCTATTTGCCTCTCTATGCTAATCCTATTTGTCTGTATTAGGTCGGCCTCCTCTATGTCCTGCATTGTCAGGTGCCTGTCCAAATGCCTCTTTGCTTAATAATTGGTCCCGACTCCATCACATCCTCTGACAATGTATTCCAATTATCAACCATTCTCACTACCACTAATCCCCTTGAAAGTTTGTTTCTCGTACCTTAAACATATGCCTTTTTGTTTTTAATACCCCTCGCAAGGGAAAAAGATTCTGAAATCCGGATAAACAAGATTAATTGTCACATTCTTACTCACTAGGTTTGTAACTATCACACACCGTCCCCTCAAAAGAAATTCCAATTGATTGGTAAGCAACCAGGTCTTGATAAATAATACATCAGTTACCTTTAATCAATTATTGTCTCCCTAGCAGATAGCTTATACAATCCTTCATCATGGTTACAAATAAATTCCATGGAACTGAATTAAGACTTGATATTATTATCAATTCATCTTGTGTTTCTGCTACCTAAAGTGCCCTTTATCATAAAACCTAATCAAACAAAATTCAGTATTTTAAGGATCAAGCATGTCCATCCTCTTCAGAAGGCGCAGAGCAGGGTTTAAAATATAATATTGCATGCACACGTTTATCCTGGAAAGGGTCTTTTTAAAAATCTCAACCATTTTGCTTCAAGTGCTTGATACAGGCTGATGACCTGCCACGGAGCATGAAGCTAACTGACAAATGATAAAGAAATGACATATGGCGATGTTAAGTGTAAGCAAGAGTTCCAGCTCAGCGTAATTCATTTTGTACCCTGCGGTTTCCTGTCCCTCAGGTTCTTACACCCTGCCAGCAAAGGGATTACCAAAGCCAATCCCATCACAAGGTTTCCTCTCTCGTTTATCAGTCGCTACCAGGATCGCTAATGAAATATTAATTCTCTGCAGCTGAGACTCTTCTGCCCCACGCAAGTCACGGGTACAGCTCTATGCTTGTTTTAAAGATCAGTCAACTATTTAATTCCGAATTTGCTTTTAAGATAAGTGGGCATGAGTGTGCTACATCAGGTCAACAGAAATTATGATTTATTGTGGAACTGTTCCATCTCCAGTGGCAATATTAGGAAGTGAATTGCCAGAGTGATATAAAACGTGAGTTTTCTCAGAAATGCTGTAAAAGTGATGCCAACAGAAAGCAATCATTAAGAAGTTAAATTATGAAGAAACAATGGGTTTGAAGGCAGGAAAGCTGTTCCCTTCATTGCTTGTAACATTGCAATATCATAATAATCTTCTCCATACCTCTTTTCTCACTCAATTAAATCTTTGACATTTTGAGAAATATGTTTTTTGTGTAATTACTGACATAAATATTTATAAAAGCCCAGGACAAAAATGATGGTGCCTTGAAGTTCAGTGATTAAGTAAGCTTTAGCAGATTTGTTTTGTGATGATAGCATCTACACAATTTGTAGACTCCACAAATGTGCACAATAATACACCAAGTTAAAAAAGAAAAATACATCTATGAAAATTAGGTTCTGCTTAAAGGTTTAAACAAATACATTTGGTGCATTTGTAGACAATATATCAAAATTGTAAATTTAATTACAGAAAATATAATTCAACTTCCTCCCAAGGTGCCAAAGGTAATTGATCAGATGTAAATTTGAATAATCTGAAAAATGTAATCTAATTTTTAAATGTAGTTGTGATCCCTGTCCCACATAACTGAGCAAATGCATATGGATGATATTGTTATAGGCAAGGGAAGATCTAGAATTCAATGCTGCAACACATTTATGACAATAAACGGTATTGTATTGTATTGCAGTGTAAACCCACTATAGGCATAATAAAATAAGCCTTTGGGAATTTTCCAAAGTATTAATGCTATGGCCTGTCCATCCTGCATCATGCAGATCACAAAAGTTTTGAGCATACAGAATGACTGCTCAGAATCAACGATTGAAGTACAATTTATTATAGTGTATCAAAAACATGTATTAAATATTTGAAAAAGAAGGAAAACAAAGTTTATAGAGAGAGCCTAGTGTCTCCTCACCTCTTTTAGGAGATTGATAGTCATAATTGCATGATTGTTTTTTTCTTTCATGCCTTTTCCCTGAGTGCTTTATGTGCTCAATGATCTTCAAAGTGCCCATTATAGTGTCTCGGTTGCCATTGTCCAGTTTAGCCTACATTAACTTGTTACCATCTTAGTAAAGGCATTGAAGCTTGCAGTAGGAAATACAGTCAGAAAATAATGGCAATTATATTGCTTGATAACCTCAGTGAAGATCTTACATGCCATTTATGTGCCTAACACTTCAACTAATGTATTTTCCTAACAGCAACCAATGTAGCAGGAATAAACAAATTGTTATTGATGGTTCCACTCTGACTGCTCATTTGCTGCTGGAGTTCTTGGGTCAGGCGCTTCCTGATATGGAGGACATGAGTGAAGGCACAACAGAAGCAGCTCTACTGTTGGAGATACTCAGCCTGTGCCTACATACAAGCTAGACAATATTAACGTGGCTGGTTCATTGTGTTTCTGATCAGTGGTGACCAGCAGACTATTAATTGCTTGTGTTTTATTATTTATGATATTAATTTGTTTGTGATGGTCCCATGCGTAAAGGGATAATTGTGAACGTCAAAGACATTTGCAAACATTCAATAACTGTGACAGCCTTGTTAGCCAGTGAACCTGAGGACAGGGCCTCACCAGCTGTCAACGCTATTGTGTGAGTGCAGCAAGCTGTCATTGTACAGAAAACCTCTGTGCTGTGCTGTGCTGCAGTGTAGGCAGCTGGAATCCTGATGTTAGGCTGCATCCAACCCATGCAGAAACAACAGGTCACCAACAATCTCAGGGCAACAGGATATCCACCCAAATGTTCTAATTTCTTTGTCTAACATGACTGTCTTCACATATCTCAGCAATGACATTGTTTTGTGCAGCCACTTAATCCATTTCCCTTGAAAGCTTCAAGGCCCTATCAGCACAGCTTACTGAGCCTTCTAGCTGAATGTGAGATGCAATGTGGACTCACAACTCTTGACTGTCTTACATAAGTCATTTACCAACTTCTACAGATGGCCGTAGAATGCAATTTATCGGGATGCATCACAACTCCATCCAAGACGGCAAGAAATTGCAGTGAATTGTGGATGCATCCCAGACCATCACACAAACCAACCTCCCTTCTATTAACTCCATCTACACTTCATGCTGCCAGCAGCATTATCACTGTATGGGTCTCACACTGGACACTCACTCGTCTCCCCTCTCTCATCAGGCAAGAGGTACTGAAGTGTGAAACCGCACACCTCCAGATTCAGGTACAGTTTCTTCCCATCTGTTACCAGGCAACAGCACCATCCTACCACCAATGAGAGAGCATTCCTGATGTGCCATCTACCTCTTTGGACATGCTCGGACTATCTGTAATTGGTCTTCATGTACTTTATCCTGCACTAAACGGTATTCACTTTATCCTGTATTTGTACACTGTGGATGGCTCGATTGTAATCACATATAGTCTTCCTGCTAACTGGATAGCACGCAACAAAAAAGCTTTCACTGTACCTCGGTACATATGACAATAAACTAATCTAAACTATAGAAAGTGTGAAAAGCCAAATTTGGAGAATACTATTTGTTATATCCCACCAACTGATCATCAAATGCATTTTTTATCCTCACTCTCCATCTCCTCTCTCTTTTTTTGTTGTACAGCTATCTTGAGGAAATAATGAACCACAATCCCAGAAGTGGCTGAGTGCATGGTGGCAACCAACAGCTCAGTAAAGTCCAGGTAAAGTTTTGGTAAGAGTAGCAGTCAGAGCGGTACAATTAGATCGTAAGAAATTGCTGTGCCAACTTGTGTTACAATTTGCAGCTATACTTAAAAGAAATACATGACAGCATTAGGAATAAAACAACATATTAACTTCCAGTTTGGTTCAGGATGTTTGAGCTCTCTGACTACTCATTGTTTTGCCTGAGATTTGTTACAATTTTATGACCATCTGTTTCGTAATAGGTTTTTATAGAAATTAATTAATTTTGGCATTGCTATCATAGTATTTTCATTAGAATGAATCTACAGTAGATTCATATTAATACACCCACTCACTATGGCATCAAATATATTTTTGTGCAACATAGATTAGTACATTGAGGAAGAATAGACACTGCATCCTTAATTGCACATTCCAACGGTCAAGGACCACTGAACCCCATAAGTTCTCAAGAGAGTCAAGTGTGTTTAATTGCCATGTGTGCTGACAATGGAACAATTACATTTTTACTCAAATTATAGTTTGCAAATGACAACTCTGATCCTAGTTTGTGTCAATTGTTTCCACAGTCATGTAACATCACCTGAAATACTGAATCTGCTCACCTTCGCATTACATAAAGGTCGCAGTGATTGTCAAAGGCTTAAAGTATCTCTTCAGAGTTCCAGTGGTCGGCTTGGTTGTTTGGTGGCATAATCTGCCTCAATAACCACCCTCACTTTCATGTTCTCTTGTTTATTAACCATCTCCAACTCAACTTGGACACAATGTTCTCTTTCTGTTGCTTCCACCCATTCAGTACGTTAATTCATTCAAAGTCTGACTGCTGAGGCAATCTTGACAACTTTGTGATGGCACAATGGTGAAGGGGTAGCCATAGTGCACTAGTGACCCCTGTTCGACCCTGACTAAGGGTGCTGTATGTACTGAGCTTGAACGTTCTTCCTGTGACTGCATGGGATTTCTCTGGGTGCTCCAATTTCCTCCCACACTCCAAAGACGTACAGGTTTGTAGGTAAATTAGTTTCCGTATTATCCCAAGTTTGTAGGATAATGTGTAGGATAATGTTAGTGTACAGGGTGATCGCTGGTCAGCATGGACTCGGTGGGCCGAGGAGCCTGTTTCCACGCTGTATCTCTAAAGACTGAAATAAAGTCTAACTCCTTCCTCCAACATGAAGATAAGTGATCTCTAATCTTCATGATGTCTAATGAAAGAAATGCATATCAGGTGTTCTTGCCACTAGTTTGTGCATCTGTTGTAATGGAGTTGCATCTATCAACTTTCCAGTATCAAGGCTATCAGCACCCCATTCTAGGAAATGAACCCAAAATCTTCCTAGATCAAGCCTCAACATACACCAGCAAGAGACTGCCAATGTTACAAGTGAAACCATACTTAGTCAATCTGATATGCTGAATCCATTTTCTGACAACATGTTGTATTATACTGGCTCTGGTAATTGTTCTAAAACAATATACTTCTTGCCCTGTTCTGTGGATTATTTGTGAATTATGTTTTGAGATGATTTCTGAGCCACCTGCATGCATGCAATCTGGTCATCGTCTAATTTGGCAATATTCTTTGATCGGAATATGCTTTATGCTCATAATTGGTGTATTACCACGTGGTGACTTTAAATAGTACTGCACAAAAGTGGAACTTCAACTGTTTTATTACAATTTACTCTTAAATTTCAGGTACAAAGATCATTTTGTGGCATTACACTTGGGATGCAAGGCAAACACTTATTGCCCATCTGTCATCCCTTGAAAATGTAATGATGAGCAACTTTCTTAAATTGCTTCAGTTCTGGGTTTGAAGTAACTCCCATAGCACCAAGCAGACATTTCCAGGATGTTTGTCTCATCATCATGTATGACAGCAAATGTCCATATCAGGGTGGGTTGTGACTAAGCAAAGAATTCGCTGTTCCCTTGAATCCTCTGTCATTGTCTTTATTACTTCTCCGTGGATTGTCACCTTGTCGTGGTGGAGAAGCTTGTGTGGTCCTGAGATCCTGAGAGCGATGCCGTCTGCAGCTATGCTCCTGGTAGGGCCAGCTATGGCGGTAAGGTCGAGGGGGAGGACTCTGACAAAGAGCAATCCAACCAAGATCTCAATGATGGAACAGACAGAGGATGATGGCTGACCTTAGTGGAACGTCACAATGGCAGAGAAGGCGGATGAAGGCTGCAGCAGAAAAGGGTCTCCGGTCGTCTTGGACTCTATGCCACTGGATCCTGACCCAGATCTGTCAAGGACCATGTGGTGGCTGTCTGTGCACCAGTCTCCCCACGTTAAACAAAGTCAGCACAGGCATCCTCCAACCCTGGAGACACCCATGGTCAACCATGACCGAGGGGGGGCCTAAGTGGATGTCCTTATTAATAATAGAGGTACTGCCGTTGGAGGTAGTGGTTTAAAATAAAAGCCTGGGTAGGGGACTGCAATGCATCTTACAGGTGAACACACAGCAGCCACATGGAGTGCAGTAACCAAATACAGAAAGTATTCAGACCTCTTCACTTTTTCCACATTTTGTTATGTTACAGCCTTATTTTACAATGGATTAAATTTAAAAAATGTCATCAATCTACACACAATACCCCGGAATGAAGAAGCAAAAACAGTTGTTTAGAAGTCTTTGCAAAGTGATAATGAGCATCCTTGTCTATTTCCCCTTGATAGTTGGAACCGCTAGCAGAAAAAATTAGAATACACCCTGATATCCATGGATATAATACTAAAGATTCATATAATAAAATATCTTTATACACGGATGATATATTACTGTACATTACAAAACCTCAAATCACTATACCAAATATATTAAATTTAATTGAAGACTTTGGATCTTTTTCTGGATATAGAATAAATTGGAATAAAAGTGAAATTATGTCAATAAAACCGAAAGATTCAACACATCTTTTAAAATTCCCTTTTAAAATAGCTACAGAAAAATTTAAATACTTGGGAATCGAAATTACTAGAACATATCAAGGTATGTTTAAGGCAAATTTTGATCCCCTACTTAATAAATTAAACACACTAATTAAATTCTGGAAAACGCTTCCGATGTCTTTAATAGGCCGAATAAATTCAATAAAAATGATCTTTCTACCACAAATTTTATACCTATTTCAATCGATTCCTATATACTTACCAAAGAAGTTTTTTTTAAAAACTCGACTCAGATATCACTAATTTTATATGGGACTATAAATCACATAGAATACAAAAAACTCATCTGAATAAACCTAAAGTATTAGGGGGTTTAGCACTACCTAATTTTATGTATTATTATTGGTCAGTAAATATTAAAAATATGATTCAACTGATGGATAACTCCGCCCAGCAAGTGGACTGGATTGTAATGGAGAAAGAGGATTGCTCCTCTGGAAACATTGGAGCGATCCTCCTCTCTCCAATGAAACTGAATAATATAAATTATAATAAGAACCCAATTATTCATAGCACAATCCGAATTTGGAAACAAATAAAACAAAATTTAAAATTAAGAAATTTATCACTTTTATTACCCATAGTTAATAACCCTTCGTTTAATCCCTCTATTATAGATAAAGCTTTTACACATTGGGATAGACTAGGAATTAAAACGTTCAGTGACGTATGAAACTGGAAAATTACTTTCATTTCAACAATTACAAATAAAATATAAACTCGGAAATAATCAATATTTTAAATATTTTCAAATATGCGACTATTTGAAAAAATATACAAAAGATCATTATAATAACCCAGCAGATGTATTGGATGAGGCAATGCAGATAAAAGCTGAATCAGCAAACTTAATGTCATATTTGTATAATATTATCTTAAATGTAGAAATACCATCTACGGAGGGTATCAGAAGAGACTGGGAACAAGAGTTAGCTATTAAAATTTCAGTTGGAATGAACACTTATTAAACGTGCATAAATGTTCGATTAATGTAAGACACACTTTAATACAATTAAAAATTTTACATTGATTATATTATTCCAAAACTAAAATCATACAATTTTCCCAAATGTATCATTTATTTGTGATAAATGTCAATCCCAAGAAGCTACTATAGCGCACTCATTTGTTTTCTGTACAACAATTCATAAATGTTGGAATGAAATTTTCGAAATCTTTACAAAATTATTTAAAATTAAACTGATACCCAAAGCAGAATGGATTATCTTCGGAATAACGGATGGTCCCGAACTAAATGTGTTTCAAAATAAACTAATAGACTATGGGTTAATAACTGGAAAAAAGCTAATCCTAACATTTTGGAAGAAGGCTCCAATACCAACTATAAACATGTGGATTTCAAATATGTTCGAAAAACATTACACCTAGAAGAGATAAGACTCCTCCTAGCAGGTAAACCAGATCACTTCCACCTGACGTGGTCTGCATTTATAGAATTATTACAAATATAGGGTGCAAAGGTACCTTAAAAAAAATTGAGGTCAGGTAATGGGCGATGATAGTTGAAGAGTTGGTATGTCCCATTTGCGTAATGCTCATAAAAAATATTTGTTTCTCTCTTTTTCCTTTTTCTCTTTCTCCTTCTTTTCTAGGGTCTATTTCTTAACTCTTTTTCTTTTGTTTTTAATTTTGTTCTTATAAGGTCTTCGTCCTTTTTTGTTGTCACATTTTCTACACTCTCACGTTTTCCTTCACTTTCTTCTTTCTTTCAATCTTATCCTTTCCTTTTACTAGTGTAAAAAACAAATGGAGTACATTAATTGTAAGAAGACATAAGTGGCGAGTACTAATGTATGTGGTTGTAATGTAATGTACTTCTAATAAATAAAAAATAAAAAAATAATAAAAAAAAAGTGTTTGCAAAGTAATTAAAAAGAAATAACTTAAATATCACATTTGCATAAGTATTCAGACCCTTTGCTATGACACTCAAAATTGAGCTTCAGTGCATCCTGTTTCCATTGATTATCCTTGAGATGTTTTTGCAACTTGATTGGAGTCCACCAGTGGTAAAGTAAATTGATTGGACATGATTTGGAAAGGCACACACCTTTCTATATAAGGTCCCACAGTTGACAGTGCAAAAACCAAGCCACGAAGACAAAGGAATTGTCCGTAGACCTCTGAGACATGATTGCTGTCAAGACACAGATCTGGGGAAGGGTATAAAACAATTTCTGCAGCATTACAGGTCCTGTCATTCTTAAATGGAAGAACTTTGGAACCACCAGGACTCTTCATAGAACTGGCCGCCCGGCCAAACTGAGCAATCGGGGGAGAAGGTCCTTGGTCAGGGAGGTGACCAAGAACCCAGGGTGACAGAGCTCCAGGATTCCTCTATGGAGATGGGGGAACCTTCCAGAAGGACAACTATATCTGCAGGACTCCACCAATCAGGCCTGGGGAGTGGCTAGACGGAAGCCACTCAGTAAAGGCACATGCCAGCCTGCCTGGAGTTTGCCAAAAGGCACCTAAAGGAATCTCAGACCATGAGAAACAAGATTCTCAGGTCTGATGAAAACAAGATTGAACTCTTTGGCCTGAAAGCCAAGCGTCATATCTGGAGGAAACCAGGCACCGTTCATCACCTGGCCAATACCATACCTATGGTGAAGCATGGTGGTGGCAGCATCATGCTGTGGGGATGTTTTTTCAGCGGAGGGAACTGGAGACTAGTCAGGATTGAGGGAAAGATGAACGGAGCAAAGTACAGAGAGATCCTTGATGAAAACCTGCTCCAGAGCATTCAGGACCTCAGACTGGGGCAGAGGTTCACCTTCCAACAGGACAACGACCCAAAGCACACAGCCAAGACAACGCAGGAGTGGCTTCATGACAAGTCTGTGAATGTCCTTAAGTGGCCCAGCCAGAGCCTGGACTTGAACCTGATCGAACATCTCTGAGGGACCTGAAAATAGCTATACATCGACGCTCCCCATCCAACGAACCGAAAGGGTGGGATGCCTAAAAGCCAACTAACCGAAAGGCTGCGTCGCCTAAAAGCAAGCTCACCGAATGGCCGCTCTGCTGAAATGACACCTACCCGAAAGGTATAAATAGTTCTTACATTCGGGAACCTGGTTAATTAAGTGGTGGGATTATTTCCCTGTCCTAACAATGCCTTTGCTTTAGCCGGTGGTCACATCCATTCCATCCCTCCCTCGCAAAGATGTGAGATTTCATTAAGAGCACACTTGGTTGAATAGATGCAAGCGGCATGTAAAGCGTCTCTTCCATGCGCGCAATACATGAAGCCAATGAAATGAGACAACTGTCACACCAAAGATAGACACAAAATGCTGGAGTGACTCAGTGGGACAGGCAGCATCTCTGGAGAGAAGGAATGGGTGGCGTTTCGGATCGAGACTCTTCAGACTCAGTCTTCAGGTCTGCTGAATGGTCTCGACACAAACGTCACCCATTCCTTCTCTCCAACGATGCTGCCTGTTCTGTTGAGTTACTCAGCTTTTTGTGTCCATCTTCGGTTAAAACAGTTTACAGATTATCTGGTGTTTTGTGTGTGGGAGCTTGTGTGCGTTCCGCAGGCAACCAGACGGTAATAAATAAAACGTGCTTCTTTTTGTCAAGGGGGAGGGGGGGGTGTGGGGAGGAGATAAAATTGTTCGTTTCATGCACACTTGTCATCGACCCGCCACGGAATGTGTGTGTGTCCCCATGTTTTAAAAGCGATTTACTTTGCTCCGAGCCATCTGTCCCCGCGGCCGTGGTGGGGGTGTAAGTGTCCGGGGGTCGGAGGGGATGGCGGAATCACTCTGGTGTGGGGGTTGGGGTCCGATGGCGGTGCAACACGGTCAGTGACTCTGGGTGGGCGGAGGGACCAGCCTGTCCCACACCTTCGCTCCACCCAACCCACAGACCATCACAGTGCGGCTGCACAGGGGAGTTTCGACAGTGTGACCATTCGGTGAGGTTGCTTTTAGGCAACGCCCCCTTTTGGTTAGTTTGCTTTTAGTCGTCCCGCCCTTTCAGTTAGTTGGCGTTTCGGCTTCGTATGCTTTCGGTTGTTTGGCGTTTCGGCTTTGTTTACATTCGGTTATTTGGCTTCCACTTCTTTACTTCAGCTTCTCGCCCTTCGACGCCACGTCTGGGTACCTATTGGGATAAGATGTATTGTATTTGCTCTCTTTGTTTTCACAAATACTGTAGACTTTAGACATCCACTAGTCGGAGAGTCTAGGACCAGAGGTCATAGCCTCTGAATAAAAGGATGTACCTTTAGAAAGGAGATCTAAAGATAGATGGGCCGAATAGCCTAATTCTACTCCTAGAAATTATGAACATAAACTTATGCCTTTAGAAATACATCGCAGAAACAGGCCCTTTGGACCACTATGACCGCACCGACCAGCAATCACCCCGTACACACTGACACTATCATACACACGAGGGACAATTTACAATTTTACCGAAGCCAATTAACCTACAAACCTATATGTCTTTGGTGAGTGGGAGGAGACCAGAGCACCCGGGAAAATTGCGTGGTCACAGGGAGAATGTACAAATTCTGTAAAAACAGCACCTGTAGTCAGGATCGAACCCGGGTGTTTGGTGCTGTAAGACATCAACACCAACGCTGCACCACTGTGCCACCCCTGTGTAAGTATATATGGTAGATATTTTTGATTGCATTTTTTATTGCAATGGAATTGATGTTTCATGATTTAATCTGTTGCATTTTCTAGAGTGCAAAAAAAGCTTATATGTTATACTGGGAGATTTGTTTTATACTGATGCGCACCAGCAATTTTAGTACTGTGGTGTTAACTTGACACTGCACACCAGAACTGAGCATAATAAACTAAGAGAGAGCTACATAGGTAATGTGAATCTGTGTAGGAGAAATTGTAACTTTAAATAACTGTCATGGAGGGGGGCAGGTGGGGTGGGGGCTGGTGCGGAGGGGAATAGATAAACATAACCACAATTTCATTTCATATAAATTATTCCTTGTCCAATGTTGTTTCATACTCCTAAATAAGACTCCGGTGCTGAAGAAATAAATAAAGCTATGATGTATTCAGTTATGCATCCTTTGCTAGCATCAATTAAATTACTGGAATCATCCATGTATAATAAATAATATTCCATTGTTATAGCAAGAAAGATTTGTATTGAAGAGGAAAATAAAACTAAATAAGGTCTAAATTAATTTACACATAATGCATGCAATTTCATTCGAATAATATTCCCATTTCCTCGGATTAGACAGCAAGTCTTTTCTGTGCAAATATATTTCTCAGAGCGTGCAACAAATTTTAAGAATATACTACCAGCTTGACAGTAATTACAAATAATGAAGTGACATTATCAAAACTCACATAGACAGTGGCAGATATAAACTCTGATTTATAAATATCTATCGTTGGCTGTTGTTAAACTGGAACTGTCATTGCTTTTTTTGCTTCATTAATTTTTCTATCATCTTAAGTTATTCAGTGAGTAATCTGGTTTGGAACAGATGGAAGTTAAATTTTCCATATTTCATCAGTGCCAAGATGGGATGGCTCAAAGCCACCGAAAGCTTCACTCTTATGATCCATAATATCATGGTATATACCTAATGGTTAGAGTTTAAACCATTCGATGAGGAATAACTATCACTGAGCATTTTCAGCTATTATCAGAGGACATAGTCTTACTATCTTTTTAATTTTATTAGAAGTAAGTACAGTAATGTGGCACCAAGGTGCCTAATATATATTGGCAGGTTACATTTTATGTGCAGCTTCGTATTTGTTTTAAATAATAAAAGAGAGAAAGAAAGAATAGGTAATAAAAAATAGAAAAACGTGTGATGTGTTGGTGTGTGAAAAGGAAAAGGGGGGAAAGAGGGGAAGTTAATAAAAAAGAGAAAGAGTAGAGTGTAGGAGATTATAGGAGATAGTTATTTATATTCTTGACCATCCTTCATCCAGTCCTGAAACAGTTGGTTTCTATGATTTTGTTGCACCATATGCTTCCAAGAAGTCGATAAATGGAGACCCTCGTTAAGAATTGGTCTGGTTTGTCTGTTAGGAGGAATCGCATTTCTTCAAGATGTGCGGTGTCCCAACATGTTTGAAATCCACATTTTAAGCGTTGGTATGGATGTATTTTTCCAAAATGTAAGTATAAGTTTTTTTGCCGTTATTAACCCATAATTTAAAAATGAATTTTGAAATGTGTTCAATTTGTTCCCGTCTTCCGTTACTCCAAGTATAATCATTTCAGTGTTAGGCTCCATTTTTATCTTGAATAATTTTGTAAATATTTCAAAGATATCGCTCTAGAATTTATGAAGTTTTACGCAGGAAACAAAAGAGTGTGTTATAGTGGCATTTTGAGATAAACATTTATCTCAAATGGGAGAAGTATTTGGTAAGAATTTATTCAGTCTAGTTTTTGAATAATATAATCTATGTAGAATTTTGAATTGAATTAAGTTATGTCTTACATTAATCGAACATTTGTGTATATATATCAAATGCTTTTCCCATGTTTCTTTCGTGATTTTTAGCATTAATTCTCGTTCCCAATCTTCTCTAAGTGCCTCTGGCGATGGTAGTTCTATGTTTAAAATACTATTATTTAAATATGATATTAATTTCTGTGAGTCAGCCTTAATATTCATTGCTTCTTCCAGTGGATCTAAAGTTATAGTTTGATGTCTTTGTATGTATTTCTTCATGAAGTCGCAGATCTGAAGGTATTTAAAATATTGGTTACATTTCAGCTTAAATTTTAATTGTAATTGTTGGAATGATAACAGATTTCCCATTTCATACATATCGCCGATCCTTTTAATTCCCATTCTTTCCCATTGGTTATATGTTATATCGGTAAGAGATGGTTTAAATGAAGGATTATTCACTATTGGCGTTAACAATGATAGGTTTCTTAATTTTAAAGTTAATTTTATTTGTTTCCAAATTCTTATTGTATTGTGGATAATTGGATTATTCTTATATATTGTGTTGTTCAGTTTTATTGGGGAGAAGAGGATCGCTCCTATATTACAAGGAGAACAATCCTCTTTCTCCATTCTTATCCATTCTGTCTGTTGGGTAGGACTGCCCAACCAATGAATGATATTCTTAATATGCACTGCCCAGTAATAATACAAAAAGTTCGGAAGTGAAAGACCCCCAAAGTCTTTGGGTTTACACAGGTGTTTTCTTTGAATTCTATGTGATCTATAGTCCCAAATAAAGTTGGTAAGGTTAGAATCTAGTTTTTTGAAGACGTTTCTTTTGGTATGTATAATGGTATAGATTGAAATAGTTATAATATTTGTGGTAAAAAGATCATTTTATAGCGTTTATTCTGCCTATTAATGACAACGGGAGTGTTTTCCAGAATTTAATCAATGCGTTAAGTTTATTTAATAAAGGCATAAAATTAGCATTAAATAATTATTTGTATTTTCTAGTAATTTGAATACCCAAATACTTAAATTTTTCTGTTTCAATTTTAAAGGGGAATTTTAATAGGTGTGGCGATTCTTGAGGTTTTAACATCATGATTTCACTTTTATTCCAGTTTATTCTGTATCCTGAAAAAGAACCGAATTCCTCTATTAAATTTAATAAGTTTGGTATGCTCGTTTGTGAATTTGTAATGTATAGCAGTATATCGTCTGCGTATAATGATATTTTATTATTTGAGTCCTTAGTATTATATCCCTGAAAATGCAGATGAATTCTTATACTTTCAGCTAAGGGCTCTATCATAAGGGCAAATAGCAGGGGTGATAATGCACATCCCTGCCTATTGCCCCTCGATAATTGAAATTTTGGAAATAACATGTTATTAGTTAATATTCTTGCCGTCGGTTTGTCATATAATAATTTTACCCATACAATAAAATTCTCTCCCATATTAAATTTTTGCAGTACTTTATATAAATACTGCCACTCTACCTGATCAAATGCTTTCTCTGCATCCAGAGAAACAATTGATATATCTTCTTCTTCTGTTTTATGTGAGCACATTATATTAAACATGCGTCTCAAATTATTAAATAATGTCTTTTGGGTATAAACCCCGTTTGATCTGGATTTATCAATTTACTAATGTATTTACTCAATCTTCTTGCTAAGGTCTTTGCTAACATTTTCTGATCTGTATTTAAAAGTTATATAGCTCCAAATGAGCCTGGTTCTAAATCTTTATCTTTTTTTGGTATAAGCGTAATAGTTGATTCAGCTAATGTTTCTGGTAGTTTATTTTCTTTAAAGGCGTGAGTGTATAATTTAAGTAAACGTGGAGCCGTTATCTCGTGAAATCTTTTGTAAAATTCATTGCTAAAACCATCTGGTCCAGGCGTCTTACCATTTTTCAACGATTTTATTGTTTCTCTTATTTCTTCAAGTGTAATCTGAGCTCCTAATTCCTCTTGTTCCGAGATGTCAAGTTTTGGAAGATTACAGTTATCTAAAAAAATTATAATTTTGCTATCTTCTATTTTAGTTTTAGATGTATATAGATTTTGATAAAATTGAGCAAATCTTTTGTTAATGTCCTTAGGTAATGTTAGTAATTCACCTTTCTCTGATTTAATTTTAGTGATAGTATTTTCCTTTACTTGTTTTTTCAATTGACGAGTTAAGAGTTTATGAGGCTTATCACCAAATTCAAAATGTTCCTGTTTTGTAATTTGGAATAATCTTCGTACTCTTGCCGATAAAATTTGATTAAGTTTAAATTTCAATAGTATTATCTTATTATGTTTATCTGTAGTTGGATCTTTGGCATTATCTAACTCTAATTGTCTGATTTCTTGTTCTAACATCAGTTGTTCTGTCTTATTATTTTTATTTTGGAAAATTTGATATGAGATTATAACTCCTCTGATAAATGCCTTGAAAGTTTCCCATAATAAAGAAGGTGAAATACCTGGTGTCTCATTTGTCTCAAAACAAATTTTCATTTGTTGTTTTAGATATATATAACCTTGTGGGTTGTTTAAGATTTGGCCGTTGAACCTCCAGAAAGATTTTTTTCCCGGCATTCCCTCAAATTTTAATAGAAAAGTCAACGGGGAATGATCGGAAATAATACTATTGTGGTATTTAGGATTGATTGTATATGGAATTAATTTTGTATCCACTAAGAAATAATCAATTCAAAAATAAGTTTTATGTACTGATGAGTAAAACGAATATTCCCTTCCAGTTGGGTTAGCAGTTCTCCATACATCTGTTATATTAGTATTTTTTATATATGTATTTAGAAGTTCACTAGTCTTAGATTTTAAGTTACCCCTCCTTTGTTTTACTGATTTGTCTAAATGGGTCTAAAACGCAATTGAAGTCCCCCCCCCCCCCCTATTATTACATTTTGG
Source organism: Malacoraja senta (assembly GCA_038087875.1). Taxonomy (NCBI): domain Eukaryota; kingdom Metazoa; phylum Chordata; class Chondrichthyes; order Rajiformes; family Rajidae; genus Malacoraja; species Malacoraja senta. Next base: position 128,479,356 of record CM075977.1, read on the forward strand.
TAATTAAACTGATATTATATCCAGAATTTTATTTAAAAATTGGGGGTTATCAAAATTCAGAGCGTAAATATTTATCATAGTCAATGGGGTGAAGTAAATTTCTTCCGAAACTATAATATACCTTCCCTCTTTATCTGATATAGTATTCTTTAATTTAAATGGTATACCTTTTCGAATGATAATAGCCGTACCTCTAGATTTAGAAGTAAAGGAAGAATAATATGTTTGACCTATCCAATTTGCCTTCAATCTCAGCTGTGTTTGTTGTTTCATATGTGTTTCCTGCAAAAAAATGATGTCAGAATTGAATGATTTTAATTGGGCCAAAATCTTGCCCCTCTTAATTGGTTCATTGGCACCCCTTATATTCCAGCTGCAGAACGTAATTCCTCCATTCTTTATTTGTCTATCGTCTTGCATTATAGATCAGTTTGATATTTTTGATTCATATGGTGCAACCAAATACCTCAGAACTCGGGGTGTTGGGTGGTCATCCCGAACTTTTAGATTTGTTTTGCATCTCCATCTTCTATTATACCTTGATAAGAAAAAAAAGAAAGAATGTGTTGTGATATTAATTTTTTTAAATGAAACGGCCCGCAGCCTTTCATGATACTCGGTCAAGGGGACGGAGCTCAATGTACAATAACAACAACGGAAGTCTACAAATTTTTCCCCACCTTAGGTGGCTTTTCATTTTTAAGGTGGGGAAAAATTTGTAGACTTCCGTTGTTGTTATTGTACATTGAGCTCCGTCCCCTTGACCGAGTATCATGAAAGGCTGTGGGCCGTTTCATTTTTTTTTAAATTTATCCAACCAGAGCAGATAAAAACAGAAAAAAAGACTTCAGAAAGAGAGGGAAACCCCCCCCCAAAAAAAACCCAACAGACATTCAATTCTATATGTATATATGCATTTCCAATTAGTCTAGCATTAAATCTGTTCTAAACGTTACCATATGTAAGTTATACATTATACACCCGAAGTTATTACATTATATCCCAGTCTTTATCTTAAGTACAAGCAGGTTCCAAAGGATTAAACAGAGCCAAGCATCTGGATCTTTTCCAAGTATATGATGCTCCTCCCTCCTTCACACACGGTTATATTATGTTAGTATTATTATGAACATTTTAGTTAATTACTGTATTTTAGTATATATCATCAATATTAGTTCATTACCTTTAAACTAGGTTAAAATTATTTAACATCGTGGACTAATCTCCCCTTATCCCCCCCCGCTCCGTGGGTTAGTCATATTTACAGATTACATCAAAAGAAGATTAGTATTATTAAGTTAGTTAGATTAATTGATTATTTAATATTAATATATAATAATTAAAGATTTTCTTAAATCAACATATTTTTATATTCCAGTCCGTTTATGTTTCTTCCGTGTCCCTCAGTAATTCTGTATCTTTGACTTCATTTTATTTATCTTTAGGTTTTCCATTCAAGGTGAAACATGGACTCTACGCTCGAAAACACATTCCAGACAGATAAGCATGTCTGGTAACTGTCTGGAAAAGTTCCGCCATCTTAATTAGAACAAAATCTTTTGTTAAAAGGTTTGATCTTCAGCGTTCTCCTCTGTTTTCTTTATGATATCTTGTGCATATTTAAATGGCGGTTCTGGATCCGTAAAGGAGCGTTCAGTAGAATTATAAGTAATCTTCATTTTTGCAGGATATATCACCCCATATCTCACCTTGGAGATTCCTTTCAGAATATTTCTTGTCTTTGTAAACAAGATCCTTTTTTTGACGATTTCAGGAGGATAATCACGGAAGAATCAGATATTATCCCCGGCAAATGTCAGATTCGCTCCGTGAGGAATCATCTTCAATATATTTTCCAATGCAGAGATGTCGAGAAATTTCACTATCATCTGTCTTGGGGAGGCATTTGGTCCTGTTTGGAAACATCCTACCCGGTGAGCCACATCTATTCTTGGGTTTTCCGGCAGTTTAAAAACATCTTTAAGTAAGTTGGCAACGAAATCACGTGTTTGATTTCCACGCTCTCGTCCCTCCTTTACTCCAACAATTCTTAAATTCTGCCTTCTCGACCTCGCTTCCATGTCCAGACATTTATCAGTCATTTTAACAAGTTGCTCCCCAGCAGATTCTTGTGCTTTTCTCAGACTCGTTATTTCCTGAGCCATCTCGCTCATTACAGTCTCCATATCTTCCATCAACTTATCAGACTTTTTCATACTCTCAAACATCTTCTCAAATTTCTTATTATAGTCTTTTTCCATTCTGGCATATTCTGCCGTGGACTTTTTATCAAGCTCTTTAAACTGCTTCTTTAAAGAGGTGTACAGCTCCTTTAATTCACCACAAGCAGTATCAATTTTTTTAGAGAGGTTATTCTCCATTTTAAAGAGATTATTCTCCAATGTAGTGTTTATGTCCGCTACCATTTGGGAAAAGTCCTTAGTAACATTGGTTCTTACCATATGTTCCAATTGCTTCATCTCTTTCTCCTTCTCCTTTTCCTTTATCTCTCCTTTTGAAGCCATTTCAGACACAAAACGTTGAGAGTCAGGCTCTTCCCCCGAGCTTTCTGTTGTTGATTGCAGAGTTTGCAGAGTTTTACCAGGTTCCTGAAGCTGGAGACTGGTAGCAGTTTTCTTAGGACTCCGTGGACGATTCCCTTTACTCATTTAAAACTCCCGTAAAACTCCATTTTTTCGCGGCGATTTCAGATGACGTCACTTACCCAACATCAAGCAGCTCCGGTGAGTATTTTTAAATCGGTCCTGTCTTTCAAAATGGCTTTTTCGTGATTTTAGCGGGAGCGGAGCTCAATGCTGCGCCCTTACAGCTCCATGGCGCCACCGGAAGCCTTAGTCTTACTTTCTTGTTCAATTAGATCTTGATTTATCTTATGAGCAATCCAAATGGTCATTTTGTTGGATTATAGGGTGAGGCACTGAGCTATTATTAATGCATATAAAGCAATTTAAAAGGCAAAGTGCTGTTTGACAAAATAAATAAAATTTTATTAGCAGTGGGCTGGCATAGAGGTAGGTTTATTGCAAATCAAATAATGTATATAACCTTTCACAAATTTATAGTTAAAAGACAGCTTAGTACATGCAAATGTTTATTTAAAAATGGAATATAAAAATATTGTGATAATGATGTCAAGTGAAGAGTAAGGAATAGAAACTGAAAATGCTGGAAAAACTCACCAGGTCAGGCAACATCTGTTGAGGAGAAGAATTCAGCATTTTAGATCAACAATCCTTAATCAGAACTGGGAAAGAGTGGAAACATATTCATCTTAAACTGCTTAGAGAGTGCTAAAGGGATGCATAAAATAGAGGGAACATTGCTGAAAGGCGAGGCCAATTAATAGCCACAACAGTAATAGATTAATGTGAGAAAATGGATAAAGATACAAAGATAACTGCGATATGCAGATGAAAGCTGACATCAAAACATGAAATCATAGGAAAATTTCTGGAAAACCCCAGCAAATTAGGCAGTGAGCATTGCGGGAGAAACACTGTTACTATTTCATATGGATAATCCTGCAGCAGACCTGAGCAATTTTGATGAGGAGGAAAAATTGTCCATCTGAAAACCTTGAATTCAATGTTAAATCCTGAGGCAGGAAAGTGGCTGTACAGAAGATGAGAGGCTTTTTCCTGTATCTTACATTGGCCTTTATTGTAACAGTGCAGAAAACCATGAAGGGAAACTGGGCATTGGATAGAGAGGTAAACTGGTAAACAAATGGAAGCTTATGGTCACTTGTAGACTGAATGGAAATTACATAACATTTTCATTACTCTGGCTCTGCATGTAACCACTTTCACCTGAATTTTTCACATAAGTACAAAGAGTTGCTGCATTCCTTTTGCAAGCAAAGGTCATTTCTATACCAATACAATACAATACAAATTTATTGTCATTTGAACCTCAAAAGAAGTTCAAACGAAATTTGGTTTCTGCAGTCATACAACAATGGTCAATACAACAGCCATACAAAACATGGCCTCTCATTAAGTCTTGCACCATTCACTTAAAACCTCCAAAGGTCTTCAAAAAGTAGATGAGAAAAACATTTTTCACACAGAGAGTGGTGAATCTCTGGAATTCTCTGCCACAGAAGGTAGTTGAGGCCAGTTCATTGGCTATATTTAAAAGGGAGTTAGATGTGGCCCTTGTGGCTAAAGGGATCAGGGGGTATGGAGAGAAGGCAGGTACGGGATAATGAGTTGGATGATCAGCCATGATCATATTGAATGGCGGTGCAGGCTTGAAGGGCCGAATGGCCTACTCCTGCACCTATTTTCTATGTTTCTAGTGAACACTGCCCAGTCCATCATGGGTACTGATTTCCCCACCATTGAAGGGTTTTACAGGAGTCACTGACATGAAAAGGCAGCCAGCATCATCAGAGACCCACACCCTGGCCACACACTCATTTCACTCCTGCCATCAGGAAGAAGATATGGGAGCCTGAAAACTGTAACATCCAGGTTCAGAGCAGCTTCTTCCCTACAGCCATCATGCTATTTAAACACTACAACTTCCAGATAACCTGTGAACTTTAAAAAATAACCCAATGTGTGTAAAGTTTGTCCCACTATTCTGGTCATTTACTTATGCTCAGGCGCTGTGAGTGATTCCATGCTAAACCTTGTAGGTTTGTTTTCTATCAAGTGTGCAAGAAATAGACTTCAGTCTGCACAGAGGTGGGACAATCTCATTACTGCTCCCTGAACCTATCCAGGTTATAAAAGGCGGCCTGGCAGATTGCCAGTGGGACTTCTTGTACAGTAATCCTTATGGATATCTTTTTTATAAACCAGGAATGAGCAGCTTGTTTGCATGTTTAATACAATCACTTTGAACTGCATGTCGGCCGTGTCTCTGTTGCCAGAACTGTCACGTTTGAATTAGCAGATAGTGGGTCAAGTAAGAATAAAATCTAGACTAATACGTTGTGCGGTATTGAGGGAATACAGTAACATTAGGGGTTCCACCTTTTAGATGATATTTTGAACTGTAATCTGGTTTTAGGCAAATGTAAAAGATTCCACGTCTTATTTTGAACAGAAGGAAGGTTTGTCCAGTATCCTTGCCAATATTTACCCCTCACACAATTCCTAAGAAAAGGGAATAATTGGTTCAATGCGAATTTTAATTTGAGGAATGGTCTCTTGATAGTGATTCATAAAAAACACCAGCGCTGATGGAGCCAAATCCCCAAATGAATGAAAAATTGGATAGGAGCTTTTGTTTCAAATTGTAATTTACAAAGGTAATTAAGAGTTGATGGGGGCATATCTTTATTGTGCTCATGTCAATGGAAATAAAAACCAAGAGATGGAAAATGGACTGCTGCCTTATTGTCATTTATGAACGCAAAGGTCAGTTTTAATAGATCTCGTCCCTGTATTTCTGCTTCAGTTGATAATGAAGTTGATTTAGGTTCTGTGATTAGATTGCAACAAAATGTTGAGAAGATGGAGCTAAAATTATTGATTTTGGAGTTGGTATTGGTTTATTATCGTCACGTGTGCAGATTTACAGTAAATTTGCAGCTATGCAGTCAAATCAAACCACACTTGAGTCCAATCAAGCCCCATACACAAGCACGGGCAGTGCAAACAGAAAACAGAGTGAAGAATATAGTGTAACAGCGTTATAGCATTATAACGCAGAAGGCTATGGAGGCCGTCAATGGATGTTTTTAAGGCAGAGATAGATAAATACTTGATTAATACAGGTGTCAGAGGTTATGGAAAGAAGGCAGGACAATGGGTTTAGGAGGGAAAGATAGATCAGCCATGATTGAATGATGGAGTAGACTTGATGGGCCAAATGGCCTAATTCTACCCCTATCACTTATGACCTTATGATATTATAACAACAGAGAATGTACAGATAAAAAAAGTGTTTGTGCCACATTGAGGTAGGTTGGGAGTTCATTTTGTTAGTAGGAATAAAGGTGTAGCTTATTGTCTAAATGGGGAGAGATTTCAGAAATCGGAGCTGCAAAGGGACTTGGGAATATTGGTGCAGAATTCCCATAAAGTTAATTTGTAAGTTGAATCGGCTGTAAGGAAGGCAAATGCAATGCTAGCATTTATTTCGAGAGGACTGGAATACAAAACAGGGATGTAATGCTGAGGCTTTATAAGGCACTAGTCAAACTGCATTTGGAGTATTGTGAGCAGTTTAGGGCCACATATCTGAGGAAGGATGTACTGGCACGGGAGAGGCTGCAGAAGAGGTTAATCATCATTCCCTTTATCTTGTATATGTACATTGTGGACAGCTTGATTGTAATCATGTATAGTTTTTCCTCTTACTGGATAGCAAGCAACAAAATCCTTTCCACTGTACTCGGTACATGTGACAATAAACTAACTAAACAGAGGCACCATGAAGTGTACATGGAATGGATGGAGGTAAGGCTGGTTTGTGTGATGGACTGGGCTACATCCACAACTCTGCAATTTTTTGTGGTCTTGAGCAGACCTGTTGCCAAACCAAGTTGTGATCCATCTGGATAGGATGTTTCTTACGGCACATCTCATTGGAGACATGCCAAGCTTCCTCTGAGGAAGTAGAGACATTGTTGTGCTCCCTTGGTTGTAGCTTCATTATGGTTGGTCCAGGATAAATCGTTGGTGATATTTACACTTAGGAATGTGAAGCTCTCAACCATCTGCCCTTCAACATTATTGGTGCTGGCTGGGATGTATGCACCACTTCATTTCCTGGTCAATAACTAGCTCTTCATCTCCCTACATTGACAGACATGTCATTGTCTCTGATAAGGTCCCACACAGGAGATTAGTGGGCAAAATTAGGGCACATTGTATTGTGGGTATGGTATTTACATGGATAGAGAATTGGTTGGCAGACAGGAAACAAAGGGTGGGAATAAACAGGTCCCTGTCAGAATGGCAGGCAGTGGCGAGTGGTGTGCCGCAAGGTTCAGTGCTGGGGCCGCAACTATTTACAATATATATTAATGATTTGGATGATGGAATTAAAAGTAACACTGGCAAATTTGCAGATGACACAAAGCTGGGTGGCAGTGTGAACTGCGAAGAGGATGCTAAGAGGTTGCAGGGTGACTTGGACAGGTTGAGTGAGTGGGCAGATTCATGGGAGATGCAGTATAATGTAAAAAAATGTGAGTTTATCCACTTTGGCGGCAAGAACAAGGAGGCAGATTATTATCTCCATGGTGTCGGATTAGGAAAAAGGGAAGTGCAACAAAACCTGGGTGTCCTTGTACACCAGTCACTGAAAGTAAACATGCAGGTACAGCAGGCAGTGAAGAAAGCTAATGGCATGTTGTCCTTCATAATGAGAGGACTTAAGTATAAGAGTAAAGAGGTCCTTCTGCAGTTGTACAGAACCTGGTGAGCCCACATTTGGAGTATTGTGTGAAGTTTTGGTCTCCTAATTTGAGGAAGGACATCCGTGCTATTGAGGTAGTGCAGCGTAGGTTCACAAAGTTAATTCCCAGGATGGCAAGACTGTCATATGAGAAAAGATTGGAAAGACTGGGCTTGTATTCACTGGAATTTAAAAGGATGAGAGGGAATCTTATAGAAACATATAAAATTATAAAAGGACTGGACAAGCGAGATGCAGGAAAAATGTTCCCAATGTTGGGGGAGTCCAGAACCAGGGGCCACAGTCTAAGAATAAAGGGAAGACCATTTAAAACTGAGATGAGAAAATACCTTTTCACCCACAGAGTTGTGAATTTGTGGAATTCTCTGTCACAGGCAGTAGAGGCCAATTCACTGGATAAATTTAAAGAGAGTTAGATAGAGCTCTATGGACTAGCGGAATCAAGGGATATGGGGAGAAGGCAGGCACGGGTTACTGATTGTGGATGATCAGCCATGATCACAATGAATGGGGGTGCTGGCTCGAAGGGCCAAATGGCCTCCTCCTACACCTGTTTTCTACACCTGCTTTCTATGTTCCTATGTCACCTTGTTACTTCGCTGGATAAATTCTAGGTCAAATAGAACCATGGAAATAAACAGCTATTGAGCTTTTATCAACCCAATCAAATCGTAATTTATACCCCTTATATGCATTTAATTTATTTTAGAGATACAGCATGGAAACAGGCCCTTCGGTCCACTGAGTCCGCACCGACCAGTGATCCCCGCACATTAACACTGTCCCACACATACTCGGGACAATTTACACATATACTAATCCAATTAACCTACTAACCTGCATGTCTTTGTAGTGTGGGAGGAAACCAAAGATCTCGGAAAAAATCCACGCAGTCACGGGGAAAATGTACAAACTCCATACAGACAGCACCCATAGCTAGAATCGAACCTGGGTCTCTGCCATACCACCCTGCATTAAAGCTACTTGAAAGAGAATTAACAAGATTTACATACAAAGTCGAGGATTGCATTATGGAAAAAGATTTGCCTTCGTGTTTATCATTCACAAGCATGTAGATTGAATGAAAAAGAAACAACCATCAAAATTGTGTTATCAAATGCAGATGGTCCGCCACTTGTGGAACCTGTGGTCCTCATAAAACATCTACCCCTCTCATTGCTGATATAGCATTGACTGGGAATTATTTTCCTAACGACTGGAATATTTTATATCGAATGGATCTGAAATATCCCCATTCCCCTCTTCCGTACGTGCATCTCTCATCCCTCCCACCAATAAGTTCGCTATTTCACTTTTAGTTTAGTTTAGTTTAGGTTAATTTAGAGACACAGTGTGAAAACAGGCCCTTTTGTCCCACTGGGTCCATGCCGACCAGCCATCCCCACACATTAACACCATCCTATACCCACTATGGACATTTTTTACATTTACCAAGCCAATTAACCTACATACCTGTACATCTTTGGAGTGTGGGAGGAAACAAAGATCTTGGAGAAAACCCACGCGGGCACGGGGAGAACGTACAAACTCCGTACAGACAGCACCCATAATCGGGATCGAACCCGGGTCTCCGGCACTGCATTCGCTGTAAGGCAGCAACACTACTGCTGCGCCACCGTGCCGCCACTGTAACTTACCCTGTCCCCTTCCACTCATAGCCCTCCCTTCATTTCACACCTTTTCTTCTTTCCTTATCTGACTCTCTTTTGTCTCTTCTCACCACTATCCTTTGTCCCTTGCTTCAATGATGTGTCTAGATCCTGATGCAATTGTGAAGACATTATCAAGACAAGCACATTTTCAAGTTAACAGACAGTAGGATGTCCATAAATCCATTGACAGTACAAACAAAACTAGGTCCGTGAAATTAAAAATAGAAAATAATAAAACTAATCACAATTAACAACAATTAAGAAACAGTTCCTTTGTGACGACATCATTCATGATGTCTCCATATAACAAAATTACTTAAAGGCATGGACATCATAACCAAATCAGATTCAATGCACTAATAATTCATACACAGTTTCTTGCTGGGGTTGGTACATCACTATCCACACAGGGTTCTGGCTAATACTTGAATCAATAGATACTGATGACAACCGAACTCGCCTTGGCTAAGATCAATTACGTCAACAGAAACTGGAAATCAGAACTTTGATCTTCATCGAGTCAGAGTTGCCAGAAATACAATGTTGTACAGTGCTCTGTTCATCGCTGCATAATCTCAGCAAACACTTGAATACTCTGCATATAATAGTAAAAATAATACATTCAATTTACATAACTATGGTAGGTTATTAATTCAAACTGTAATAGATTGGGTTTCATTTATCTTCTAATCTTACATTGATTTGGAAGTAATTACCTTTTAGCACACTTGTTAATTTCAGTATCTGTCTCTTAAGATGTCTAGAAAAATACCTTGCTATTATTTGACGCCATACAAGCTGATTGCATGACTGAATCAAATATTGTTGTGAACCCACATTATGCAATTAAATCCAATTTTGATAATCTTTTCATAATCCACTGCCATAAATTTAGTGATACATAAGTGATAACCCCAGAGCAAACAACATGCTTCATCATGCAGTTTCACTGGGAGCAAACCAGACAACAACCTGGCTGCTCAACACCCTGCTTGAGATCTAACTATTCCTTTGGTTTATGTTTCATTCGCAAGAAGAAGAAGAAGAAGACTGGGTGCTGAACTAATCTCCTTCTTTGGCAGGAGACAGGAGGAGCTGTTGTGAATAACTAATTATTGATCTTTTGTAGAATAATTAATTGGTCTAGGTTTAACCAGGCTTCGTAATACTCAATCTTGTAATCCGAGGAGAATAGAATTCAAATCCCTGCAATATATGATACTAAAGGATGTTATTACGCCTGTCGTGTTCATGTCAGTCAATTTAAGCTACTTAGCCTTATTCCACTTTTTAACACCTTCCCTATCATAGCTAAGGACTTCAACAGGGATATGGGGTAAAAGCAGGAACGGGGTACTGATTTTAGATGATCAGTCATGACCATATTGAATGGCGGTGCTGGCTGGGATGACCTATTCCTGCACCTACTTTTCTATGTTTCTATGGTCAGGGCCAGCCTTAAGCCAATTGGACCAATTGCTTCCAATTGGGCCCCGCGCCTAAGGGGGCCCCGCGCCAGAGTAATCTACTCTCGGCTCGGGTAGATTTACCCCGGGTGGAGGGGGGTGAGAAGGGTGGAGAGAGAGTAGAGGGGTGGAGGGGAAGAAAGGGGTAGATGGGGAGGGGGGGTGTAAGGGGGAATGGAGAAGGGGGAGAGGGGGAGGTGGGTCGTTCCCTCATGGTCCCGGGGCAGCGCTCCTGCCCCTCCAGTCACCGTGCTTCACGCACACAGCCCCGGCTCCACCCCTCTCTCTCCCCGGGGAGACATGGTGAACAATACAGGGAGGGCCGGGTCGGGGGTTGGAGCAACGTTTACAAACCTCGGCCTCAGCTCACACCCATCCGCCCGGACTCCGGCATCCGCTCCCACAGCCGGCCCTCTCCCTCCCTTCTCTCCTTCCCTTCCCTCCCTCCCTCCCTCCCACACATAACGCACAACACACACACACACACACACACACACACGCACACACACGCACACACACACGCACAACACGCACGCACGCGCACACGCGCACACGCGCACACGCGCGCACACACACACACACACACACACACACACACACACACACACACACACACACACACACACACACACACACACACACACACACACACACATTTTTTTTTTAATGCTTGGACTGGTTTTTCGCCAATAGTTGTTGGTTTTCCAGGATCTAGTTAATTAAATAACTTTTTTTTCATTTCAGTCACTAAAACAAGTGGTATCGTAACTATGTACTTTTCAGAGGTGATCTACACATTTTGTTTGTTACTTGTAGGCTTACATGTATGCAATTTTATATTAAAATGTAGCTTAGATCTGTTTGGTCCATTAACTCGCAGGCACTTTTTAAACGCACATTTTGATTACTTTCCATTCTACCGTAGAGATATAAAGTCTATAATGGACTTTATTTATATTTCTATGATCCTACAGACCTTGGCTGGGAACCTGGGGCTCACCAAAATTGTTCCCAATTGAGCCCCGCACCTCCTAAGGCCGGCCCTGTCTATGATGCTTAAAGACTCGGCATGGGACCTGAAAGAATATGCCATGGTTGTTACTGGCTTCATAAGGAAATATATAAAGGAGGGAACAACAGGTAAAGGAGTGTGTTCCCCAACCAGTAGCTTTGGATGAACCAGGAGATCCGGAATCTATTGGGAATCATATCTTGGGTATTCAAGTCTAGCGATATAGGGTCATAATAAGTCTTGGCTTGCATACCATAACTTCAAATAAAAGGAAACCAAGTAATAGCTCAGGTGACAGCGATGCATCATCCTGGCCAAATTCAATGCTTTGAAATGGACGACAGTGATGTATCTTTTTGGACTCCACAGCCCCCAGTGACAAGATGATCAAGGTCACCAAAGCCGACGTCAGAAGATCTTTCACAAGAATTGATCGGGTCCAGCCCCAATTGTGCATCTGTCTGCTTTCTTAAAAGTTGCACTGACCAACTGGCTGGAGTTTTTGGGGATATTTTCAACCTCGCTCTACTAAGGTCCGATATCCCCACCTGTTTTAAAAGAACATCCATAATATCAAGAAGAAGAAGGTGACCTACAGTATGGCTATGGACTGGTGGTTCTCACGTCCATTGTGATGAAATGCTTTGAGAGGTTGGCATGATGCATACCCTGTAGATTTATCATCTTTTTCATTATGTGGTGATCCCAAATGAATGCAGTATTCTATCTCCGGTATAAATTGTATTTTATACAGTTCCTTTCCAATTTTGTTGCTCATCTATTTTATATTTTGAGCAATAAAAGGAACCAATAAAATTACATCTTAATACTTAATCTGTCGTGCCTGCTACCTTCAGTGAATTGTGGTTCTCTAACATTTCTCCTTCCCTCCACACACCTCAGTGTCCTCATATTTACAAATTCCTTTGCTTTGTTTTGTCTTCCTCGATTCATTATCTCACATTCTTTTCCACTTCTCTGCCCAGATGCAACTAAATTTAAGGTAGCTCTTTCTTCCCAAAAACCCTTTCTGGCTTAAGTCCTCCCTCCACCACCTCCAGTTTAAATTCCATTTGGAATATTTTGGAGGACCAAGAAACCAAGAACCAAGAACCAACTAACCAGTCAACAGATATTTTCTCAACATCTACATCTTACATGATCAATCTTGTACGATATGCAAGCTTATTATCCTACCCCTTGCATCTGTCCATATTATTGATGTACACCATTGAAACTAAGGGATGTACACTTAGCCCTGAGGTGCAGCAATGTAATCAGCTTCACAGTCAATTAAACAGCTGACAACCATTTGTGCACAAAATGTTCCTGGTACTAAAATGAACTAGTGTGTCCATGTCTTGTTGAGGCTAAATAGTGACCTCCATTTGTTCATCAATAGATGCTGTAGAATCAATAGAGAAATGAAAAGAGATTGATCACCCGCTAAAGATAAAGTAGGAAAACCATCATTACATTTCAAAACAATTATTTATCTTATTGATTATGCAGATATCTTTTGATATTGTTAACTTTGAATTCTGAAATATGACAAATCTATATTACTAAAAGTCTGATCTTGACCACTTTGTGTTGTTCTGTATATTGATTTCAGAAAAAACTCTGCCACTTACGGCTGTGATTTTTGGCCATCTTACTCAGAGTCCCCCTCGGCTGTGCAGGACAAGAGGGTTTTTCCCATCGATGAAAAATAAAAGAGTTATTAGTGTTTAAAAAATGTTAATATTCTCTCTCCTGAAGGCCACGCCCCTTCCGGAGGGACTATAAAACCCGGAAATGTTGAGTGCCTCAGTCAGTCTCTGCAAGATGGGGGAGCGAGAGAGTCACATCTCTCAGTCTGAGCTGTGAATAACACTGAACACATGTCTTTTACTGACCTTGAATGCCCTTAATGTGGTTTGAAAATGAAAATGTGGTTGGTTTGAAATGAAGCACAGCAAATGGTTGTTGGTGGTGGTTGGTTTGAAATGAAATGAAGCACAGGAAATGGTTGTTGGTGGTGGTTGGTTTAAAATGAAATGAAGCACAGCAAATGGTTGTTGGTGGTGGTTGGTTTGAAATGAAATAAAGCACAACAAATTCTTGTTGGTAGTGGTTCGTTTGAAATGGCAAATGATTAAAGGTCTAAATTTGACAACTTCCTGTTTGCACTGTATATTGATTTTAGATAAAAAACGCCACCACTTACGGCTATGATTTTTGGCCATCTTACTCACTCCCCCTCCACTCATCAGGTGCAGTGGATTCTTCCCATCAATGAAAAATAAAAGTGTATTAGTGTTTAAAAAATGTTGAGAATCTCTCTCCTGTCAATCACGCCATGAAGGCCACACCCCTTCCAGTGGGAGGGGGGAGGAGTATAAAACTTGGAAGTGTGGGTGTGGCTCAGTCTCTGCAAGATGGGGAGGGAGAGGTCATGAATCTGTCTGAGGTGTGAATCAACTGAACACACTGAATGTCTACTGAACTGTGAGTGTGATGTTTGTGGTGTTTTGTGTGGTTTTATGATGGTTTCACCCTGCTTGATATGGTATGAAACTGCATTTGAATGTGGTGGCCTTGCACCCTGCTTGAAGTGGCATGAAACTGCACTTGAATTTAGCGGCCTTGCACCCTGCTTGAAGTAGTATGAAACTGCACTTGAATTTGGTGGCCTTGCACCCTGCTTGAAGTGGTATGAAGCTGCACTTAAATTTGGTGGCCTTGCAGCCTGCTTGAAGTGGTCAGAAACTGCACTTGAATTCGGTGGCCTTACACCCTGCTTGAAGTGGTAGGAGACTGCACTTGAATTTTGTGGCCTTGCACCCTGCTTGAAGTGGTAAGAAACTGCATTTGAATTTGGTGGCCTTGCACCCTGCTTGAAGTGGTAGGAAACTGCACCTAAATTCGGTGGCCTTGCACCCAGCTTGAAGTAGTATGAAACTGCACTTGAATTTGGTGGCCTTGCACCCTGCTTGAAGTGGTAAGAAACTGCACTTGAATTTGGTGGCCTTGCACCCTGCTTGAAATGGAATTTCAAGGAATAGCCGTGAGTCAACTGCCAGCCCACCAGCCGTGAATGAACTGCCAGCACATCAGACTTGAGTGGCTGAGCTGCCACCCCAAGAATCGATTTGGCCCACAATGTCCATACTAGCCCTCTGGAAACCAGTCCCTTCAGCCCACAACACCCATACTAGCACTCCAGAAAGCCCCCCCCCCCCCGGCCACCAATATTGGAATTGATGGAGAGGTGGAATATTGCGTTGGGGGACCAGCCCTCCCGTGTGAACATGGGACCCAACGGGTCCCACTTAGTTTAGTAACCTACTAAAATTTTAACTTTCCAGTCTCATGGCACATTTACTTGGGTTTTCAGTCAAACATTTTAAATGTGCAAGAAAGCTGTCGGTTAAATGTTTGGTATGGAAGTTTCCCTTTTAATATATCATTCAATTGTAATTGGTTTCCTGACTTAATTGGGTTATTAATGCTCTCATTTACACATACTCTACATTTTATATTACGTTTTATGAATTTTTGGCTTTCAAGAAAGGTATTGTATGTTTCAAGTTTTGTGCACAATTACTCTACTTAATCACTGGAGATGTGTGCCTCTATTTAAACCACATTACTGATTCAATTTCACATTGTTGTGTGCCAGGGGGCTCAGTGGTTGGTAGAGAATTAGCAGCTGCTCTATAATGATTAGTTCAAATCATTTGGTGATGTTTTAATTTCACCTGTGTCCAAACGATAAATGGAGTAATTAATTAGGCTGGTGCTACTGGTGAATAGAGAGCCTTTTCATAATTTGCGTTGTCCTCATTCTTCTAATTACATCTGGCTGAAAGTGGTGCCAAGTTGCGGGAGGAATCATTAAACTGAAATGTTCTCCAACTTTGACCTCTCTCTTCAACAGCACTGACTCAATCTATAAAGCAGCCCATTGTTCCATTTCATTCTTTGCATGAAATATTTATTTTTCTTCCTTATTCATGATAATGAATGGCAGCTCCAACACTTGATTGTGCCTTTAGATCTGTTTGATCACTTTTCTCTCATTCCATTACAGTTTCCAATCTCTCTTTACCATGTTCTCACTATCTGTGACCTTTTTCCCTTTGATCTCTGATTCCTCTGATTCAGCCTTAAGGCTCCATCTCAGTAAATATTCACAGTGATATTATAAGCTCTCCTTCCATTGTCTTTACCTCCACATCTACCTCTTTGGCCAGCTCTCTTCCCTCTTACATTGGACACTTTCTTCCTATTCAGAATTGTCTTTGCATCCCTCTCCTCCATCCCCCTCTCCCTTCCCCCAATTCCTTCTCTCCAGATATGCTGCCTGTCCTGCTGAGTTACTCCAGCATTTTGTCTATCTTCGGTGTAAACCATCATCTACAGTTCCTTCCCACTTAATAAGGTCACCTCGCAATCTCCTACAAAAAGAGTCCCAGACTATCCATCCTCTTCCTATAACTCAAACTCGCAAGTCCATGTAACATGGGAGCACAAGCAACTGCAGATACTGGAATCTTGAGCAGAAACCAAAGTGCTGGAGGATCTCAGTGGGTTATTTCCCCATCTCTAGAGCAACACTTTATTCTCTACCAACTGTAATCCCATTATCTCGGAAATTGTAGATGTTTTTTTTTGTTCCAACGTTGTCATTAAATCTATTCTCAAGGATGGTGCTGTTATTGTTAAGAGTACCAACCGTTAATTTGTAGAGGCTGAACAGTAGGTCCTTTTCGCCACCTCCAACGTGACCCCAACACTCGCCACAACTTCCCATCTCCCCCCCTGTCTGCTTTCTGCAAAGACTGCTCCCTCCGTAACTCCCTGGTCAATTCTTCCCTTCCCACCCGTAACACCCCCTCCCCGGGCACTTTCCCTTGCAGCCACAAGAAATGTTACACATGTCGCTTTACCTCCCCCCTCGACTCCATTCACGAACCCAAGCAGTCATTCCAGGTGCGACAGAGGTTCACCTGCACCTCCTCCAACCTCATCTATTGCATCCGCTGCTCTAGATGTCAGCTGATCAACATCGGTGAGACCAAGCGTAGGCTTGGCGATCGTTTTGCCGAACACCTCCGCTCGGTCCGCAATAACCTACCTGATCTTCCGGTAGCTCAGCACTTCAACGCCCCCTCCCATTCCGAATCCGACCTTTCTGTCCTGGTCCTCCTCCATGGCCAAAGTGAGCACCTCTGGGAATTGGAGGAGCAGCACCTCATATTTCACTTGGGCAGTTTATACCCCAGCGGCATGAACATTGACTTTTCCAATTTCTGGTAGCCCTTATTGTCTCCTCCCGTTCTCAGCTCTCCCTCAGCCCTCTGGCTCCTCCTCGTCCTTTCTTCTACCCGCCCCCTCCACCCTACATCAGTCTGAAGAAGGGTTTCGGCCCGAAAAGTTGCCTATTTCCTTCGCTCCATAGATGCTGCCGTATCCGCTGAGTTTCTCCAGCACTTTTGTCTACCTTCGATTTTCCAGCATCTGCAGTTCCTTCTTAAACAGTAGGTCCTAACATCTTCTCCTAACTCCCCTGGCCTATAACTGAACAATGAGTATTCATCAGTTTACTGAATCTCCTTAATCTTCTAAGGAAGTAGAAGCATCAAAGAATTTACGATGTGCTGGGTCCAGGAAACATCTTCAGAGATAGACAAAAGTGCTGGAGAAACTCAGCAGTTGCGGCAGCATCTATGGAGCAAAGGAAATAGGCAAGGTTTCGGGCCAAAACGCTTCTTCAGACTGATTCAGACATCTTCAGAGATATGCATGTCCAGAAACTTGAAGCTTTTCACTTTCTTTACCACCATCCCGTCAATGAAAACAGTTTCATGGATCGCCACCTTTCTCTTCCTAAAATTAACAATCAGCTCCTTGGTCTTGCTCACATTGAGAGCAAGATTGTTGTTCTGGCAACAATCATTCAGATTTTTAATCTCCCACCTGTACTCTGACTAATCGTTACCTGTTATTCATTCAACAGTTGGAAATCATTGGCAAATTTAATGATGGTATTGGAGCAGCATCTGACTACAAATTGATGGATATAGAGAGAGTAGAGCAGGGGACTGAGCACACAGCCTTAAGGTGCTCCAGTATTGATTGTTATCAATGAGCAAGTCTTATAGCCAATTTATACTGATTGTGGTCTGCCAGTGAACAAGTCGAAGATGGGATGAGCAATGACCCAGCTCTATGCGTTTGATGATAAATTTGGAGTAGATGATGGTGTTGAAAGCCCAATTGTCGTCGATGGACAACAGTCTGACATACATGTTTTAAATGTCCAAGTGGTCCATTGCAGAGTGAAGAGCCAGCAAGATTGCATCCCCTGTTGATATATTGTGGCAGTAGGCAAATTGTAGTGGGTAACGCTGTATCGGCAGAAGCAGAGAGATGGTGAACATCTTGGGTTAAGATCCTGCATCGGGACTGATAATAAAGGGAGGAGGTAGCTGGTATAAAGAGGTGAGAGTGAGGGGTATGGAAGGGGGATGGCCATGGGTGAAAGCAGTTGAGAAGGGTAATGGGGGGCAGATGGAGGTGAAGTTAGGAGAGAGCAGTTGGTGGATGTTTGAAGCAGAAAATGAGAGAGAGGAGAATGATGGTGGTGGATGGATTAAGGTGGCAGGGGAACAGGAGGTTTAGGGGGTGGAGGCTGGGCCAAGAGGGTGAGAGAACCTGGGTGGATCAGGAGGAAAGAGAAGCGAACACAGGGAATGCCTGTTATCCCATATTGGGAAATTCAATTGATTGCCAATGGGTTGTAAACTATAGAGGCAAAACATGAAGTGGTGTTGTTTTGGTTTGTGTTTGGACTCCCCCAGGCAGTGCAAAAGGCTGAGGACAGATAGCTCAGCGTGCAAGTCGGAAGGGATTTGAAATTGGCTATCACCTTATGATGGCCATTGAGGATAGAGTGCAGATGCTCCACAAAACGCCATCTGGCCAACGTTTGGTCTGTTTGATGTAGAGAAGGCCACATCGAGAGCACCAAATACAGGAGATAGAAACATAGAAACGTAGAAAATAGGCGCAGGAGTAGGCTATTCGGCCCTTCGAGCCTGCACCGCCATTCGATATGATCATGGCTGATCATCCAACTCAATATCCCATCCCTGCCTTCTCTCCATACCCCCTGATCCCTTTAGCCACAAGGGCCACATCTAACACCCTCTTAAAAATAGCCAATGAACTGGCCTCAACTACCTTCTGTGGCAGAGAATTCCACAGATTCACCACTCTCTGTGTAAAAAATGATTTTCTCATCTCGGTCCTAATAGACTTCCCTCTTATCCTTAAACTGTGACCCCTAGTTCTGGACTTCCCCAACATCAAGAATAATCTTCCTGCATCTAGCCTGTCCAAGCCCTTAAGAATTTTGTAAGTTTCTATAAGATCCCCCCTCAATCTACTAAATTCTAGCATGTACAAGCCGAGTATATCCAATCTTTCTTCATATGAAAGTCCTGCCATCCCAGGAATCAGTCTGGTGAACCTTCTCTGTACTCCCTCTATGGCAAGAATGTCTTTCCTCAGATTAGGAGACCAAAACTGTACGCAATACTCCAGGTGTCGTCTCACCAAGACCCTGTACAACTGCAGTAGAACCTCCCTGCCCTTATACTCAAATCCTTTTGCTATGAATGCTTACATACCATGTGCTTTCTTCACTGCCTGCTGCACCTGCATGCCTACTTTCAATGACTGGTGTACCATGACACCCAGGTCTCGTTGCATCTCCCCTTTTCCTAATCGGCCACCATTCAGATAATAGTCTACTTTCCTGTTTTTGCCACCAAAGTGGATAACCTCACATTTATCCACATTATACTGCATCTGCCATGCATTTGCCCACTCACCCAACCTATCCAAGTCACCTTGCAGCCTCCTAGCATCCTCCTCACAGCTAACACTGCCCCCCAGCTTCGTGTCATCCGCAAACTTGGAGATGTTGCATTCAATTCCCTCATCCATATCATTAATATATATTGTAAATGGCTGGGGTGCCAGCAATGAGCCTTGCGGTATCCCACTAGTCACTGCCTGCCATTCTGAAAAGGACCCGTTTACTCCTACTCTTTGCTTCCTGTCTGCCAGCCAGTTCTCTAACCACATCAATACTGAACACCCAACACCGTGTGCTTTAAGTTTGCATACTAATCTCTTATGTGGGACCTTGTCGAAAGCCTTCTGAAAGTCCAGATATAACACATCCACTGGTTCTCCCTTATCCTCTCTACTAGTTACATCCTCGAAAAATTCTATAAGATTCGTCAGACATGATTTACCTTTCATAAATCCATGCTGACTTTGTCCAATGAATTCACCACTTTCCAAATGTGCTGCTATCCCATCTTTAATAACTGACTCCAGAATTTTCCCCACCACCGATGTTAGACTAACTGGTCTGTAATTTCCCGTTTTCTCTCTCCCTCACTTTTTAAAAAGTGGGGTTACATTAGCTACCCTCCAGTCCTCAGGAACTACACCAGAATCTAAAGAGTTTTGAAAAATTATCACTAATGCATCCACTATTTCTGCGGCTACTTCCTTAAGTACTCTGGGATGCAACTTATCTGGCCCTGGGGATTTATCGGCCTTTAATCCATTCAATTTACCTAACACCACTTCCCGGCTAACCTGGATTTCACTCAGTTCCTCCATCTCATTTAACCCCGGGTCCCTTGCTATTTGCGGCAGATTATTTATGTCTTCCTTAGTGAAGACGGAACCAACGTAGTTATTCAATTGGTCTGCCATGTCCTTGTTCCCCATGATCAATTCACCTGTTTCTGACTGGAAGGGACCTACATTTGTTTTAACTAATCTTTTCCTCTTCACATATCTATAAAAACTTTTGCAGTCAGTTTTTATGTTCCCTGCCAGTTTTCTTTCTTAATCTATTTTCTCTTTCCTAATTAAGCCTTTTGTCCTCCTCTGCTGGACTCTGAATTTCTCCCAGTCCTCTGGTAGGCTGCTTTTTCTGGCTAATTTGTACGCTTCATCTTTTGTTTTGATACTATCCCTGATTTCCCTTGTTATCCACGGATGCACTACCTTCCCCGATTTATTCTTTTGCCAAACTGGGATGAACAATTGTTGTAGTTCATCCATGCAGTTTTTAAATGCCTTCCATTGCATATCCACTGTCAACCCTTTAAGAATCATTTGCCAGTCTATCTTGGCCAATTCACGTCTCATACCCTCAAAGTCACCTTTCTTTAAGTTCAGGACCCTTGTTTCTGAATTAACAATGTCACTCTCCATCCTAATGAAGAACACAACCATATTATGGTCACTCTTGCCCAAGGGGCCACGCACAACAAGACTGCTAACTAACCCTTCCTCATTACTCAATACCCAGTCTAGAATTGCCTGTTCTCTCGTTGGTTCCTCTACATGTTGGTTTAGAAAACTATCCCGCATACATTCCAAGAAATCCTCTTCCTCAGCACCGCTGCCAATTTGATTCACCCAATCTATATGTAGATTGAAGTCACCCATTATAATTGTTTTACCTTTGTTGCACGCATTTCTAATTTCCTGTTTGATGCCATCCCCAACTCCACTACTACTGTTAGGTGGCCTGTACACAATTCCTACTAGCGTTTTCTGCCCCTTAGTGTTTCGCAGCTCTACCCATATCGATTCCACATCCTCCAAGCTAATGTCCTTGCTTTCTATTGCGTTAATCTCCTCTCTAACCAGCAACGCTACCCTGCCTCCTTTTCCTTTCTGTCTATCCCTCCTAAATATTGAATATGCCTGGATGTTCAGCTCCCAGCCTTGGTCACCCTGGAGCCATGTCTCCGTGATCCCAACTATATCATATTCATTAATAACTGTCTGCACATTCAACTCATCCACCTTATTATGAATGCTCCTTGCATTAAGATACAAAGCCTTCAGGCTTGTTTTTACAACACTCTTACCCCTTATACAATTATGTTGAAAAGTGGCCCTTTTTGATTTTTGCCCTGGATTTGTCTGCCTGCCACTTTTACTTTTCACCTTGCTACCTATTGCTTCTACCCTTATTTTACACCCCTCTGCCTCTCTGCTCTTGCACCCATCCCCCTGCCACATTAGTTTAAATCCTCCCCGACAGCACTAGCAAACACTCCCCCAAGGACATTGGAGATGATGCTGAAGGAGGAGCATGTGAATGTTTGCCTGACCTGAAAGGATTGTTTTGGCTCATAGGAAGTAGTGAAGGAAGAGGATGTCTTCCAGAGGTGCCGACGCGACAGATGCCTTCCGGAGGTGCCACTGAGAAGCTGAGGCCTTGTGGCCTCATGGGTCGACAAAGCCCGTGGCCATCAGTGCCTGGGTCGAAGGCGCCCGCGGCTGGGGCCTGGGTCGGTGCCACGGAGGCTTCCGGAGAAGACCCGGTGGTGTTAGTGGAGAGGTCGGTGTGCCGGTCAATGATGGCGCCGACTGACGGATGAGGATGGACACGTGGAAGTGAGGACTGCCAGGGGAAGGAACAAAGGAGGACCTGACATGGGAGGGGACTTTGTAAGCACCCTTTATGGGTGACTATTTGCATACCTTGAGCAAAGAATAAGCAAGTTCGGTATCTCAATAAACGCAAATAATCATGGGATATGTCAAAGGTCATTCGGGATTTTTAAAAAAGTGAACTCAGCGCTGTATAAACTGTGTATAAATTGTTAACTACAAAGGAATTAATCTAGAATTCGGTCAACTCAATAGCTTCCTTTCTTGTTTTGCTGTTCACACACTACTTACACAGTCCCAGTTCTAGTTCAGTACATTAGAAACATAGAAACATAGAAACATAGTTAGACCACCAGGCCCATCGAGCCCGCACCGCCATTCGCTCATGGCTGAACACTAAACAGACACCCTTACCCACAAACAGTAGACACAAGACACAGAACACAAGACACTACCCTCCCCTTTATATCGCTATCACCCCTCTCCACCCCAAGAACCGCGTGATCTCCTGGGGGAGGCAAAAAAACGGATAAAAACCCAGGTCCAATTCGGGAAAAAAATCCGGGAAATTCCTCTCCGACCCCAATCCAGGCGATCGACACTTGTCCAGGAGATCACTCAGGTCTTACTATACTAACCATACCTAGGTCCATATCCCTGCCCTCTCCCCATAGCCCCTTATCCCCTTGGCAGCTAAAAAACCATCTATTTTAGACTTAAATATATTTAATGTTTCTGCTTCCACTGCTCCCTGGGGCAGTGAATTCCATAAATTAACCACCCTCTGGGTGAAGAAGTTCTTCCTCATCTCAGTTTTAAAAGAGCCCCCTCTTATTCTACAACTATGTCCCCTAGTTCTAGTTTCCCCGATCATTGGGAACATCCTCGGTGCATCCACCCGATCAAGGCCCCTCACGATCTTATATGTTTCAATGAGATCGCCTCTCATTCTTCTAAACTCCAAAGAATAGAGTTCCAGCCTACTTAACCTTTCCTCATATGTCAATCCCCTCATTGCAGGAATTAATCTTGTAAACCTTCGCTGCACTGCCTCCAGGGCCAGTACATCCTTTCTTAAGTATGGACCCCAGAACTGTACACAGTATTCCAAATGTGATCTCACTAATACTGTGTACAGCTGCAGCAAGACCTCCGTGTTTTTATACTCAATCCCCCTAGCAATAAAGGCCAAAACTCCATTGGCCTTCCTGATTGCTTGCTGCACCTGCATACTAACTTTTAGTGATTCATGTACTACTACCCCTAGATCCCTTTGCGTTGCATTACAACGCAGCTCCACCTCATTTAGAAAATAACTTGCCCTATCATTTTTTTTCCCAAAGTGAATGACTTCACATTTATTAGTATTAAATTTCATCTGCCAAGTTGTTGCCCACTCACCTAGCTTATCTATATCCTTTTGCAGACTCTTCCTATCCTCCTCATCCCCTACTTTTCCTCCCATTTTTGTATCGTCCGCAAATTTTGATATATTACACTTGGTTCCCTCCTCCAAATCATTTATATAAATTGTGAACAACTGGGGTCCCAGCACCGACCCTTGCGGAACCCCGCTAGTTACCGGTTGCCATCCCGAGTATGAACCATTTATCCCCACTCTCTGCTTCCTATTTGTTAGCCAATCCTCTACCCATGCTAATATATTACCCCCAATCCCATAATTTTTTATTTTTAGCAATAGTCTCTTATGTGGCACCTTGTCAAAAGCCTTTTGGAAGTCCAAGTATACCACATCCACCGGTTCCCCTTTATCCACCCGGGTTGTTACTTCCTCAAAGAATTCGAGCAGATTCGTTAAACAGGACTTCCCCTTCACAAAACCATGCTGGTTCTGTCCGATGAAGTCATGTTTATCCAAGTGCCCCGTTAGTGTTTCTTTAATAATTGTCTCTAACATTTTACCCACCACCGATGTTAGACTAACCGGTCTATAGTTACCCGCCTTCTGTTTACTTCCTTTTTTAAATATAGGTGTTACATTGGCCATTTTCCAATCCACTGGGACCGTTCCTGCCTCCAGGGAGTTTTGGAAAATTATCACCAATGCATCCACAATCCCCACCGCTATCTCCCTCAAGACTCTTGGATGTAATCCATCAGGCCCAGGGGATTTATCCTCCTTCAGTCTCATTAATTTCCCTAATACCACCTCCTTGGTGATCTTAATAGTATTTAGCTCCTCCATTCCTACCGCCCCCTGTTTATCCAGCGTTGGAATATTTTTTGTGTCTTCTATGGTGAAGACTGATACAAAATACTCGTTTAATGCCTTTGCCATTTCCATGTTCCCCAACAACTCTCCAGTCTCACCCTCCAATGGACCAACGTTCACCTTAGCCACCCTTTTTCTTTTTATATAGCTATAAAAACTCTTACTATTAGTTTTTATGTTGTTCGCTAAATTCCTTTCATAGTCTATTTTCCCCGTCTTAATTAATCTCTTAGTTATTTTTTGCTGACCTTTAAATGCTTCCCAATCCTCTACCCTCCCACTATCTCTAGCTACCTTATATGCCCTTGCCTTCAGCCGAATACTATCCTTTATAGTTTTACTGAGCCATGGCTGACTGTTCTTTCCCTTACCCCTTTTTTTCTTCATAGGAATAAATTTTTCTTGAAGGTTATACAGTAGATCCTTAAACATACACCACTGCTCATGTACCGTCTTATTCTTGAGTCTGCTATCCCAGTCAACTTTGATCAGCTCAGTCCTCATACCTTCATAATCCCCCTTATTTAGACTAAGTACCCTAGCCTGAGTTTCAACCTGCTCCCCTTCTATTTGAATATGGAATTCGACCATATTGTGGTCACTTGTTCCCAACAAGTCCCTAACTATGACATTTTTAATTAATCCTGCTTCATTACACAGGACCAGATCCAAGATTGCCTCCCTCCTTGTCGGTTCTGTGACATACTGTTCTAGGAACCCATCTCTAATACATTCTATAAACTCTTCCTCTAGTCTACCCTGCCCAGTTTGCAATTATGAGATATTCAAAAAGTTAAATAATTTATTATTTTTATTTAATCCTTAATGTGTTTGCCACTGAAATACAAAAATATTACTTGTGTTTGAAACATTTTCTTATCTTTATTCATAATTTATGTGTAAAAATATATTTAATCTGAGGCAGGCAGCGACTGTATCAGTGTGATGTGGGGTGATGCTTTACCTACAGGTGGTGTGGATGTACCGTTAAGGCAAAGATTCATCTCCGAGGAAAGCTGAGCACAGGGTTGGCCCTGTGAAGGAGCCGCCAATCCGATATAAGACAATTAACTGTGAAATGCCTGCTCTTTAGTATTGGATAGATTGAGTGGAGAATCTGTGCTGTTCCAAGTTTGTGGTGGTTTCCCTCAGCCATCTCGCGCAGTGCACGTTGACCTGCACAGTTCACCAGCTCTTGTTAGCAGAGGCTCTTTGTGCAGCTGTTACCCAAAGCCCAAAGGTTTTGTGGAGGTTCTGCGTTAGCATCGGGCAAGCAGTGAGTTAGCGAGCTAGCGAGAAGGCTATCAGATCAGATCAGCCCAGGTTGCTGAGTGGCCGAAGGGCGGATTTTAATGGGTCATTATTAAACTGTTCCGTCTGTGCGGCATCGCCAGCTCTCTCTCTCCCAGATCCCCCACCCCAACTGTCGACAAAGTCTGACTGAGAAAATGGTCCCACTCATATTACGGGTTGGCTCCGCATTTGCCCACTCGTTGGGGCGGGCAGTGCCTCCTTCAAAGAGAGCGAGAACAGGTCGCGTCAGCTGGGCAGCTGCGACCCATTCCTGAGTGAAGCCTCTAGTTTGGCTGCGGTACAAATGGCTGCAAATTCTCATCATTATCACCGCACGGTCACCTGGACCCGGCTCCCAACTGTGTGCCCTGACAGACTGGAACCAACCCTAGAGGTTAAAGCAACAGCATCTTTATTTAAGCCAACCCACCTCTAAAGTTTAACCAGCCTGTTCGAATCCAATCTGAACCTTCCATCCTTCCCCCCACACAGCACATTCTCCTCGTTTCCTTCAATCCAGCCAGATTGTTTAGATAGGAATGTTGACCACACAACTTGTAATTCGTGTAAATCAATATCGAATTTGAATGGCTGTGACTCGGGCTAACGCCAGAGATTTGATAATCGACAGGTTCGATCCAGGCATTCTTGCGTTTTCAAGGCTGGTGCTGGATTGAGTCAATTTTTTAAATAGATACCATTGTGGATTTGTGCAGCCTGCAGTACGCTGTGGCCTACTGCTGACATATTTGACGGATACATTTATTTATAAATCTCATTGAAATGAATACGCAGGTCCATACACACACAGTAGCTCAGCTGGCGAGAATGTTTATCCCGAATGACCCATGACCTGCGCATGCGCAGTTGTAATACCAAACTCGCTTATTTCACTGTGACTTGTCACATGTGACAATAAAGTTTTCAATTCAGGAGTAGGGACAAGTGTTGCACCTCCTATGGCTGCAGGGGAAACTTTAAGATTTAGGTTTATTATTGTCATGTGCACCAGGTCCAGTGAAAAACTTATTTTTGCATGTTATCCAAACAGATCAGATATTACACATAAATATAATTAAGTCACAATCAAGGACTGAGCGCTGCTTCAGTGATGAGCTGTGGTAGTCAGACTTGATTAACTCATTCAATCAGCAGCGCTCACTTAAAACAGACAGAGAAGTCTTTAGCATCCAAAGAACTCCTGCTATAAACAAATCAATAGCTGAATCACTTTACAATGAGACACGGGCCAAACTATGACAATTCAATGAAGCTTCAGCTGTTTATTCTTGTGAAGAATAAAAGTGTGTCTCTGATACTTCATGTATCAAAAGTACGGGACCACATACAAGTCCAGCAAATCCAGAAAGATGAGGAACAGGGCGGGACACCAGTGGTTCATTTGGTTATCAGCCAAAATTATTATTGGAGGTAAAGAGAGCGAAGCATCTTCTTCACCGTACTGACCTGACTCATGACCTTTAAGTAACCATGCATCTGTACTCCAGATATTTCTGTTTGCAACACTCTCCAGGGCTGTAGCATTTATGTATAAATCTTGCCCTGGTTTGACATACCAAACTGCAACCCCGCACACTTGTCACAGCTAAATTCCATTTGCGATTCCTTGGCCCACCTTCCCAACTAATCAAGATCTTATTGTAAACTTAGATGTCCTTTCTCATTCTCCACACTACCACCAATTTTGGTGTCATCAAAAATATACTGACAATGCTAACTACACTGTCATTCAAATTATTAACGTATGTAATAAACAGCAGTGCACCCAGCACTGATTCCTGTGGTAAACAGGCCTCCATTTAGAAAAAGCATCCTCCATCAGTATTCTTGAGTTCCTTTCTCCAACCTTATTTTGAATCCAATTGGCAAACTCACCTTTGATTCCATGGGATTTAACCTTCCAGACTCTCTACCATATGGGACCTTTCTAAAGTATTTCTATGTGAAAGGCCTTTCTAAAGTCCACATAAACAACAGCCACTGCCCTGTCCTCATCAATCCACTTGGTGACCTTTTTGAAAAACACACCAAGGGGACCAAACTCAACCAAATGAGTGAGACACAACTTCGCACACACAGAGCCATGCTGATTAACCCTAATCAGTTCATTCCTATCCAAATGCTGGTAGACCTTGTTGTGAAGAATCCCCTCCAACAATTTACCCAGAACAAACATCGGGTTCACTGGAGCTTCCTGGTTTGTCCAAGCCTCCCTTCTCTAAACTTTGGCACAACATTAGTCACCCTCCAATTTTCTACAACATCACGTGTGTTAATGATGATGATGCAAATGTCATAAAAAAACATAGAAACATAGAAAAATATGTGCAGGAGTAGGCCATTCAGCGTTTCAAACTAACACCGCCATTGAATATGATCATGACTGATCATCTAAAATCAGTACCCCGTTCCTGCCTTTTCCCCATATCCCTTAATTCCTTTAGCCCTAAGAGCTATATCTAACTGTCTCTTGAAAACATCCATTGAATTGGCCTGCACTGCCTCCAATGACAGTGAAGATTTTTCCTCATCTCAGTCCTAAATGGCCTACCCCTTATTCTTAAACAGTGACCCCTGGCTCTGGACTACCCCAACATTGGGAACATTTTTCCTGCATCTAGCCTGTCCAATCCTTTAAGAATTTTACATGATTCTATAAGAACCCCTCTCATCCTTCTAAATTCCAGTGAATACAAGCCCAGTCGATTCATCCCTTCATCATATGTCAGTCCCGCCATCCTGGAAATTAACCTGGTGAACCTACGCTGCACTCCCTCAATACCAATAACGTCCTTCCTCAAATTAGGAGACCAAAATTGCACACAATACTCCAGGTGCGGTCTTACCAGAGCCCTGTACAACAGCAGTAGGACATCCTTGCTCCTAAACTCAAATTCTCTCTCAATGAAGGCCAACATGCCATTTAGCTTTCTTCACTGCCTGCTGTACCTGCATGCTTACTTTCAGTGATTGGTGTGCAAGCACACCCAGGTCTCGTTGCACCGCCCCTTTTCCTAATCTGACACCATTCAGATAATAATCTGCCTTCCTGTTCTTGCCACCAAAGTGGATAACCTCACATTTATCCACATGATGCCTAACCTATCCAAGTCACCCTGCAACGTCATATATTGTAAATAACTGGGGTCCCAACACCGAGCCTTGCGGCACCCCACTAGTCACTGCCTGCCATTCTGAAAAGGACCCGTTAATTCCTACTCTTTGCTTCCTGTCTGCCAACCTGATGTGTATCCATACCAATACCCTACCCCCAATACCAGGTGCTCTAATTTTGCACATTAATCTCTTGTGTGGGAACTTGTCAACGTTTTTTTGAAAGTCCAGATGCACCACATCCACTGGCTCTCCCTTATCCATTCTAGTTGTTACATCCTCAAAAAATTCCAGAAGATTAGTCAAGCATGATTTCACCTTCATAAATCAATGCTGACTTTGACCTGTCACTGCTTTCCAAATGCCCTGCTATAACATTTTAACAATCGACTCAAGCATCTTCCCCACTACCGACGTAAGGCTAACTGGTCTATATTTCTCTGTTTTCTCTCTCCCCCCCTTTTTTTTTAAAAGTGGGGTTACATTAGCTACCCTCCAGTCCACAGGAGCTGATCCAGAGTCAAGAGAACATTGGAAAATGATCACCAATGTATCCACGATTTCTAGGGCCACCTCCTTGAGTACTCTGGGATGCACGCCATCAGGCCCTGGGGATTTATCTGCCCAGTCCCAACAGTTTACGTAACACCATTTCCTGACTAATGTGGATTCCCTTCAGTTCCTCCCTCCCACTAGATCCTCGGTCCCCTAGTATTTCTGGGAGATTGTTTGTGTCTTCCTTTGTGAAGACAGAACCAAAACACTTGTTTAACTGTTCTGCCATTTCCTTGTTTCCCATTATAAATTCATATGTCACATCAAGGGCCTTTGCAATTTGCTCCCTAGCTTCCTACAAGGTCCAAGGATGTACTAGGTCAAATGTTGGGTAATTATCCACCTTAATGTGCAATAAAAGCACCATTACCCCCTGTTTGGTAATTATTATATTAATTATTATATGATCTAAGATATCAAATCCCCCATTAAATTCCTTAGCTACCGTGATCGTTTTCTCAGTAAAAACACATGATAAATATTCATTTAATATCTCATTTAATATTCATTTAATGTATGGTTGTTCTATACAAAGATGGCCATGTTGATCTTTAAGGGGCATTGTCTTTCCCTTGCACCCTTTTACTCTTAATATACCTGTAGGATTTCTTGGGATTTCCCATTATCTTGCCTGCTGGTTTTATTTTATGTCCTCTTCTCGACTTCCTGATTGCTTAAGTGTACTCCACATTACTTATACTCAGAGGGATTTGCTTGATCCTGATGACTTAAATCTGACATATGCCCCCTCTATGTTCTTGACCAGAGGCTCAACATCTCTCATCAATCAGGGTTCTCTAAACTTGCCATCCTTGCCCTTCATCCTAACAGTAATGAGCTGCCCCTGTAATCTTGCTATCTCACTTGCCAGCCGTCTCCTTGCCTCCAAAGACCTCTAATTAATTGTACTCATCAAGGACTGATCCAAGCTTACGGGGGAAATGTGTAGGAAGGATCTCAAGATGCTGGTTTAAATCGAAGATAGACACAAAATGCTGGAGTAACACAGCGGGCAGGCAGCAGCTCTGGAGAGAATGGGTGACATTTCAGGACGCGCCCCTTCTTCAGTATCTCTCTTGCCTGCCCGCTGAGTTACTCCAGCATTTTGTGTTAATCTTAAACTTACAGGGGTGTTCATAGCAGAGCAGCAGGAGGAGGGTTTGAATGTTAAATAAGGGACTTGCCTGAAAGGGTTATCAGTACAGCATTGCATAAGGAAGACTGGTGATACAAAGAACTGCAGATACTACACAAAGAAGACTGTTGTCCCAGAAGTCTCAGACAATGACCACTGTTATGATAATATGATCAAAGCTCCCCAAAGGAAGTTTGCTGCGCAATCATGATAGGGACGAGGGTAACTCATGCTGGGAAGTACCCAGCCAAATTTCCAAAGGTGCAAAAGTAATTGTTATCATGTTTCTTTACTATGTTTTCTGTGTAATAGTAGTTTCTATCATCTTGGCATAAGATTATATCATGAATGCTTTTATCTTACAGTCGACTTTAACATTAACACTTGTTTGAATGGAATAGAATGGATGGAACGGAGTACTTTATTGTCACATGTGAGATTCCTTACTTGCATACCAAAAGTATGCAAACAGTTGCTATATAAACGGCGCTGACAAAGCAACAAAGCCCCTCCTTTGTTCTCCACCCCCCTCCACCTCCCCCCACGACGGATCCTTCATTGATCCTTGCCCTCCCCCCCCTCTCACGGCGGTTCCCCCACGCCCTCAGATCAACCTGTGAGCCTCCACCACCGCCGAGTCTCACTGCTGCCGAGACCCCACTGCTAGGGCCACTGCTGCTGCAAGGCTCCACCGCCGACGAGGCCCAACTGCTGCTGGGCTCACCGCCGCAGTAAGGCTCCACCGCTGCCAAGGCCCCACTGCCGCCGAGGCTCACTGCTGTCATTGAGACTCCATCGGCCCAGGCAGGCTTCGCCACCCGACTTCTCTGCAGCCTCTGGTAAGCCTGTAGGGGCAGATCGGGCCTACCAGCGGGTTCATGTCCGCGGCACGGTTCTTCGGTGGGTGAGTCGGGCCCACTAGGTGGGCGTCCTTAGTCTTCATTGTTACTAACAATGGTGACAATATTAGTCCTTCTAGAAAGATGAAGATTACGAGGTGATTTTTGCCAGTACCTCTGAGGTAGCTCCCTCACCACCCAAGTGTCAACAGCGATGTCTGTCATATGTTAGGCTGTTGTCAGTCTCCGCTACCCAGCCTTGATGCTTTGATTGTACAAATTTTCCTCAGCAATTCCAGAATGTAACTTAGAACATAGAACAGAGAACATAGAACAGTACAGCACAGGAACGGGCTCTTCAGCCCATAATGTTTATGCCGAACACGATAACTAGCTGAACAGATCTCATCTGCCTGCAAGTGATCCAATTTAGATTAGTTTAGTTTATTGTCACGTGTACCGAGGATCAGTGAAAAGCTTTTGTTGTGTGCTAACCAGTCAGTGGAAAAACAATACATGATTACAATCGAGCCATCCACAGTGTACAGATAAATGATAAAGGGAATTACATGAATAACGTTTAGCGCAAGATAAAGTCCAGTAAAGTCTGATCAAAGATGGTCCAAGGGTTTCTTGAGTTAGATAGTAGCTCAGGACTGTTCCCCGCAGTTCAACAGAGAACATAAGGTCATAAGTGATATGAGCAGAATTAGGCCATTCGGCCCATCAATTCTACTCCGTGATTCAATCATAGCTGATCCATCTCTCCCTCCTAACCCCATTCTCCTGCCTTCTCCCCATAACCTCGGACACCTGTATTAATCAAGAATCTATCTTTCTCTGCCTTAAAAATATCCAGACTTTGCCTTCACAACCTTCTGTGGCAAAGAATTCCACAGATTCACCACCGTCTTACTAAAGAAATCTCTCCTCATCTCCTTCCTAAAAGAACGTCTTTTAATTCTTAGGCTATAACCTCTAGTCCAAGACTCTCCCACCAGTGGGAACATCTTATCCACATCCACTCGATCCAAGTCTTTCACTATCTGTATTTCAATGAGGTCCCCCCTCATTCTTCTAAACTCCAGCGAGAATAGAGAACATAGAACAGTACAACACCGGGCAATGTTTGTGTCAAACATGATGCTTAGCTGAACTGATCTCATCTGCCTGCAAGTGATTCATATCCCTCCTTTCCCTGCAAATCCATGTGCCTATTTAAAAGCTTCTTAGATGCCTAAATAAATCAATCTCTTTTCAATTGCTTTGCGATGTACTAAACATTCCACTTTATAAATTGGCAAATTGCATAGCATAAAATTTGCAGAATATTTTTAAAGATTTTAATAAAGAATTCCCGTGGTCAGACTATGGAGGATTTTAAAGTTTCCAATGGGAGGCGGAAATGGGAGAGAGGAAACTCTGCTGATTTTACTTTAAAATAATATTGCAGAGATAATTCACATTTCTCAAAGTACTGGTTGTCAAAGACATTTAGCTGAATTCTAGGCCAAGTGGGACCCGTTGGGCCCCGTTCCCTCAACGCAATATTCCACTGCTCACCCGTTCCCCCAACGCAACCCGTTTCCACCACTCACCCGTTCCCCCAAAGCAACCCATTCCCCCAACGCAATATTCCACCACTCACCCATAGCCCCCAACTGCGCAGGCGTGGCTCATTTCCCCTTATCCCCCAAAACTCCCTCCCCATCCTCTTCACCCTCCTTCTTCTCTCCCCTCCTCCTTCCCTGCTCCACTCCCTCCCTCACCTCTCACTCCCTCTCCTTTCCCCTACCCTAAGTCACTCCCTACCCTCAGTCACTCCCTACCCTCAGTCACTCCCTACCCTCAGTCACTCCCTACCCTCAGTCACTCCCTTCCTTCCTCCCTACATAACCCCTCTCCCCTCCCTAACCCCCTTGACATTATTGTGAGGTGGAAGCTGCTTTTGTTTAATGTAAAAAATCCCATTGTGATGTCATTGGGGTGGAGCACTGCTGACGGTCAGTTTATGGAAATGAGATCCCATTGTGAATTCATAGCTGCTAACTGCCACTGCAATTTCAAATGATTTTTTCTCACACTGGATTTTGTAAAGTTTAAAATGTGAATAACGTAAAATATAACATAAATCTGAGTGAAGCTTGATAAAAAACACACCACAGGAAAATTGTTAATAAGGGGATTCAAAAATTGTAGTGCTATCGTGTACCGTTTTGGCATAGTTCCGGGAGCACATTGGCACGCAGACACATACGACGAACGCACGCAGACAGAATCACAAACAAGATGAGAGTTTTAAGTAATATACTAGACTAAGTGGAACCCGTTGGGTCCCAGTCACAAGGGAGGACTGGTCCCCCAATGCAACCATTCCCAATGCAATATTCCACCACTCACCCATTCCCCCAATGCAACCCGTTCACCCAATGCAATATTCCACCACTCAGCCATAGCCCCTAACTGCGCAGGCGCGGCTCATTTCCCTTCATCCCTGAGCACTCCCTCCCCCTCCTCTTCCGATTGTAGGCATGGATTCGAATCCCACTTCTGACACCACGTAATGAGTCATGTCGTATACAGGTCAAGATACAACACATAATTATTAAAGTCCACTTACAGCATCGGTCTGCAGGACATTATAGTAACTAGCAGCTACTCAGACTGAATTACGTAAGCAAGATCTTGGTAATATAAATCGCATATTTGGCGGAGCAACTACTAACAAGCACTACAATTGGTTAGCAGGAAATAACCAATCTACAGAGGGGTGGAGGGGAGTGAAGTGGTGTGTGTGGGAGGGGGTGTGTGGGGGTGCAGGAGGGGGGTCTGTGAGGGGTGGGGTCTGTGAGGCGTGGAGTGTGGGCAGGGGGGGCTTGTGCAGGGAGGGGTGTGTGGGGGGGAGTGGGGTGTGGGCACGGGGAAGTTGCGGGGGGGATGGGCATGTGGGGTGGTGGTGTTGGGGGGTTGTGGGGGAGGGAGGGTGTGGGTGGGGTGATGGTTGTGTGGGTGGGGGGGAGAGGGTGGGGTGGGAAAGGGGTGTATGTGGGCGGGAGAGGTGTGGGAGTGGGGAGGAGGGATGTGGCAGGGGGGAAAGGGGGGTTGTGGGAGGGGGGGTGGGGGGTTGTGGGTGGGGGGAGTGTGTGTGGGCGGGTTGTGGGGGGGATGGGTATGTGGGTGGGGGGAGGGGTGTGTGGGGGGAGGGGTGTGTGGGTGGTGGGAGGGGTTTGTGGGGGTGGGTGGTTATCATGGGGGAGGGGTGTGGGGGTGGGAGGGGGTTGTGGGGTGTGTGGGATGGGTTGTGGGGGGAGGTGGTGTGTAGGTAGGGGGTGTTGTGGGGGAGAGCGGTGAGTGGGGGGAGGGAGAGAGTGAGCTCGGATAAAATATGTAGAAGAGCCATGGGGAGAGGGGGGTATCAGAGGGAGGGGGCAGGAGCCAGAGGGGTAGGGGCTGGAGCTGGCAGTGCGATGGTGATTCACAGTGGGCACTGGTCGTTGGTCATTCTCCTCCGCCGGGATCATAGTCTCAGCTTTCCGTTTGGTGACATCGGCAACATCTCCGACTCCGGGCTGGGCTGGGTCTCTAATGCTGGGCTGGGCCGGGTCTCCGACGCTGTGCTGGTTTGGGTCTCCGGCGCTGTGCTGGTTCATGTCTCCGACGCTGGGCTGGTTCGGGTCTGTGACGCTGGGCTGGTTCGGACGGGGCTGGTTCGGCCTGGGCTGGGCTGGGTCGGGTCCCTCCGAAAATTGTGTCTGGTTGGAGACCTCCGCCGGCCATCCTCGGCTCCAGTAAAGACGCGATGGCGCAGGAAGGGGCGGACCGTCCCGGGGAGTGACAGGAGAAGAGATTAATCCGTGCGGCGTTGACTGGCAGGAGAAGAGATCAATCTGCATACGCGTGGTTTTTAAGATTTTCAAACCTCGCTAACTTTTACAACATTCAACCGATCGGAACAAAACATGGTGCACTCACAGCTATCGCGTGCCATTTTTGCGCAAATAGAAAGACCGCGCAAACCGGAAGATAACAAGACAATAACAAGACAATTGTGAGTTTTAGTTATGTATAGACTAGAACAAGTGGGACCTGTTGGGTCCCTGTCACGCGGGAGGCCTGGTTTCCCAATGCCATATATGACCACTCACCCTTTCCCCCAACGCAACCCGTTCCCCCAACGCAATATTCCACCAATCACCCATTGGCCCCAACTGTGCAGGCGCAACTCATTTCCCCTCATCCCCCAGCACTCCCTCCCCTCCTCTTCACCCTCCCTCTTCTTTCCCCTCTCCTCCTCCCCTCCCCACCCTCCCTCACCTCTCTCTCTCTCCTTTCCCCTACCCTCATTCACTCCCTCCCTCCCTCCATAACCCCTCTTCCCTCCCTACCCCCTGCTCTCCCTCAATCTGTTTAAATAACATTAAACAACAATCCTCTCCTCATCCCCTCCCCCACTCCATCCTCTCCTTACATTGCACTGGGAGTCCTGTCTTTGTTAACTTTGTAACATTGGAACACTGCTGACGGGCAATTTATGTAAATGAGATCCCATTGTGACATCATAGCCGCTAACTGCCACTGCAACTTCAAGTGATTTTTCCTCAAACTGGATTTTGTAAAGTTGAAAATGTGAACAACTTGTAAAATATAACTTCAATCTGAACGAAACTTGATGAAAACACATCACAGGGCAATTGTGAGTAAGGGGGATCCAAAAATTGTTGCGCTATCGTGTACCATTTTGGCGTAGTTCTGGGAGCACATGGGCACGCAGACACGGACGCACACACGCAGACAGAATCACAAACAAGATGAGAGTGTTAGTAATATACTAGACCAAATGGGACCCGTTGGGCCCCATCCCCAACGCGCGGTGCGGGGGGGGGCATGAGATCACTCGGGAGGGCTGGTCCCCATATGCAGTGTCGGCGCTCTCCCTGGAGACAGGCGCCCCTGAGCCAATCATCCCTATTACCCATTCCCTCAACGTAACCCGTTCGCCCAACACAATATTTCACCACTCACCCATAGCCCCCAACTGCGCTGGCGTGGCGCAATTCCCCTCATCCAACAACACTCCCTCCCCCTCCTTTTCACCCTCCCTCTTCTCTCCCCTGACCTCCTCCCATCTACCACTCCCTCCTTCACCTCTCCCTCCCTCTCCTTTCCCCTACCCTCAGTCATTCCCTACCCTCAATCACTCACTCCCACCCTCCGTAACCCCTCTACTCTCCCTACCCCCCTGACCCATTGGGCCCCGTTTCCCCAACGCAATATTCCACCACTCATCCGTCTCCCCAAAGCAACCCATTTCCATCACTCACCCATTCCCCCAACACAACCGATCCACCAACGCAATCAATCCTTCCCACGTGGGGGCATGGGGGGGGCAGTCGGCGCTTCCCGGAGCGAATGAATTGACTCGACTTTTGGGTCAGCGTCTGCGCTCCCTAGAGCCAATCAATCTTTCCCAAGCGGGGGGAAGGGGGGGGGGTAGTGGGCGCCTCCTGGAGCTAATGAATTGACTCTACTTTTGGGTCAGCGTCTGCGCTCCCTAGAGCCAATCAATCCTTTCCACGTGGGGGGGGGGGGGGGCAAAAATCTCACTCCTTACTCCCCTTGAAGTTGCTGATCCCATTGTCTCTCTGTCACCTCTCCCTCCCTCTCCTTTTCCCTACCTTCAGTCACTCCCTCCTTCACCTCTCCCCTTTCGCACTCCCCCACTAAAGACAATGTTTAAATAACATTTCTTCTCCTCCCATCCGCCACTCCGTCAACTCTCATAGCTTGTGTATTGGCAGCAGAGATCACATTGTGATGTCATTTTCAGTTGTTGGAATGTTCACTGCAGCTTATGTAAATGAGATCCCATTGTGATTGAATGACTGTGAGATGCCATTGTGACATCATCACTGGAAGCTGCTATAAAAGTCTCCCACTCACAAGCCGTTATTATTTTTTAAAGTTGGCTTTTTAAAAACTTTAAATATCAATAACGTGAAATATAACATCAAATGTGAAGAGACTTGATACTAACAACCACGGGAAAAAGCCTTTGGCATTGTTCCTTGATCTCACAGACAGACAAACAAGATGAGACTTTTAATAGTATATATAGATAGATTTGAGGAAAGCTCAATTTGCATATTTGGGTGGCATACAATCCATAGACAACACATCATGTAATATTGCCATTTCCTAAATTATAATAGTAGCTTTCTTGAATAATCCAAATAAAATGAAAAGAACATGTAAACCTTGTTATACGATCTGAATGCAGTGCTTAAGCGTAAGGATTAATTAACATACAAGAACTACATAGTACAGTTGCCAAAGTAAAAACACTAGATCAAGTACCGTTTTGAACAAAAGGAACAGATCCAAGGTGATCCCAGGGGAACCAGAAATGGCAGTAGCAGAATCTTTACCACCTGCTGCCATGTGAAAAATGGGAGAATGGTTATGAACCAACACTGTTAAATTCAAATTAAGGCTTGGGGTACTGCTGATGCTGGAATCTTGGGGCAAAACATAATGTACTGGAGTAACTCAATGGGTCAGACAGCATCCGTGGAGGGAACAGATGGGCGATGTCCAGGTCAGACTTTTCTTTATGTCTTGACACAAAACATCGTCTATCCGTTCCCTCCAGTTGCTGCCTGAT
Organism: Malacoraja senta; assembly: GCA_038087875.1. Classification (NCBI taxonomy): domain Eukaryota; kingdom Metazoa; phylum Chordata; class Chondrichthyes; order Rajiformes; family Rajidae; genus Malacoraja; species Malacoraja senta. Next base: position 128,517,241 of record CM075977.1, read on the forward strand.
CGTCGAGTTCCTCCAAAACTTTGTGTATTGCTGTTGAACTCAATGCTGTGTCTGAAAGGCTAATATATGTTCTTTTCCTTGAGCTTCATTATGACAATATAGAAGGCCGTGGACAGATACGAAGGAGGGGGGGGGGGGATGCCCTTTCTACACATCCCTCCTGCCTGCATTTGGCCCATATACCTCTAAAACTTTCCTATCCATATTGTCTTCTAAATGTGGCTATAATACCTGCCTCAACGACCTCCTCTGGCAGCTCATTCCATATACCCACCAATGTCTTTCATTAATAAGCAATTTACAATAGATTAAAAAACAATCATAAAATATTTCCAAGCATGAGATTTTCTTTTAACTTCTCATCACAACAATAATCATTCCATTAATTTCAGATTGTTTTTGCTTAAGAAGGCTTGCTGATCCATTAACAAATATCTGTTATTAACACCTCCAATGGGGCATCTTGGTCGACATGGAGATTTGGGCCAAAGGGCCTGTATCCGTGCTGTAAGACTATGATTCTACACCTCATGATCAATTGTTCTTTGTTGCTTTTGCAGTGATCATCACATCGTGGTGCAATGCGTGGAAACATTTTTGAAAACAGAACTCTCAGTCTGACATTGGTGACATTACTGAGGTAGGGAAAGAAATTCCTTCCTTAATGAAAAGTGTGAAAATATCTTTCACTATAATTAATAGGCCAGCAGGGAAAACATACCTTTAGGAATTTCATATTTCATTGTCAAGCATTTGTTCAATTTCAATCGCAGGCTATTAATTATGAGTAAATGCATGCATCCTGATATTCTTTTGTTGGAAGAATTTCAATAAAAGTTCAGAGAAAATTAACAATTTGTTTCTTGCAAAAATTAATCAAACAGGTGTTTATTTAATCTCCAATTGTTGTTAAGTTTTAATCAATGATATGAAGCTAACGCTGCATGACTGATTGCTCAGTCCAGGAGAAAACAAGCTGAACTTGTGTTTAATTCCCTAAAGCATAAGAGCAACCATGTGTTATCATTGCATTTTTCAAATGCAAAGGCATGCAGGTCAGTTGGTAGATATATCACCCAGTACGGAACTGTGCCATATACATTATGGAAATCCCAGATATGATCTATGATCTACGCAGAGTTGTCGACCTCAGCTGGAGTAGCAGCTGGGAGTTATAATTTGGTTTCAGTATCCCTGGGTTATCCAGTGGAAGGAACAGCCATTGTTTCCTGTTCTTGATTGCAATGCATTAACCCCAGTAGGTAGATACATATGTACACATGTTGGATGGGAACAAGATGGGTCCTTGTTGTTATGCCTATTTGTTCGAATAGCTTTGATGCGGTAGCCTCATGATACTCACAGAGTTGGCACATACAGCCACTGGAAGGCTGCCAGCATCTCTCAAACTGGCACAGCATGCTTGAGAGAATGTTACCTGTTGAATGAACAACTGCGCAGAACATTATGCATTAAATTAAACCATGTGAAAGACCAATTAGCAATCTCAAGTCTTTGTCCAAGGGGCATTGACACTCAGTGAGTTTGTGAATATATTTGGCTCCTGACACAAAGAAGGAGCTGATCGTCGACTTGAGGAAGCATGGTGGAATATACTCCCCAATCTGTATCGATGGTGCTGAAGTGAAGATGGTCGAGAGCTTCATGTTCCATAGTGTTAATATCACCACCAATTTGTCCTGGTCCAACTATTTTGGTATTATGGTCAAGAAAGCACACTAACATGTCTACTTATTTAGAAGACCATGGGCATTCAGCATATCCCCAAGAACATAAAAAATAGGTGCAGGAGGAGGCCATTCGGCCCTTCGAGCCAGCACCGCCATTCATTGTGATCATGGCTGATCGTCCCCAATCAATAACCCGTGCCCATCTAACTCTCTCTTAAATCCATCCAGTGATTTAGCATCCACTGCCCTCTGTGGCAGGGAGGTCAAATTTCCACACTCACCAATTTCCACAGATACCCCATTGAATGCATCCTATCTGGATTGTTTAGTTTAGTTTATTTTAGTGTAGTTTATTATCACGTGTACTGAGTACAATTTAAAACTTTAGTTGCGTGCTAACCAGTCAGTGGAAAGACAATACAATTACAATCGAGCCATCCACAGTGTACAGATATATGATAAAGGAAATAATGTGAACAGAATGGACAAATCTACGAGGAGATTTTAAAAAGCATAGTTAAAGTAAGAAATGTTGCTGTCGGAGTAGAGATTTAAAAGAGTGGAGCAATTGTAATATATGATTGCAGACCCACTTCTGTGACTAATGCACAAAGAGTCACCTGGCTTGGGTGCCATCTATTATTATTTGTTGGAGAGATTTGTACGTCTGATCTGCATCCAGAATCTGGCTTTCGCATATGGTCCAGTCACCCACACACTTGCGAATTCTACCAAACACTTTGAAGCCAAGCCGAAAGACAAATGATGTCCAAAAGCCCAACAAATGGCAGTAGCCCATCAGCCCGGAACAGGAAGAGAGGCCAACACCAGCCCCCAAGGCCGGCTTCGACCATCATATCTCTAAATGTTGAAGGACTGTCTGCAACTAAAGAAGAACTTGTTGCCCAACTCTGCAGAGAACATCAGTGTGATATTCTCTGCCTTCAAGAAACTCACCGCGGACCCAAACATCCCCGCCACATGAAAGACCACATGAGAAACATGGAAGCGTCATGCTTGCAAAATACGGGACAATCATCGAATCAACATCAAAGAGCGATGAAAACAACATTGAGGTCCTAACTGCTGAGCTCAGAGGAATTACCATCACCTCCGTCTACAAGCCACCTCCCACACCTTTCCTGATGCCAGAAATACCATCATCTGGGAAACCAAGGATAGTGATTGGAGACTTCAACAGCCACAGCTCACAATAGGGTTACGCCGGAAACAACGCTGATGGAGATGCAGTGGAAGCATGGGCCGAAACTAACCAGCTCTACCTGATCCATGATGCCAAACAACCAAAGTCCTTTAATAGCGGGCGATGGAAAGCCAGCTACAACCCTGATATCGCGTTTGTCAGCCATAGCATCTCTGGATTGGGCAAGAAGCTGGTACTGAAGCCACTGCCAAAAACCCAACACCGCCCCATTGGCCTTACAGTCAATGCTGCAGTTACCCCAGCCACAGTTCCTTTCCAGAGAAGATTAAACTTTGGGAAAGCGAACTGGCCTGGTTTCCAAGAAGATCTTGAAGGGAAGATCGCCCACCTTCCAGCGGGCCCCAAAAACTATCAAATCTTCACCAAGTTAGTGCACCAGGCAGCCCGGAAGAACATCCCGAGAGGCTGCCGCACTCAATACATCCCCGGCCTTGACACTCCAAGCAGTGAACTATATGAGCAATACCAACAACTCTACGAATCTGACCCCTTTGCTGAAAGCATCATGGAAGTAGGTGAGAGACTCATGACCTCCCTATCAGAATGCCGCCAGCGGAAATGACAAACTCTACTGGAGACAACTGATATGGCAAAAAACAGCAAAAAGGCATGGAGCCTCATCCGAAAAATCAGCAATGACCCATCAACACCAACACATCAACAGTATACCACCACGGCCAACCAAGTTGCGTATCAGTTGCTGCTCAACGGGAAATCCACCACCAAACAGCCAAGACCAAAGGCAGACCGACTTCAGCACTCCCAAAACATCGGACTGACTGAGCCGTTCTCCCTTGAAGAGCTCAATATCAGCATCAAAGCCCTCAAGACTGGCAAAGCCATCGGCCTGGACAATATTTTCACAGAGGAGATCAAGCAGTTTGGACCTCTGACACGGAAGTGGGTCCTTGAGCTGATGAACAACTGCATGCTGACAAGAAACATCCCAAAGATCGGGAGGAAAACCAAAATCATCGCTCTTCTAAAACCCGGTAAAGATCCAGCATATGCAAAGAGCTTCTGCCCAATCTCCCTGCAATGCCACCCGTACAAGCTGTTTGAGCGCCTGATCCTCAACAGGCTTGCCCTAGTCGTTGAACCAGCCATCATCCCTCAACAAGCTGGATTCCGACCTGGCAAATCCACAACAAGTCAACTTCTGAATCTCACACAGCACATTGAAGACGGGTTCCAGAAAGGACTGGTGACAGGAGCCGTCTTTGTTGATCTGTCTGCCGCGTATGACACTGTGAACCACCGCCTCCTCCTAAAAAAGATCTTGGAGAATACCAAAGACCTGGCACTCACGGACCTCATCGGAGCCCTCCTGAAAGATAGGCGCTTTTATGTTGTCCTTAACAACAAGCAAAGTCGCTGGCGACGACAACGGAATGGCTTGCCTCAAGGTAGTGTGCTGGCTCCACTACTATATAACATCTACACCAATGACCAGCCAATGGAACCGGGACCATCTCAGGAACCGGGAAGCAAACAGACCCCTTAACATCACATGGTCTGGAACACCTCTTGAGCACTGCACCAACCCTGTCTACCTCGGTGTAACAGTGGATCGCACTCTCTCCTATAAGGAACACGTCAAAAACACCAAACTGAAAGTAAACTCCCGGAATAACATTCTCCGGAAGCTGATCAACTCCAAATGGGGAGCCACAGCTCACACATTAAGATCTACTGCTCTGGCCCTGTGCTACTCCTCTGCGGAGAAGGCGTGTCCTGTTTGGGAGAGATCATCCTATGCCAAGAAAGTAGACCCAGCATTGAATAACACCTGCCGCTCAATCACTGGCTGCTTGAAGCCCACCAACATAAACAACCTGCACCTCCTCGCTGGCATTGACCCTGCTGATGTGAGACGGAAAGTCGCCAGCCGAGTAGAGATGACCAAGGCCACCAATGATGAACGCCACCTCCTCTACGGACGTGTACCCCCGGCCCAACGGCTGAAGTCCAGGAGAAGCTTTCTCAGCCATGTCCAGCCCCTAATAGCATCACGGGAAGAAACCAGACTCCAACTATGGACAAAAAGGCTTGAGGACGACCCCCCTCCTACTGACATGGGTATCCCTCCTTCTGAAGCCCTCCCTCCGGGCTCAGAAGCACCATGGGTCCAGTGGAAGACGCTCAACCGCCTGAGAACAGGAACAGGGCGATCAAAAGATGCCATGGCCAGATGGGACTATGAAACTGGCCAAACCACCTGTGAATGTGGAGAAGAGGACCACACAATGCAGCACTGCCTTGTCTGCCCCCTACTACCCAACCAATGCAGCTCAAAGGATCTTGCAGTGTTCAATAAAAACGCAAAGGACTGTGAAAAGGAATGGGAAACTGTCATATAGCCAACCAGCTTCAAAGACACGAAAAGAAGAAGAACCCACACAGTTACAACACAGATTGGGACAGCACACAAAAACAGTAATCATAGAGCAATGGTGAGTTTCTCAAACAGGTCAGTTAATTTCAATATATGCTGGAGAGCATTTGTAGGAGAACTTAGAAATGGTCTGGTGACCCAAAAATCTTACAGAATTATATTGTATTCAGGTTACAAAAGTTACCTACATATTCTACAGTTTCATAATATATCATCTTTGGGGATTGTGACCATTATTTATTGATTTATATAGGACTTGTCTGACAATAGTTTATCCATCCTCCTTGTTCAGAAACCCTTTGTTTGTGGGCCTAATTTCTTGCTCTTATCATATCTTGCCTATCCTGTCAATAGTTCTACGTTCTAACTCCCATACATACAGTTACTACATTTGTTCAAATTACCTTTGCTGTCAGAATGTTTTCCTACTCTAATGTGACCTTTATGTTACTTTTACCAAGTTAGCCTAATTTTTCCATCATCGTTTTCCAGTTAGGTACATAGGTTGACCAGATTACAAACTTGACAATTTTTTTATTTCCAGAAATTCCTACTTCACTGATGCATCTTAGTTCGATATGGTAACTACTCTGCCCAAGACCGCAAGAAATTGCATAGAGTTGTGAAGAGAGTTCAGTCCATCACACAAACCAGCCACGTCCCACTCAACTCCATCCACACTGAATGCAGCCTTGGAGAAGCATCCAACATTATCCAGGACCACTTACGCCCCTGTAATTCTCTCTTCTCCTTCACCTGTCATGCAGAAGATACAAAAGGCAGGAAAGCATGTACCATTAGATTCAAGAGCGGCTTCTTCCCTGATAATCTTGAACAATCTCCCATATGCAACGGATGCTTTCCTGATCTCCCAATCTACCTTCTTTTGATACTTTTTATTACATCTATAGTTACACATTGTAATTATTTTTATTACATCTGTTGTTTCTTTGCGATCCAGGGAAAATTGTATCTTGGTACACATGACAATAATAAAACGATGCCAAAACCAAAAGCAAGTCACTTTTGAAATTCCGTTATCAAGTCTATTATAAATCCATTGTTAGATTGGATTGCATTAGATATGTTGAAATAAGGAATGGTGATTTCTTCTTCCGCAAGTCTGTCTTTGTAGGCATGGTTTAAACAAGGCTATTATTCCGAAGGTAACAGCAACCCTTTGTGCCCCTTTATCCAAGTGATCATTCTTGACAAGTGAGTTTAGACAATAAATGTGAGCAAACCGCTAGGTCAGAGTGAATCTCAGCATCATCTGGTTTTGAAACACACAAACAATCCAGACACTCCCATTAGAAAGCAATCAGAAGGAGGAACACTGACTGAGAAACTGAGGTAATTGCATTGTGCCAACAATTACTTTTACCCTACTTCTTCTTAAATGCTTTTATATTTCATTCTGGCTTACAGGAAAATAACATCAGCAGGTAATATTTTAAATACAGTTACGCACATAGGTAATCATTGTGGAGGATCAGACATCCTCTGCGGGGTTTCTACAGTTCAAAACAATAGCCATTGCACATACGCTGCCTCTACCATATAGGGTACTACATTAGTCAGAGCTGCATATACATTGCGTAACACATGCAAATGGTCACAAGAATGCCAAAGGTTTATTATAGATTCACAGAATATTAGTAGGCCATGTGGCCATGCCAACCTAATCCCACTTCATAGCTTTTAGTCTGAAAGCTTGGAAGTTACAGCACCAAGCAAAGCATATTTTTAGATATATGTATCAGATCTACACACTCAGTGCACCAGCACAGCCCTTGGTTAATTGTGAAGGGTGTTCAAAGATGTAGGCAACTAAACGGACATGAAACCCACTGAGGGCACTGACCCCTGCTCTGCTATATGCTTCTGAGATTTGGACTATCTGAAGCAAGAGATACCACCCAAACTGTCTCCACTTAATTCTATTGGGAGGATAAACAAATTACTGTCTTCTCCGTGGTAAACATTCCCAGCTTTCCTAGTATCACTCAATCAGGTCTGTTGATCAGGCTAAATTGTTCACATAGCCAGCACTGGATTATGAAAGCCACTCTTTACTAAGTTCTCTGAGTTTGAGTTTACAAAGCGGACAGAAGGAAACATTCTAGAATGTTCTTAAAACCGCCTTGAAAAAGTTCAAGAAGATCATGACAGAAAATGCTGGTGTAACTCTGTGGGTCAGGCAGCATCTCTGGAGTAAAAGAATAGGTAAAGTTTTGGGTTGGAACCTTTCGTCCTACTGGAGTAGAAGTGAGATGAGGGGGGGGGGGGGGTGGAATTAAACAGGAACCGAGAAAAAGGCCAGCACAAATGACCTCAAGAATGGTGGGGCCCATAATGGCCCATTGTTGGGTGGGGAAGGTGTGATAACAAGAAGGATACAAGGATGCGAACAGTGGTACTGATAGGATGACTAGTGTGGAGAGAGGGGCAGGTGTGAGGGGAGGGGAGGGAATACAGGAATCACTTGAAATTAGAGAAATCAAGATTCATAACGATGGTGTGTAAGCTGCCCAAGTGAAATATGAGGTGCTGTTCCTCCAATTTGCGTGTGGCCTCACTATGACAATGGAGGAGGCGCAGGACAGAGAGGTCAGTGTGGGAATGAAAGAGGGAATTAAAATTTGGCAAAGGGGAGATCGCGTAGGCCTAGGCGGACTGAGCGTAGGCGTTCAGCGAAACGATCGCCAAGTCTATGCTTGGTCTCAACGATATATAGGAACCCACTCCGGGAACACCGGATACAGTAAATGCAGTTGGAGGAGGTGCAAGGAAACCTCTGCCTCACCTGAAAGGACTGTCATGGTCCCTGGATGGAGTCGAGGGAAGAGGTATAGGGACAGATGTTGCATCTCCTGCGGTTGCAGGGGAAAGACCCTTGGGAGGGACTGGTTTGGGTGGGAAGGGAAAAAGTGCAACATCCTCACTCAATCTTGGAACCCCTGGTCCAAGACTAACTCACTGCGGAGCAGATTATTTAGGATGATACTGAAAATGCAGTCCATGCATCAGGAGCCCACACAAATGACAGAAGTAGTAACCATCTAACAATTGATCAATCCGCCTGCCTCATCAGGAATCCTCTTCCCCATTCACGGTAGAGTTTGTGGGTTCGTCAGTCACAGAACTGGAGTAAAAAAAAGTTATCCTTGAACCAAGAAGATGTAGAAAGAAGATCAAACCAGCAAAATACTTTGCTTTGGGAGGGGATGGGAGAAGGAGGGTGGGGTGAAATCTTTCCTCAGCTCCCTTTATTTCTTCACTAATTATCTTACATCTACATCTGCGTTATGGACTCTCACCTGTTGGTTATTAAAGTGCCAAGTACTGTATGGTTCAGCAGTGAGGATCTCGCTTCCACAATTTAAGCCTTTGTGTTCAAAACTCCCTTCACGATTGCACATCAGAAGGGGTGTAGAAAAATTATGTAGGAATGATCCTGGAATTAAGCTATATAAAATTGAAAGGCATAGATAGGGTAGAGGGTCAGAACCTTTTTCCTAGGGTAGAAGTGTCCAACACCAGAGGGCAAGGCTATAAAGTAAGAGGGGGAAAGTTTAATGGAGATGTGCAGGGCAGGCTTTTCTACACAGAGAGTGGAAGGGGGCTGGATTGCATAAATTGATCTGAAAAGAGCCAGTATGGCATTGATGGGCTAAATGGCCTTTGTGTGTGTGTATGATAACTATTGTATGATTTTATATCGAAGTCGCTTGAGAGACTATGTGAAGAGCCCGACAGCCCGCATGCGCGTCAATACGTCTAACGCATGGCGCACGTGCCGGAGCAGGTGTCAATTTTATTTCCAACAAGCCGCTCCGATAGCGGGCCCGAAGTAGCTATGGAGGCGGCCGGGGTTTGGGGCCACCATGGAAGCTCCATAAGGAGTTAGAGTATAATTTTGCGGTTTCCGCCGTTCGAACTCCGCACGCAAGCAGGCAGCCGAATTTGGAGACCGCCGTGGCTCCATAGGAGCTGGGATTGCGGCGGCTGCCGCTCGAGCTCTGCACGGGAGCAGGCGGCCAAATTTGCAGGCCGCTGTGGGGCTCCATAGGAGCTGGGATTGCGGCGGCTGTCGCTCAAGCTCCGAACGGGAGCAGGCAGCCGAAATTGTAGGCCACTGTGGGGCTCCATAGGAGCTGGGATGATGGCTGCCAGCATCAGCTCTGAACGGGAGCAGGCAGCCAGATTTGCAGGCAGCCGTGGGGCTCCGTAAGGAGCCAGGATTTCATTATTTGCGGCAGGAGGTTTTAGGAGCTACCGCTCGGGTAAGCTCAGCTGCCGTAGCACCGAGCAATTTTAACATAGTTGCTGCTAACTGAGGGGTTCAGCTATGCTACAGCAGCATATAGTGTATGTTTATTTTGGGCAGCTATAAATAGAGTTGGCATCAATAGCGGTTGCCACTCGGTCACGTTTGTGACTATTGTCATCAATAGCATTCAAAGGTCATGTTTAATTCTTTGACAGTATAAAGATATATCTTATCATGCCAATAAATTTTATAATAAATGATAATTACAAAAGACCTTTTTTATCACATACACCAATGGTGTAGTGAAATTGGACTTGCCATTGCAGTCCAGAGCTCCTGGCTTAGGAAGCCTTTTTGAGCTGTGCCTATCAGAGACCTGTGGGAGCTACACCTGGTAGCGTCATGGTAATTTCCGCTCACTAGAGGGGACTGTTGGAGATTCTTTTATAAGAGATTCCAACTATCTGCATATCGATAAAGTAGTCGAATCTCTGATTTTATGGGGATATGCTTCTTTTAATCATATGAACGTAATTTCCTATGACAACACCTGGCAGGGTTGCAGTATTTCTCCCACTCTGTCTAGCGGACTATCGGGAAGAGATGACTCCGATTACAACGCCGGCTCATCCGAGTCATATGGGGGCCAGAGGCGCTCCAGTCCTTCCCTGTAATACCCCGTTGGGGCTCCAGAAGGGAGTAAGGACTCGGAGTCACTTGCAGGTGCAACCTGTCTGGTAAGTATAATGATGATACCAACAGAGCACCGGTCTGCACAGCTAGTCCCGGTCGGCTGCTGAAGGGAGCAGCCTGACAACCCTGAGTCGGGGCAAAGTCAAAGCCAAGTCTGTGGGACTAATCTTGTCGGATGATTTGGGACATCTATGGCAGATATGATTGGGCGTTTGTCTCAATTAGAACATCTGATGTATCAGATGGTGGCACAAGAAATGCTCCATGTTACGAAGGCATGTCAGGCAGCAGCTCCTGGCTCAGGGTTGCAATATTCCTCCCACTCGGATGTAAGGAGTGGTGGAGATGGTGCCAAAGTATATGCACATATGCCTGAAGCAACTCCTGGCTCAGGGTTGCAATATTCCTCCCACTCGGATGAATGGAGTGATGGAGATGGTGCCAAAGTATATGCACACATGCCGGATGCAGCTCCTGGGTCAGGGTTGCATAAGTCCTCCCACTCCGATGAATGAAGTGATGGCACCCGAAAGACTATCGGAGATGGTGTCACAAAATATGCTCTGGGTTATGGAAACATGCACAGACAGTCCAAGGTATACGCATGTGGCAACGCCTGGTTCGGGGTGCAATATTTCTCCCACTCTAAGAGAGTGTCAGAGATCAGTATGGATATGACTCCGAACATGACCCCGAACATGACTATGTGCCTGAATCCCATGCTTTAATGCATGGTGCGAGAATCGCATAAGGAAGAGCTGCCTGCTCTTGCGTCTAAACTTGCTGTTCCCTCGGGGACAGACAAACCACTACAAGAGGAGTTGGCCAGCGACATCAGCTATCTAACAGATATGACAAGCATGACAGACAAAGTCTGCAAATGGAACCTCGCTGAAGCTCCAACGAGCAAATCCACCCGGGGTCAGAGACGCTGGTAAGTAATGTCTCGTTATTAACCTCCGTAAACTCCGAAATGGAGCAGTCTATCAGCCCAGGTTGGGTTTACTGGCAGCATGGGCTGCCTAGTGGTTTCAATATCTCTGGGATAGATCAGGTTGATGTAGAGACATTGGCAGAGTTCCAAGTGGGAACAGTTTGGTTACCCTTGTCAGGGTAGACCATCATGGAACTGGCTGGCCATAGGGGTCATAGTGACCAGGGAAGCACTGCATCATCATCTGTGATTGAGGTTATCAGACTGCTCAGTAGAATGAAGTAGCTGTAGTTTTCCTCAGCATATGGTTTATTTCTCCTCAGTTAGTAGAGTTGCTGGTTCTTTGGAATCATCATTACCATCCTTTCTGGGATTGGTAGTTACCAGCAGGAAGCTGGTCTGGCATATAATATATTTTTATCTAACCTGCAGGTTCATGTTGTGAATCAACAATGTATTGATAATAATCCACAGGCTCTCGATACCAGTATTCCTGATTGAGTGGCGGGTCGAAGAGATTGTGTTGTGCACTCTGGCGACTTAGACATGTGGTTTCAGTCAAAGGACTGCGAGGTAATTCCTGATTCGGCCTTGCATTATACTAATTTCCACTCTGAGGGAAAACGCTGAGTATTCGTGGTGACTCTTAGTCAAGAGTTGACAGGGAACTCATATTCCCATTGCGAAGGGAGACTGTGGTTTCAGCTCTAGTCGTTAGGTTCTGATTATATGTTATCAGCGAAATGTATGAATAACTAGATAATGCATCTTCCGCGGGTAGAAAAGCCAAAACATTTCCGTCCGTAGGATCAATAGAGGAACAGGAGGTCCGAGTGCAATCAGTGACAGCTCATCCGAGGACGAGTGGTCTGGCCAAGGACTAAAAGGGTATATTTCTGATACTTCTCAAGAGTACAGGAATATGGTGCAGGCCGAATCGGGTTAGCATTTGGCTAATCGGATTATGGGTTAACTTACCCAGTTTAAGATGGATGACTGGGTTTCTGCAATTTTAACTGATTCAGAGAATTGATCTTGTAGTTGCATACTCTGCCATATCTATACACATGAGGCACAGATTCGGCTGTTTTGATAACAAAGCTAGTGGTGAAAGCCTATGCTGCCCTACTCAGATTAAAGGGCATTGTGTCATTGAGTTTTTAGTAATATGCAAATTTGCAGCTGATAAAACTTATGGGTTATCGGTAGATACCTTTTGCGATATAACAAATGAGGCAACAGGAAATTTAACAGTGCCAATTTGCCTATTCATTCACGCCATGGTAGGCGGCTGAAGCAACTCTCATTTACTCAGTCACGAGTGACGGCTGGGGCAGCCTGTCTTCTCGGGCAGCTAGCTTTGCACGATTGTATAAGAAGCTTGTGAACAACATATATGAGTTAATTTTAAACGGAAGTAACAGAGGTTTGTGTGGCTTCCAGTTTGAGCCGAGAGAAGCGTTTATGTGATAGAACAATTGACATTGCTTGTGCTGCTTTGTCATTTTCTGTAGTACCATAAGTGGGACAATAAATGATTGGTTATTCACCCACTGTTCACTTACGTTATGCAGGGTGTCTTTTATTTAACCACTAATAGCCTACACTCATTGTAGTGTGCGATGTATATCAGTAAATTATTATGCAAATATTCTTCCATTTTTCTTCCTAATGGGACCAGTTTTTAAGATGATTATGCTTTCAGCAACTGATCTCAGCATAAAGAACACAGCCTTTACTCAATCTCTGGCTTGGTCTCTATGTCATAACTGACATTAGGGTAGCTTGTTATGGGAATGATCTCATAAGCAAATGAGCAGGATTGCATACATTTGAAGTTGACAACATACCCACCAGCGCAGAGATTGGGGATGTCATTAGGTATACAAGTGCACTCAGGTTGCTAGTACCTATGAAATGGAAGATAGTTCTTTGGTTATTCAATAGTCTCAAGATATTGCTAATGGCTCATTAGCAGCCAATAGAATGGGTTTTCCCTTTCATCATACAGCATGAGGTTTACATAGTGCAGGTTAATAAATTATACAATTTGGTTAGATATGTCTGGGTATTTGCAGATAAAATTCTGCACAGTGTTGCATGAGTTATTGTCTAAACTAAACAGTCTATTGGGACTACGGTCTGGTTAAGAACAATGGCCATGTATGCAAGTTAAACATCATGATATGAATAACTCATGTTTTTTCCTACCATTAATGGTTTATCTGTTTAAGTGTTCCCACACAGATTGGGTCACTGCATGAAACCACAGAGCTTTGAAGTCTTCACATAGTCACTCACGTGACTTCGATATAAAATAGAAAGATTAAACGAGAACTTACCGTTTGAAGTTTGATCTTTATTTTATGAGAAGTTAAAGTGAGGGATTACATGCCCTCCACTCCCAACCCTACTTCTCACAAAGATCATTCGGTAGTTCTAATCTCGTTAATCTTCCTATAGCTTAGGTCAGCAACTATTCTGTGGTTTCATACAGCTGCTTCGAAGATTGACACGCATGCGGGCTAGCAGACTCTTCACGTAATCCCTCACTTTAACGTCTCATAAAATAAAGATCAAACTTCAAACGGTAAGTTCTCGTTTAATCTTTCTATTCTATAAGTAACGTCTTTAGTTTTTGAAATTTATTATCCTCTCTGAAGGTTAGCAACACAGTCATTGCGACAATAAATTATTTATTCTTAGATAATCGACATTCCCCGATGCTTACACTGATTATACTTCTACCAATATTGACTTTTCATAAATAATTAATCAATGAAGGAAAGTGCATCGAGATATTCTTTACTTGACTGGCAGCATAATTGATCTAAGTTGTAAATTGCGAGTTTCGGCTCAAATTTAGGATCATTTGGAAGTTGTTTAATAGTAATGAATGTAAAGCAAACCTTACCGGAAGGTGCACATACTACACTCACAAATTATGTTAAGGAAACTGGATTTCAAAGGAGAAATAATAGCTGGGCCCATAAAATAACAGCATAACCTTGAGTTATTTCATTGTCACCAGCTGAGTGAGTTGTTTAACGTTTTTCTACATTTCACATGATATGGACTGATAACAAACATTAATCTGCAGCATTTATCACAAGCTGAGGCAAGCTGGTGAAAACGTTAACTGCCCATCTGTCCAGATGCCTTACAGGTGTTCGTCAGAGGTATCATGAGAGCCTTTTATCATTTAAAATAAAGATCATTTAGCAGGTTGACGAGGTTGAAATCCAGGCTTACTTACACAAGACAATATTAAATCCTTTGTTCTGGGTCAAAAGGATAACATTAACATCTCAAAACCTACCTTCTTGACAGCGAAGCAAGACCATTCTTGAAAAGCTGAAGTGTGAGACAGCTTCAGGCTGTTTAAAACTCTTTTATCAGGTAATAACATCTCAAGCAGTTTGTACAAAGGCAGTGCTATATCTGCCAGGAAAGGTCAGTGGTTGAAGGTAACCTCATGAGCCACAGGGAAGGTGAGAAGCATATAAAAGTTGGGTCTTACAACAGCTTAGGCATAGGAAGCCACACAACTACCCTTCAAAACTTCTACACTAAGAGAAGGAAACGTTTACAAAGTATGTTTTGTATTAACTGTTTGTAGGCATCACAATAACATGCAGAAGGTTGCACCATATCATCCAACTGACCTTGTGTTTTCTATCATTCCAGCAGCAGCACAGTATGGAAATCAACCACTGTCACTTTGCAGTGAAGCCTTTTATGAGTTCTTTCAACATCTCCCCATGTAGACTGTATTTGTGTGTCTGGTTGGCTGTATGTTTTTAGGGGTGAAGAGAATGGCCTATTCAGAATCCACAGGTTGCTGAAAACACAGCAAAAACTGGGCACGGTGGCACAGTAGTAACGTTGCTACCTTGCAGCGCCAGAGACCCTGGTTTGATCCAGACTATGGGTGCTGTCTGTATGGAATTTGTATATTCTTCCCATGACCTGCGTGGGTTTTCTCCAGGTACTCCAGTTTCCTCCCACACTCCAAAGATGTACAGGTTTGTAGGTTAATTGGCTTCAATAAAATTGTAAATTGTCCTTAGTGTATGGAGGATAGTGTCAGTGTGTGGGGATTGCTGGTCAGCATCGACTCGGTGGGCCGAAGGGCCTGTTTCCACGCTGCATCTCTAAACTAAACTAAACTAAACTGGCTCACAGCCTTTCATTGTATTCATCGCAAGGCACCTGCCAACATATGGAACCAGGTAACAGTTCCAGTTTATATACGGAGATGGATAATGATACTCTGCTTTTTCAGACAGATTTTAAATTCCTAATAGCATAATAATGTCCCTCTCAAAAATAAGCTTGCACGACCTCTTAATTTTCGGTAGCAAATTTCATGAAATCCAGCAAGTTTTCATCATTTTGGTTCACTGTCGAATGATAACAAGTGGTAAACAATTCAATAAAGGTAAAACATGAAAGTATTGGCAGAACCTCTGGGCCTTTGGATGGCAACGTTTGACAAATTCCGCATCAGCCTGCTCAGCATAACATATTATTTTTATCTGCACTTGACAATGTAAACTCCAGAAGAACACACTTGTAAAATGTACCTTGTGTGATTGTGTTGATAGTCATATCCAGGCCTGTATAGTTTTCATCTGATGGCCAGACCCATGCAATTTCCAGCTAGGACGACTGAAATCTAATTAACAGAGGGAACACTTCATATTATTTTCTTCTCTGGACAGGGATGCCGCAATTAGTTGCATCACCTCCAGAGCAAAACAAGGTGATATCAGCTAACTTAGCACAGATAGGGAATACAACAAAGCCACCCAGAATAAACAAGAATGTACAGACACAGCTTGAACCTTCAAATGTTAGCTTCAACATTATTATTATCAGACATCTAACAGAAAGAACGGAAAGTCTTGTATTAAAAAATGCTTGGCCTATATAATTTCTTTCATAGCAACCACTATATTGCTGTTTCGGCTCCACATGTCATATGACATGATATTTCTAAAGCTTTTCTTTATACTACATCTGCACACATCCCCCCTCCCCCACCTTTGTCAAGTGATTCACTAATTAGTGGTATCTTCCAGCAACCACTATATCGACAACAGTTCCCATGGTCACATCACAGTTTACCACTCTGTAATTGAAAAAAAAACAAGGGTTGTCAGACTAGAAGATGTAGCAGGCCACTTGATAAGTGCAGATATAGACCCCTGCCAAACACTAGCTATCATACTCAAGCTGAAACATATCAGTAGGGGGTGGTGATGGCAGCAAGGGAGTGGGGAAACAACTGAGCAACAGACAAATAAAATATCACTGCTTTTATCAAAATTATCTGAGTTAAGGAGTACCTTCAGAATAAGCAAACTTGAAAAATTAACTGTCAATTGAATATGCTTAGGAATTGTAGTTTGGGAAATTTCATCTTGTTTGATTTTGTATTTGGAAGAAATTGTAATTGATTAGATTTTGTTGATACATTATGGCAGAAATGGTACAAAGTTAGAAAATAATCGTAACAATACCATAGCTGTGTTAGTTTCTTCCAATTGTTAGCAAGTGGGATGCTGGGTATGTGGACTGCATTTTAATAAATAAAATACTTTTGGAGATTGTTTTAAATGCTTAAGTAAGTTCAATTAATTAATTAAAGTTCGATTAATTTTGAAAAATGGCATGAACTTATTTCTTATACCTACCTAACTTTCCTGCAGCCATATCGTTCCAGTAAAATGAATGAACTTACTATTCTTGTAGCCAACTCTAATCTACTGCAGGTTCAGAAGGCAGACTCATCAAGATGATTTTATTATGTGCTGCAGGAGTTGTACAATGTATAGGCTTAGATTCCATCAGGAGCTCAATGCCGGGGCACAGTCACTAAACTGCTGGTAAAGAATGGCTGCAATGTTTGGAACCTCTACATTTGTGCATAAATCTCAAACTTGGTGTCACTGACGAAAGCTCCAGCTCAATGACTTGGGTTTGGGTCAACAAGGATCAATTTCAAAATTTGCGGTCAGAACGACAATGACATTACGGTGAGAACTTAGAAGAGGATAACAAAGATGTCAGTAGGACACAGAGAGAATGTCAGAAAAGGGAAATCCATGACAGATAAAAAATAATGTACAAGAACGTGACAGATACATTTGGTAAGGTGAGGAGAATCACTGTATAAATGTACGCTGGTGCAGTGGTAGAGTTGCTGCCCTACAGCGGCAGAGACCTGGGTTTGATCCTGACTGTCTGTATGGAGTTTGTACATTCTCCCCATGATCCTCCCACAATCCAAAGACGTACAGGTTTGTAGATTAATTGGCTTGGTAATATTGTAAATTGTCCCTAGTGTGTGTAGGTTAGTGTTAGTGTGCGGGGATCACTGGTTGGCACAGATTCGGTGGGCCGAAGGGCCTGTTTCCATGCTGTATCTCTAAACTCAACAAAAGGGTCCAATTCTAAAAGGGGTACAAGAACAAAAAAATGACTGAGAATTAAAGGGTTGATTTGATTTGATTTGATTTTGATTCAATTTATTGTCATTGTCTTCAAGTAAGAGACAACGAAATGCTATTTCCCATAGTCATACGAATAAAAAAAATAAAAATAAAAAACCACAGAACACAGTAGTCCACAACACAAACATCTCCACAGTGGCACCAAAGTTCCCCACTGTGGGGGAAGGAACCAAAGTCCAGTCAACCTCCTCGCTGATGTTCCCGAGCCCCCCGCAGTCGCTGTTACGGGCGGCCCGATGTTCAGGCCCTCTCGCCGGGAACGATGGAACCCCGACGTCGAACGGAAGAACATCCTCAGCGGCCTGGACATCTGAATCGGCCACTTCCCACCGGAGTCCACGGCTCCCGAAGTCCACAGGCCGAGCTGGGCGGAGATTCAAAACTGGCGGCCCCCGGCAAAGGGTCCCAGGACTCTACGATGTGGTCAGCGCCGCCCGCGTTGGGAGCTCCACAAACCACAGCTCTGCGATGTCAATGCAGCAGGCCCAACACTCCAGAGCTTCAAACGGCGATCCCAGGTAAGGCATCGCCCGCTCCGGGATGTATCCCGCGCTGCACCGTCGCTGCTGAAGCTCTGGTCCGGTCCCGGCAGGAAAGGCCGCGCCAATCCAGTTGGTAGGCCGTGAGGAGGGTGGCGAGGGCACGACTCGGATAATAGTCGCATCCTCGCCAGGAAGTGACCGAAGGACGGTTCCCCCCTTACCCTACCCCCCACCCCCACATATAAATACTAAAACAAATCCCCCAAAACATACTTTAAACATACTAAAAATAAAGATAAAAAGATAAACAGACTATCAATGACCATTCAATGACACTGTGTCTCCTGGCCCCACTGCAGTTATAGTATCAGCTTAACTACGTGATCTCTTGTGTGACAATTGCTCATGAACCTGCAATTTTCTGCTGGATCTATCAGGATTGATGAGTTCAGTGGCAGGACAGAGCATTCTGATTTTCTGGCAGACAATTAGGTGATGTGTTGGGACCATTAATGTTGCTGGGGCCCTGTTTTTCATAGGAAGAAAAGCCTTAACACTGTGTAGGGAGACATTTGGTCTATCAGTGAAGGTTCCATGGCTGGGTTCAGTTGTGACGTCCCTTGCAGCCTAGGTCAGGCCAGCTGGTTCACCTCTTCCTAGTGGTCATACAATGTTGCAAGAGGATATCACTTGTTCATTGTAGAACAAGGAACTGGAGCTGCTGGTTTACAAAAATGGACGTAAAGTGTTGGAGTTAACTCAACGGATCAGGCAGCATCTCTGGAGAACATAGATAGGTCATCATGGATAGGTCATCAGAAGAGCAGCAGAATTCACAGAGGTGGAGAGTGAGCGAGGGTCTCACAGAACTACCATTGGAGAGAGGAGGACGTCTTCAAAGAGTACACACCTTGAGGAGATTTCACAGTGGAGCAGTCAAAATGTGGAAAAAACGGCACTGCAGGTGCTGGTTTACAAAAAAGACAACAAGGTGCTGGAGTAACTCAGCAGGTCGGGCAGCATCTCTGGAAAACATGGATAGGTGTGGTCCATGTTCTTCAGAGATACTGTTTGGCCCACTGAGTTACTCCAGCGCTTTGTGCCCTCACTTTGTTCATTGTGCACTGCTTGATATCACTGCATCACATACCTATGAGAACTTCAAATGCATAACATGAGCTGATTGCAATTCACAGTCAATTTTCTTTTTCAAGTTAATTGAGTAGCACATACAAAAGATGCACCATGTGATTGAAGATCTAAACCAATACGATATTTGCTAATGATATGAAGCATTGGGGTTAACATTCTGTTTTTTGCTGCTAGTTGTGTGCTTTGAACTAATTATGAATTGAAAATTGTAATTGAAATTGTAAATTGAAATTAAAATTGTAAATTGTAATTAATTTATTAGCCAAGTATGTAAACATACAAGGAATTTGATTTGCCAACAGTCATACAAAAAAGCAACAAGATACATAACCACATAAAAATTAAATATAAATAGCCACCACAACGGCGTGTGAGAATCCCCAGGGCATATAGCATAAGCGGACCCACAGCCATCAGTTTAATGCCCGGGCCACACACATGCTCCTTCACCGTGATGTGACCAGAGTTGTACTGACTGCTGTCACTATCTCTGCCGTCCCTGTCCGCCTGAACAGTCAGAAAGCCGACCACACTCGCATTAGACTCCGGGATGTCATCATGAAGCCATGTCCCCGCAAAACACAGAGATCGCTGCACTCACGGCACTCCCTCCGAGTCCTCACCAGTGCAGGCAGCATGTCCATTTTGTTTTTCCGGCGACCTCACATTCCCCACTGTGATGGAAAGCAAATAACTTCTACCTTCTTTCCTCCTTTTCTTCCGCGGTCGGGGCAATCAAAACTTCCGCAGTCGGGGCGATCGAAGTTCTTGCAGTCGGCGATCGAAGCTCCCGCATCGGGGCGGTCAAAGCTCCTGCGATCGGGGCGGTCAAAGCTCCCGCAATCGGGGCGGTCGAAGCTCCCGCATCGGGGCGATCTAAGCACCCACAATCGGGGCAGTCAAAGCTCCTGCGATCGGGGCGGTCGAAGCTCCCGCAGTCGGTGATCTAAGCTCCCGCAATCGGGGCAGTCAAAGCTCCTGCGATCGGGGCGGTCGAAGCTCCTGCGGTTGGAGCTCCCGCAGTCGATCCCTACAAAGGGATCGCCAGCTCCACCATGTTAAAGCCGCAAGGCAGTCGGAGATACGAGGAAAAAGTCACATCTCTGTCAAGGAAAGAGATTATAAAAAATTCCCCCACCCTTATATAATACAAAAACTAAAGATATACTAAAAACATACAAGTAAACACAGACCAAACCAGCAAAAGAAGAAAAAGACGAGACAAGCTGTTGGCGTGGCTGCCATGTACGGCGCCTGCCGAGACTAGTCCATTAATCTTTGTATCTCAAATGAATCAACAACTTAACTCAATTTATCAAAAAGTGAAATGTGACTAAGCCTGTAAAAGTAACATCATGTTCAATTTAAATGATACTGTGTTCAAAGAAAAAATCTTAATCTTTGAAGCCAAGAAATTGTCATCGGAGTTATTCAAGGGTTAATTAGGTGTTGCATAATTTTTTGATCAGTAATAACAGTCTTGTTACCCTGGAATCATATTGCTTGCTGAAGCATTAATACATTGTGAACATGACGTGTTAACCAGTGGAGCAACAGAAATCAGAGTCAACACCTGTTAGCAGCAGCAAGCTGTCATTTACTGTGCATCTCTGTAACAGCAGAACAGCTATTGACAACATTGTAACTGAATTACCAGGCTTTGAAAGCAGGGTCGATGACTGGGTGCTGGGATATTTCTGGCAGAATAGACTGAACACAGAGAACATGAAAAGCCATAAGAGAGAAATATCATACTCTGAGAAATAATATTGGCTAGACAAAGTTACTGCCATCTCAAGCCGCCTGAAAAAAAGACATATGGACTGTGTACAAGACATTGGTGAAGCCACACTTGGAGCGCAGAGAGGATTTATGAGGATGTTGCTAGGACTTGCGTTGAGCTATAGGGAGTTGGGCAGGCTCGGACTTTATTGTTTGGAGTGCATGAGCCTGAGAGTGATCTTATAGAGGTGCCTAAATCATGAGTAGACAATGGGTGCCATCTGTACGGAGTTTGTATGTTCTCCCTGTGACTGCATGGAGTTTCTCCAGGTACCCGGTTTCCTCCCACACCCCAAAGACATCCAGGTTTGTAGGTTAATTTGCTTCAATAAAATTGTAAATTGTCCCTGGTGTGAAGGATAGAGCTAGTGTACGGGGTGATTGCTGGCCGACGTGGACTTGGAGGGCCCCAGGGCTTGTTTCCCTGCTGTATCTCTAAAGTCTAAACTCATTTATTATATTGTTGATTATTGTGTATTTATTTGTTGGCTCATTGTATTAACAGCCTCAAAATCTGCAGCAAGTAAGAATTTCATTGTTCCATTCCCTCACAAAGGACAATTAAGCACTCGTGACTCTCTTGGGCAGATTGTATTATCAAGGAGATAAGAGTCAATAATAAAGTGGTTTGGTTCAGTTACAGCTTGTGCTCATGGTGCCATGACATGACTTGATGCAATGAGAGTACTTTCCATCATGTTGTTGT
Source organism: Malacoraja senta (assembly GCA_038087875.1). NCBI lineage: Eukaryota > Metazoa > Chordata > Chondrichthyes > Rajiformes > Rajidae > Malacoraja > Malacoraja senta. The sequence goes on from CM075977.1 coordinate 128,539,092, forward strand.
ACTGCAAGTGAATAGCTCATGAAGCAAAGAGTCAAATTATCATTGACACAAGCTCTTGTAGGTCTGACAGCCAGTCTAGTTCTGTACCACCATTCAGAGTATAATGGCAATAGCATTCAGACCAAAACAAAGCCGGCACCCTTCCAGGGAGTAGATAAGTCTACCTCATGGGAAGATGGGTGTTAGGTACCACAGTCATAGTCAAAGGGTTAAGGTATAGAGTTATTAATACAACAAGCACCAACTTTCAACTATGTTCAAATGTAACTAACAAGCAGAAAACAGTTTTGAAATTACACATAGCGCCATTAACAAACACCACTGTCTGTGATGGGAGCAGGTTATCAACTCACAGATGGTGTCTGTTTTAATGCCTTGCTTTGGAAACTGGCATGACCATAATGCATTCTTATACTCCTGACCAAACAGAAAGGCCTGCATCAATTGGCCTACATAAAACCCAAGCCACAAAACAGTAGATGAAGCTTTTGGGATTAAGACCAGGCATTAGATATCTTTAATGTCATGATATTTTTCACCATTATGCAGAGAGTAAAGATGCCTTATATCTCAGGCGTGAGTGTTTTTCCATCTTGCTGTCTTGACAAGGAAAATCTGAAAAGCTTAATGCTACTCATGGATACCCACAATGAACTTAGGCCCGTTCATTGGCTATATTTAAGAGGAAGTTAGATGTGGCCCTTGTGGCTAAAGGGATCAGGGGGTATGGAGAGAAAGCAGGTACAGGATACTGAGTTGGATGATCAGCCATGATCATATTGAATGGCAGTGCAGGCTCGAAGCGCCGAATGGCCTACTCCTGCACCTATTTTCTATGTTTCTATGTTTCTACATGCTAGTCACTGGGAAGATAGACAAAAAATGCTGGAGAAACTGAGCGGGTGAGGCAGCATCTATGGAACGAAGGAATAGGTGATGTTTTGGGTCGAGACCCTTCTTCAGACTGATATGGGGGGGGGGCAGGAAGAAGAAGAAGAGGCAGAGTCAGTGGGCTGTGGGAGAGCTGGGAAGGGGAGGGGAAGGAGGGAGAAACCAAGGACTACCTGAAATTGGAGGTCAATGTTCATACCGCTGGGGTGTAAACTACCCAAGTGAAATCTGAGGTCCTGCTTCTCCAATCAAGCCAGTGGTTCAGCAAGAATGGGAGGCAATCAGGCACTCTCAACCTTGGCAAGATGGTCTAATGGTTATTTAGAATAAGAATTGTTATGGATATTCTGGAATAGTACATCAATTTAAGTTGTTAGAGTGAAGGAAGGTGACACGATGTGACACAAATAATTTTTAGCATAAAAATAAGAAAGTGGTCCAGAAATGGGGTAGATTTTCTTTTAGAATAATAGAGAGGAAAATTCTCTAATTTTGTTTCAGGAGGAACAACATGGCCATAATTGATCCAGTTGAAGCAAAAATAAATAGAGAACCATGAAAGCATGGGGATCAGGTTAACTGAATGGATCACGTATACATTTTTGAAATTCAATCAGAACATTGTTGCATACCTCCCGGGGGGGGGGGGGGGCAGGGGGGACGCATCCCCCCTCTGTTTTGAGAAGTGGGGGACGATCCCCTCCCCCCCCATTTTTTGTCATCCGGATTTTAAAACCCGGTGAAATCTCCGCTTTCCGCGACAGTGGGGGTGAGACTGCTGATCGAGGGCGCCAATTGGATGAGAGAGACGTCGGTCAGCAGGCAATGGGTGCGGGACATGATGATTCAGCGCGATCATTGGAGGAGGAAGGTGTCGGTCAGAGGCGGAAGTAGTGGGGTGGGACTGAGGATAGAGCGCTGTGATTGGAGGAGAGAGACGTGGCACAGACCTGCGCCTCATCCGCAGCCAGGATCGATCCCGGGTCTCAGGCGCTGTCCCGTCCCCACCCGAGTGCCCCCCTCCCACGGGTGGCCAGGGACGTCGGGAGTCAGACGGGAGCTGTGCCCGGCCCCAGGCCCACAGCCAGCGCAGAGAAGCAGCGCTAAACCCAGCTCAACTTTGCCTGTCCTGCAAGGTTAACCTACAGCCCTGCCTGGGCTTGCGGGAAATATGGCCCAGATTTACAGCCAGCGCGGAGAAACAGCGCTGGTGTCCCGTCAGTCCAGGCAGGGCTGTAGGTTAACCTGGCGAGACAGGCAGAGTTGAGCTGCATTTAGCGCCGGATTGAGCCTCCAAAGCCTCGCGCGTGTGTGTGTGAGTGTGTGCATGCGCATGTGTGCGCGGCCGCCAAGAAATTGTGTCCCCGCCCTGTCCCCCGGTCCCCTCCATATTTTGATAGCGATTTCTGTGCCTGTTGTATACTATGGAATTTAGAAGGATGAGAGGGTATCTTATTGAAACATATAAGATTATTAAGGTTTTGGACACGCTAGTGGCAGGAAACATGTTCCCGATGTTGGGGGAGTCCAGAACAAGGGGCCACCGTTTAAGAAAAAGGTGTAAGGCATTTAGAACGGAGATGAGGAAACACTTTTTCACACAGAGAGTTGTGAGTCTGTGGAATTCTCTGCCTCAGAGGGTGGTGGAGGCCAGTTCTCTGGATACTTTCAAGAGAGAGCTTGATAGGGCTCTTAAAGATAGCGGAGTCAGGGGATATGGGGAGAAGGCAGGAATGGGGTACTGATTGTGGATGATCAGCCATGATCACATTGAATGGCGGTGCTGGCTCGAAGAGCTGAATGGCCTACTCCTGCACCTATTGCCTATTGTCTATTCTCACACATCTTGCCACTCTCTCATTTTCACTAGAACCATTGAGAAGAAGGCACAAGATCCTGAAAACCATTATCACCTGGTTCAAGAATAGCATCTTCATAGCAACCATCAGGCTCTTGAACACCACAAACCACTCAGCAACTATGACCTTCTAATGACTATGTCTTTGGGTTGACTATGGACGTTGTTTTGTGCACTACTATGGCTACCTGGCACTAGTTATAAAGTTACTGAATTGGTTTGATTATTATATATTTTTTATCTGTGTGTTGTGGCGGCTCCCAAGGGTCAGGCCATTTCGACTATCGAACCCCTCGGCACGGGGATGGATGTATCAGGGGGCGGCCTTTAGCTACAGGGATAAAGGACAAGGGTTTAGGTGCAATCTCTCTCTTGCTGACTCGTCTGGTCAGGAGAAGGACAGCGAATCAAATACCTCCTGAAACACCTGGCTCCTCGCCTTCATTTCGGGATTATCGTCGCGCTACATTGGTGACCTCGACACTCCATTGTTGTCATGATGGAGGCAAAAGACAGAGCCGCCCGTCCGTCCGCCTCACAGGCCGACCGGGCCCTGTCTCTCGACGCGGTCTCCATGAAATTACCTACTTTCTGTACCGCCCGGCCTCACGTCTGATTTCAGCAGGCGGAGGCCCAATTCCAGCTGCGGGGCATTACAGCGGATGACACCCGCTACTACTACCTGGTGGGGGCCCTCGACCAGGACACGGCCGGAGAGGTCACGCAGTTCCTCGCAGACCCCCCGGCCACCGAGAAATACCTCGGCCTTAAGGAGCTCCTGCTCCAGGTTTATGGGCTCAGACGGATGGAGCGTGCTGCCAGGCTCCTTCATATGGAGGGCCTAGGCTACCGGCGGCCATCAAGCTTCCTCAATGTAATGGCCGTGCTCCTGGATGGGCACAGGCCATGCCTTTCGACCACGAGCTCCTGGGTCTGTACCTGGCGGTGCGCCACTTCCGCTACTTCCTGGAGGGCCGCCCATTCACCACTTACACAGAACACAAGCCGTTCACATTTGCCATGGCAAAGGTTTCCAACCCCTGGTCCGCACAACAGCAGCGGCAGTTGGCATACATCTCGGAGTACACCACCTCCATCCGCTTCATCGAGGGGAAGGAGAACTGGGTGGCAGACGTGTTGTCCCGCCCCGCTTCTACGCCGTTTTCGAGGTGGCGCCCGGCATTGACTATTCTGCCCTGGCGGAGGCTCAGCTCATGGACGGTAAGATGCCTACCGGACTGCTTTCTCCGGCCTTCGCCTTGAGAATGTCCCTCTCGGCCCTGGAGGAGCAACAATCCTGTGTGATGTGTCGTCCAGTCAGCCATCGTCCCTGCCACCTGGCGCCTGGTGCCGGACGGTTTTTGACGTGATCCACGGGCTGGCTCACCCATCCATCTGGGCGATGACGGCACTTGTAGCTGCTTGGTTCATGTGGCACGGTCTGCGCAAGCAGGTTGGCCACTGGGCCCGCACCTGCGTTCCGTGCCAGATGGCGAAAATCCAGGGCCATGTCCGGGCGCTCCTCCAGGAGTTTGGTCTACCACGCTGGCGGTTCGACCACCTCCATGTGGACATTGTGGGGCCTCTCCCACCGTCCCGGGGCATCACCCACCTCCTCAGGATGGTGGACCGCTTCACACGGTGGCCAGAGGCCATACCGCTGGCCGATACTTCAACGGCTATGTGCACTCGTGAGTTGTCCGCGCACTGGATTGCTTGCTTTGGGGTGCCGGTGGACATCTCCTTGGACCGGTGGCCACAGTTCACCTCCGAGCTATGGTCGGCCATGGCTCACTTGTTGGGTGTGTGGCTGCACCACACCACGGCCTATCACCCGCAGGCAAATGGCCTGATGGAGAAGTTCCACCGGCAGCTCAAGACAGTGCTGAAGGCGCGACTCTCCGGCCCGGACTGGATGGACAAACTGCCGTGGGTCTTGCTGCGCCTAAGGAGGACTTGGCCTCATCCTCAGCAGAGCTCGTTTACGGGTCGCCACTCACAGTGCCAAGGGAGTTCATGCCATCTGCCGTCCGGGACTGCCCCAATGTTTTCCTGCGCCGTGACGACAACCAGCCGCCACTCCAGAGGCCGTATGAAGGCCCGTTCCGGGTGCTGGAGCATGGACAGGCAACCTTTCTGTTGGACATGGGGGGCCGGCCGGAGGCCGTGTTGATTGACCGGTTAAAGCTGGCACATTTGGACATTGACCAGCTGGTGCTGGTAGCCCAGCCTCGGCCAAGAGTGCTGGTAGCCCAGCCTCAGCCGGTCACCCCCCCCTTCACGGCTCCCTCCACCTGTCCTTCCGCCTGTCCCTCAACTTGTCCCTCCATGTCTCCGCCGGCCCCTCTGTCGGCCGACTTCCATACGCGGTCCGGTCAGGTTGTACGCCCGCCGGTGCGTTTTGTGCCTCCTGTTATTGGGGGGGGGTGGTGGTCCTGTGGCGGCTCCCAAGGGTTGGGCCAATACCACTATCGAACCCCTCGGCATGGGAATGGATGAGTCCGTGGCGGCCCTTAGCTACAGGGATAAAGGTTTTGGTGCAATCTCTCTCTTGCTGACTCAGGAGAAGGACTGCTCAGGAGAAGGACAGCGAATAAAATACCTCCCGAAACACCTGGCTCCTCGCCTTTATTTCAGGATTATCGTCGCGCTACAGTGTATTGCATTTATGGGCCTGTTAAACTCAGCAAGCATGAACTTCATTGGCCCATTGTCGGCACATAGGACAATCAAACACCCTTGGCTCTCTCTTGACTCTTGATTAACACATCGACCCGACAGTTCCATTAGGGAGCTGCACTCAAAGGGGAAGCAATAGGCAGATAACACAAGTATCTCATTGTGACCAAGCTTCCTTTAGGAAATAATTGATGATGAGAAGAATACTAAAGGAGTAGAAAATACCTTCGGAGTGCAATTTTTTTCCATTAAAATGAAGTCTCTTAACTAAATTAACAAATGTGATGAAAAGGCACTTATCTGTATTGTAATGTTGTTTCTCTTTCCACAGATGCTGCTTGACCTGTTGAGTTTTTTTTCCAGCATTCACTGCTTTTAAACAATAACATCACTGTATTTGGAAGGATCCTGTGAACTAAGATCTCTTTTATAAAGTTAAAATACCAGTTGACATGCAGAAACGCACTGACAACATTAGGCTAGAGATACAAATGTGCCCTTCTACCACTAGAGCTTTATCGAAGCAGATTGCATCACATGAAACAGCTGTGGTGGTTGCTGACCTCCTTCACTGTAGACTTCTACTTGGGAACCTACAAATGCTTCTGTTGTGGAAAGCTGATATGAACAACAGATGTACATGCCCCAGTGGGCAAATTGACAAATTTATTTGGAGATGAACCGCACAATACTTTAGTATTCTTCTCATCATCAATTGTTCTCTCACTCGTTTGTTCTTCAAAGAAATAGTCCCTTCAGTGAGGTGTTGTTCCATGGGTAGTACAGGCATTGTGCCACCAAAGAAGTCAGTTAACTGTAGGCAAGTATTATTCCCAAGGGCACACTTTCTCTGCATATCAATCAGGAGCAGAAATCTTAGGCAATGGATAATAGAGACGAGGCTGGCTGACATCACAGATTAGTATTGCAGCCAAAATCAGATAACTCAGCAAGTGACCAGTCTTGAATTTGGAGCCTTCTTGGGCTGCTTTTAAAACTTGAATAAATAGGATAAGTAACTGAGGAAAGCCATGCTAGTTAATTGAAAGTAATTTGCTAAAATACTCATCTATCATTTAATGACACCTCAGTTAACTTGCGATGTATTAAAATCTGTTTGTCACACATCAGCAGCAAAGCACTTTCAAAAAATAAATTAACACAATATTTTATGTCAAGATTCTCTTCATCGGTTTTTCTAAAAGATTGTAAAAGCTTAGTAGTATAATCATCATCCATGAATTTGCATAGTAGAGGATTGGTATTCATTCCTAATCATTATGCAGGAATATTTCTTCTCAATTTCATGTTCGCTGCTACTCAGTTACTTCATTGAAAATTCATAACCCTCTTTTTTATGTCGTTTTCAAAATGAACTAGGCAAAATGAGAACTTTGCTTTCCATGAAATGTACTCATGTCCTTGAATTGTTGAAGTTGTGGAACAAAATCATCAGTAAGCCAATTTAGCTCCAGGTTTATACATTTATATTTCTGTCTCAAAAACAATTATTATTGCATTACAATATAGCAAACCTTTAGAAAAGCACATGAAAGAAAAGGAATAAAAATGTATTATGTTCACCTTGACCTATTTTACATTCTCCTGCTCATCTCCATTTCCTCAATATTTTGCAGTGCAGAAAACAGCTGAAATAGAGCTATCGGTACAGCTGAATACTCTGGCAGCAGCAACCACTTCTGTGGTGCTTTTAACTTAGTAAAAACAAGCCAAGCCTCTTCACATTATATAAAGGAAGGGAAAGAGTGAGTGAACTATCACTCATGCCGAGGCAAGTACTGATAATTATTTGATCCTCTTTTACGGAAGTATCGTATATACAAATGTGAGTGTAACATTAACAACTAAGTGTAGTGTGAGTTCTGACTTTTGATACATCAATGAACTAGCTTGTCAGGAAACCACGGTACTCAGATTTGAGCGAAAAACAAAGTGCTGGAGGCACTCGATTTGAATCAGGGAAGCTAACAAGATTATCAAATCATAGAAGCAAAATCTGGACAGGTGACTTGTTCAGAGGTGACAGAAAATCACACAATTAATGCACCTTTTGAGAGAATATGACATTAACAATATGTGTTGTATTCCCCTGGATGTGTTATACATCTGCAGTCTGCTGCACTCCTTAATGTTATACATAAAATAATAGACACCCTGAAACCTGAAGGCATTGGAGATTCACTTCAATGTGGCTCCCTCAAAATCCAATTGCCTCTGTAGTTAAAATTAAAAACCAGTGTTTTCGATCCAGTAAACGTGACAAGTACACTTTCCTGACCTTGACTGGAAACAGTGTCAGGAAGAAGATAGCAACATATAAATGCATCAATTGAGAATATGAGTATGCAACTTGAATCCTGAAGCCTGCTCTGTCTTTGAAACTGATCTGATTGTAACCTCAATTCCGTATTCCAGTCTACTTGTGGTAACCTTTCCCAACTTGCTTATCAAAAACCCATCCAACTATATTTTTTAAAACATTCAAGGGATCTGCTTCCACTGTCCTTTGATGAAGTGTTTATCAGACTCAGAACCCACTGAGATGAAAAACAATTGCCTTATTTCTGCGTTAGATACGCAATCCCTTACATGTGATCTAGTTCTCGGCTCTCCCACAAGAGGAAATATCTCCTCCACATTCACCCTATTAAGACCCCATGGGATGTTAATATTAAATCCCGGCTCCTCTCATTGTTCTCGCCAGTAGAAGACTAACCTATCCAACACCTTATCTGAAGGCAACCTGTTCATTTCAGCCTCGTAAACCTTCCCTGAACTACTTTTAATGCATTAACATCCTTATCTAATGCTTATGTAATATGTATCTAAGTGCTAACATATAGTGATACTTGTACTGAACTATATACAAAAATGAATTTCTCCGTACCTCGTATATGTGACAGATAAAGTACCAGACCATCCCATCCCATACCTTACAATCCTTCCTTAAATAAATTCTCCAGTTGTAGTCTTACTATTGCCCATATAACTGAAGCATGTCCTTCCTATTTTTGCATTTAATTTAGCTAACAATAATTGCAAAGATTCTGTTAGCATTTCTAAACTTTTCACACCATCTCAGTACAAATATACAATAATAAACCAATGTCAATTACAATAATTACTTTCAGTATCTACATATTCATGTTTTTTTAGTCATCACATTGTAACATACAGGTTAAATGGGCTTTTCAGCTAAGATGGATTCGTCTGATAATAGCACCACAAATCAAGCAAGTGGCAGAGTTGCAAAAAAAAAAGTCGGTACTTGGGAAAATACTTGGGCCCACTTGGAAGAAACAGTAATTTATCAAGGGCACCTAGTAGGAAGATAAGATAAACTTTTCTTTCCCAGAGACATTCGAGACTAGCCTGATGTAACAAATAACCCCTGTGTCCAGTACTGAGAAGAACAGCTAGTTCCAAAGCAGAATCAAATGTTGTTTGTAGATTAGGATAGGAGTGGGGGTTTATTAATTATATGAGTGCATTCTGCATGTGAGCTCACCAGACGTCACCTTGGGCCGTGATTCTGGAATGCTGCCAGGACCCACAAACTTTAAGATACAGCTTTCAAAGAAAGAAGTTCCTTACAAGCTTTTGCAAGCTATTACAGTGGAAGGACATGCAAGACTCAGCCTTTATTTGCTGCCTTGGTGCTACTTAGTTGTGGTTATAATGGCAATGAAATAATTTAATCCATGTTTTTTTCTCTTAATTTTATAATGTTTGGTTGTTCATGCTCTAATGTTGATCTGAATACTGGAAACCTGCTCATATCTCATTGCACGTACAAAAGGGCATTCAAGGCCCTCTGCAAATTAGACCTCTGTAATTTCTCATCATTTAGCTGAGCTTCCTTTTCACTATTGCAGCCAAATTAGATGCTCGCATTTTACCTCATTCACATAGACCATAGAACAGTACAGTACAGGAAAAAGCACTTTGGCCCACAATGTCAATGATGCCCAGTTAAATTAATCTCATTTGCCTACACGCAAACCATATCACTCCATTTCCTCCATATCAATGTGCTAATCAAAAGCCTTTTAATTGCATCGATTGTATCTGCCTCAACCACCACCCCTGGCAGCACATTTCAGACACCCTCCACCTCTGTGTAAAAAACCTGCGCCACAAATCTCCTTTAAACGTTGTCCTTGTCACCTCATAGATATGCCCTCTAGTCTTTGATATTTCCACCATGGAAAAAAAGGTTGTGACTGTCTACCGAATCACTGCTTCTCAACATTTTATAGACTTCTATCAGGTCTGATCTTGTCAGATCTTTGCCCACTAACATATTTATATCCTTTAAAACCTCCTTTTGTAGTCTTCACACCTTAGTTCTTTGCCTATTTTGTGTCAGCAACCATGCCTTTGATGTCTTCATCCAAATGATCTTTATAAGCGTGATGAGTTGAGGACCCACATCCAATCCCTATGTAACCACTCATAACATCTTGCCAACTAGATGAAGGTATATTAATGTTGATTGTTTGTTTTCAATTAGCTGATCAACCTTCCATAGGTGCCACAAAGATTTGTGAGGAGAATGATATACATAAGTAGCAAATTTGGGATTGAGCATTTCTCCCTAAATTCACGTTAGGTAGTGACTGTGAGTCGCTAGAGAAAAAGGGTGTTTCTGTTCAATGGGTAGAAACTGGCAGGTTTGCCTCAAAATAAATTTGTTACCACTAAATTATAGAAGAGTGGGACAGTGTGGCAAAGTGGTGCAGCGGTAGAATTGCAGCCTTACAGCGTCAGAGAGACAGGTTCGATCCTGACTTTGGGTGCCGTCTGCACAAAGGTTGTACGTTCTCCCCGCGACCGTGTGGGGGTTCTCTGAGGACATTGTGGGAAACTAGAGAAAAAATTGCAGGAGCCCTGGTTGAAATTTAAGAGTCGTCCTTAAATACAGGAGAGGTGCCGAAAGACTGGAGGGTGGCAAATGTTGTACCTCTTTTTAAGAAGGGCTGCAGGGAAAATGCTGGGAACTATAGGCCAGTGAGCTTAACATCTGCAGTTGGTAAGTTAAGGCCCTGTCCCACTTACGTGCCCTCGGCACACAAATTACGCGACCTCGTCGTCGCGTTGAGGCGAATGGGCATCGTGTGGCCACACGGGGCCGGTCCCACTGAGAAGCGCGGAGGGGTATGGAGTTGTGCGCGGTATTGCGCGGCACTCCAGGATTTTGTACCGAACTAAATCTTCGCACGCCACCGGCCTGTCGAGTAACTGACGGCTAAAGTGGGTCAGGCCCAAGACCCTGGCGCGACGCAATGTCTCAACTCCAACAGCAGCAGAAACAGGCAAACGATTGTCGAACTCAGCCTGGGGCTCACAGCCATTGTGGATCCGGATCCGCCCCCACTTCTACCCCAGAGCAGGGCCAAGAAAATTGAAGATAGACACAAAATGCAGGAGTAACTCAGCGGGACTGGCAGCATCTCTGGAGAGAAGGAATGGATGACGTTCTGGGCCAAGACCCGTCTTTCAGACTGAAGAAGGGTCTCGACCTGAAACATTACCCATTGCTTCTCTCCAGAGATGCTGCCGGTCCCGCTGAGTTACTCCTGCATTTTGTGTCCATCTTCAAATTACGTCACGTGCTCCAGACAGCTGTGCAGGTGCATGATGACGCGCGCGACTCTCGCGGGACCGTCGCGCCTCAACGCGACGACGAGGTTGCGTAATTAGCGTGCCAAGGACACGTAAGTGGGACAGGGGCTTAACTGGAGAGTATTCTGAGGGATAGGATATACAGGCATTTGGATGGGAAAGGGCTGATTAGGGATAGTCAGCATGGTTTTGTACGTGTGAGGTTGTGTCTCACAAATCTGATTGATTTTTTTGAAGACGTGACCAAAAAGGTTGGTGAGGGCAGAGCTGTAAATGTTGTGTACATGGACTTCAGCGTTCGACAAGGTTCTGCATAGTAGGCTGCTCTGGAAGGTTAGATCGCATGGGATCCAAGGAGAGATAGCTGAATGGATAGCAAATTGGCTCCATGGAAAGAGGGTAATGGTGGAAGGTTCTCAGACTAGCTTAGCTAGCTCAGAAAGATTAGCTAGTTTGCTGATGATACAAAAGTTAATGGTTTTGCAGATAGTGAAAATGGTTGTGAACAAGTGCAGCAGGATCTGGATCGATTGGCCAGGTGGGCGGAGGAATGGTTGATGGAATTTAATACAGAGAAGTGTGAGGTGTTGCATTTTGAGACGTCGAACAAGGGCAGGACCTAGAGTGTAGGGATCTAGGGGAACAGGTGCATGGTTCCTTGAAGGTCGAGTCACAGGTAGATAAGGTGGTCAAAAAGGCTTTTGGTACTTTGGCCTTCATCAGTCAGAGTATTGAGTGTAGAAGTTGGGAGGTCATATTGCAGTTGTATAAGATGTTGGTGAGACCGCATTTAGAATATTGTGTTCAGTTCTGGGCACCTTGTTATAGAAAAGATATTATCAAGCTTGAAAGAGTTCAGAAAAGATTTATGAGGATGTTGCCAGGACTAGAGGGTGTGAGGTTTAGGGAGAGGTTGAGTAGGCAGTGTCTCTATTCCATTGTGCACAGGAGGATGAGGGGAGATCTTATAGAGGTATACAAAATCATGAGAGGAACAGATTGGGTAGATGCACATAGACTTTTGCCCAGAGTATGGGAATCGAGGACCAGAGGGCATAGCTTCTAGGTGAAGGGGAAGAGATTTAATCTGAGGGGTAACTTTTCCTGACAAAGGGTGGAACAAGCTGACAGAGGAGGTAGTTGAGGCTGGGACTATCTCATCGTTTATGAAACAGTTAGACAGGTACATGGATAGGACAGGTTTGGAGGCAAGTGGGGCTAGTATAGCTGGGACATTGTTGGCCAGTGTGGGTGATTTGGGCCGAAGGGCCTGTTTCCACACTGTATCACTCTATGACTATGACTCCGGGTGTTCCGGTTTCCTCCCACACTCCAAAAGATATAGAGGTTTGTAGGTTAATTGGCTTTGGTAAGTTGTAAAAATTGTTGTTTAGGGTTGTGTTAGTGTAAGGGTTAATTGCTAGTCGGCATGAATTTGGTGGGCTGAAAGGCCACACTGATTCTCTAAAGTCTAAAGAGTGCTGGAGAAGTGAACAGCAAATCCTAATTGAATAATTCTGTCAGGACAGCAAAGAGCATATTAAGAATGAGATGGTGAATTAATTATTTTCACACACCCTGCTTGGAGCTGTAGAAAGGGAACATTAAACAGATGTTGAGGCATGGTGTTTGCACACTTGATGTTTGCAGTATCTTGAGTGCAATACTCTCCATGGTGGATTTACACCTAGAGTTTAACTTGAAAATAAACAAGTTGCCAGGAATTGTGGAGCTGAACTATAAGGAGAGGTTGGCAGGCTAGGACTTTATTCCTTGAAGCACAGGAGGATGAGGGGTTATAGAGAAGTATATGATCATGAGAGGAATATATAGGGTGAATGCACAGTCTTTTACCCAAAGTGGGGGAAGGTGAGGGGGAAAGATTTAATAAGGAACCTGAGCGGTCACTTTTTTACACAAATGCTGGTGGGTATATGGAACGAGTGGCCGAAGGAGGTAGTTGAGGCAGGTATTATTATATTTGGACAGGTGTGGATAGGATAGGTTTAGAGGGATATGGGCCTAACGCAGGCAGGTGGGACGTGTAGATCTTAATCAGCACGGACAAGTTGGGCTGAAGGGCCCGTTTCGGAGCTGTATGACTCTAAGATACACAGCAAAATGTAGTTTGAGAGAAACATGTGCCTTCTCTAGATCTCTTTAGCTGATCATGCTAACATTCACTGAATGTATGTGAGAACCACTCACACAAAAGCTTTCAACAAGTTAAATATTTAATTTGGACTTCATCGCCATAATCAAACAGGTTAAATAACCACTGGCTAGGAAAATATGCTAATCTCAGCACCATTTTTCAGAGAGAACATTTAGGTAGCCTTTCTTGAGAAACTTGGTAAAGCTACCCAGGTCAATGTTTCTTGCATGCCAAGGATTTTGGATGCATTTCTAGTGCATTTTTTTAAACAAAGAGACAAGCTGAATATAGTAAGTGGAAGAGAAAGTCAACAGGGAAATAAATCTGGCAAAGGGAGAATTAGAATAAAATGGTAACAAAAAAAGAACCTAAAAATCATCAGCTGGCATATTAAAAGTAAGAAGTACAGTGGGACAGCGGTACAGCGCCAAAGACCCAGGTTCGATCTTGACTATGGTTGCTTGTTACAGGGTTAATATGTTCTCCATGTGATCAGCATGGTTTTTCACAGAGATCTTTGGTTTCCTCCCACACTCCGAAGATGTACAGGTTTGTCAGTTAATTGGCTTGGTATAAATGTAAAATTGTCCCTATTGTTAATGTGCAGGGATTGCTGGTCGGCACGGACTCGTTGGGCCGAATGGCCTGTTTCTGTGCTGCATCTCTAAACTAAACTAAACTAAGTAAGAGAGATCATTGCAGGTATTAGACATTCAGAAGGCGAGGCAAGGGTAGAATAGCTATTGAGCACATTGTATCAGTGTTCACAACAGAAGTGCAGTGGGCTGAGGAAATGCGTAAAATGGGAATTGGTTGGCAGAATCTACAGGCAAGATTGGCTATGTCCAGAATGGATAACTCACTCTTGCATCTCAGGTTTGCAAAGGAAGTGTGGGAGCAGATAGTGGAGGAGCTAGTGATAAACTCCCAACCAATCTTAATTTAAAGGAGGGACCAAAGGGTTGGAAATGGAAAATATAAAATATAAAATATGACCCCCTTGTTTCAGATAGGTTGTACGAATATCCCTTGCAATTACAGTCAGTTTAAAATCAGGGGGAGGTAAGGTGTTAGAAACATCATCTACTGCATCCGGTGTTCCCGATGAGGTCCCCTGTACATGGGGGAGACCAAACGTAGACTCAACGACTGTTTCGCTGAGCTCTTACACTTGGTCCACCAAGGTCTACAGGATCTCCTGGGCACTAACCATTTTAACTCCTCTTCCCATTCCCATACTGACCTCTCTGTCCTAGGCCTCCCTCCTCCACTGCCAGATTGATGTCACATGCAAATTGGAGGAAGAGCACCTCATTTTTTGCTTGGGTAGCTTACAACCCGACGTTGTAAGCATGAGCGTTGAAGTGTCTAATTTTAGGTAACATACAAACACCCCCCTCCCCCCTTCCTCCATTAAAGGTTGGTTAACCAGTTCCACAATTGGCAACGATGTATCCCTCTTGGGATCACACCATCTCCAACCAACAATCGACCTATCGGAACCGCCCTGCCTGACGTAATCTGTGGCCGGCCCTGGCCTTTTCTTGCTTTCAATTCCTTCCCCTTACAATCAGTCTGAAGAAGGGTCCCAACCCACAATGTCACCTATCCTTTTTTTCCCAGAGATGCTGCCTGACCCGGTGAGTTACTCCAGCATGTTGTGCTATCTTTGTGCTATCTTTGTGTTGGAAACAATAATTAGGAAAAACAATTAACGGGCATTTGCAGGGTGTTGTTAATTAAGGAGATCAAGCGCACATTTGTAAAAGGCAGATTTGAGCTCTATTCAATTATTTGAATTTTTGGATAAAGTAACAAAGAAGATTAATGAATGGATGTTATCTGTATGGATTTTAAGAAACCGTTTGAAAAGTCCAACTTAAAGCGATAGCGTACAGAATGGAAACTTGTGAAAAAGTACAGAAAATAACTAGCATTACTTATGGTTGGTTTTAGACTAGAGAGATGGTAGACAATGGCATCAGCATATGTTCAATATTCACAGCAGCAAACAGGTAAAGATTACTTTGCCCATGAAGATGGGTGCCATTCTTAATTTGTTTTGCTGCAGGAACGGTCCACGCTGGCACTGGTGCCATCAGTCTGAAGAAGGGTCTCGACTCAAATCGTCACCTATTCCTTTCCCCCAGAGATGCTGTCTGACCAGCTGAGTTACTCCAGCATTCTGTGTCTATCTTTAGTGTAAACCAGCATCTGCAGCTCCTTTTTCAACTGGTGCCATCAACAGATCCTCTCAAACTAAAGCTGATTACTGGATTAGAGGGGCATACATTTGTCCATACAAACAAAGAACTGCAGAAGCTGATTTACAGAAGAAACACACAAACTGGTGGAGTAACTCAGCAGGTCAAGCAGGCATCTCTGGAGAATGTGGAGAGGTGACCCTTTGGGTCGGTCTGAAGAAGAGTTCCAACAAAAAATGTCACCTATCCATGTTCTCCAGAGATGCTGCCTGACCTGCTGAGTTACTCTGTACTTTGTGTCTTTTTAAAATAAGTTTTTGTCTCCTTGGAGATAAATAGATTTAAAGATGCTGGAATCTCGAGACAAAACACAAAGCGCTGGAGTACCTCATTCTGGTTGATGTTAGGAATACTGAGCAGTAGTCATTGACAGGTCACTTTATCTTGGGGAGCAACAGCCTGTAGACCAAGGACTCTCGCCCGGCTCTCCTGCCACAGATCGTGGACCCACAGGAACTCACCTGGAGGATCGGTAAGCAGACCGACTGCGGGAGAGAGTGCATGGACTCGTCGGCGGAATGGGCCGCTGTAGGCCCTGCAACAATCGGCTGGACGGGCGCCGCTCCAAGAGGTCGAGCACATGGACTGAACACGGCCTACAGTGGTGGAGCAGCAGCTGAGGACATCACCTGCTAGGCTTGACCAGGCCAACCCTGCAACGCGGCCAGGCCAACAGGCCTTCATGGTCAGATCAAGATCCCCGCACTTACAAGAACTACGACTTGAAAATGCTGCCAAACTGACGACTCTGTACAAGTGTATAGTACTCCTGCCGTACACTTGTACTGTATCTGAGATGCTTATCTAATATGTATCTAAATGCTTATGTATAGTTGATTGAATTGAATACAATAATGATTTTCACTGTACCTCGGTATATGTGACAAATAAAGTACCATACCATAAAGTTAATTTTCTTACGGACTGGAATTATGGAGATTTCCTTGAAACTGATAGGTACTGAAAATAGCTGAAGTGGGAGGTTGAAGAAGTCAGTGAAGACTGTGCTAGTTAATTGGCTCATAATTTCAGAACCCATCCAGGGACTCCATCCAGGCCTTCGGCTTTGCAAGAGTTTACCTTCATGTAAGCAGGTCTGACCTCTGCTGCCACGATACATGGGTCAGAGCCGGTGGTAATTGGGGGGGAAACCATGTATTTGTGGAACTTTGCTTGTTCAAAGCAGGCTTAAAAATCTTTGAGCTCATCCACTAAAGATACATCGTTGCCAAAGATGTCCCTGATTTCAGTGTACAACCCATGTTGGTCATCAGGCCCTGCCACATTTGCCTGGTATCCTGCTTATAACCTAGAATTATTTCTTGGTATCCCTGATAGCTTTACGGAGAACTTCTTGAAAGCCTCGCACATGAACTTTAACAGAGAGTGAATTTCCCTGTTTGTCCATGGTTTCTGGTTAGGATAGGACCTAATTGTCTTTGTCAGAATGCAGTCATCATTGCATTTCTAATGAAACCGGTTGGTCTTATCTGCAAGCTGAGTGCACGGCCTATTAAAATTGATAAAATGTGACAGTCTCTATTCCCAGTGGCAATGTTCATACTGTGAACTGAGGTACACTTTATCAGGCTGGATGAAGTGAACTTGACCATGTTCCAGTCATCCATCTCATGACAGTTTTGAAGTAAACCCTCAGTCTCCACAGATCACTGCTGTGTTACTCTTTTCGTTGGTGGCTCACTCTTCAATCTCTGTTCATCAGGCGACAGGAGTAGTACCAATAGATGATCATGCTGGCCAAATTAACAGTAAGGAATTGAGCGATAGGCATACTGGAGTACTCCTACAAAATACATTGTGCCAACTATAGATTTTATAGCATTAAGGGACAAGATTAACAACATATGTGAAGCCTATGTGTGTGTGTCTTTGTTTTAAACTAATCATTAACTACTCCGCAGATCAGTTGCCAGTAGAACTGAACGTAGTAGGCAAGTTGGGGACACCCGCCATTCCTTTCACTCCCATCACCCAGCCCCAAAACAGCTGAAGTCGAGGAAGAGCTTCCTTCACACAGTCTAGCCACCGTCACAGTCTCCTCAAGCAACCAGACTAGCCTTGTGGGAAAAGAAACGCAGTGAAAATCACCACCACGTAAAGATGCGCATCCCAACCAAGGAATAGCTACCACCTTGTCACAGGTGTGACTGGAAGACCTGGAAGTCCTTCAATAGGCTTCGTACAGGGATGGGCCGATGCAAGACCAATATGAGCAAATGGGGCTATGCAGATGAAGCAGACACAGAATGTGAATGTGGAACATCTGTGCAATCTATGCCACACCTACTAAAATGCTCACTTCTTGGTGAATAATGCTGCCTGGAAGATCTAGCGGTGGCAAACGAGAAGGCCGTCCACTGTGCAAGAGGCTGGCCGAACATGTGAAACATAGATGATGGACACGAGAGAAGAAGACTAACAATATAGTTTGATTTTGGCAGCCAAATGTCAGGTAAGGTTTATATATCAATTTGTTTTAGTTGGGGCTTATCTGCAAGCTGAGCACATAGCCCACTAAAATTGAGTAACATTTGGCAGTCACTATTCCCAGTAGCAATGTTAATTCTGCTGCTGTAAGCAGAATCGTTCTAGTGATTCTGGCAAAAATCATCACTTTCAGTGAACTGGTGAACTTTCAGAAGCAATACACAGCTTTGATTACATTGGCAAATGCAGAATGTTGGGTGCAGCATTAAGTAGTGCAGCAAGTGATACATGTGCGTGGCAGATGGGTGGATATAGTGGCAAAGACTGGAGGTGAAAAGGAGATGCAAAGGGTGCCAGATTAGGAAAGAAGAGGAGGAGTGACATCTAAAACAAAGGAGAGGATAAAGAAGATAGTAACAAAGTGCTGGAGTAACTCAGTGGGTCAGGCTGCATCTCTGGAGTAAAAGGATGGGTGACGTTTTGGGTCTGGACCCTTCTTCAGACTGAAAGTAGGAGGATAAAGAGACTCGGAGTTGGGAAGGTTGGAGATAAGCGTAAGGAGGAAGGCAAAGGAACAGAAAAATCTGCAAATCCTTACCCACTCCAGACACAGTTTCTCCAGCGATCCCCACCCAACCATATCCCTGCCCATCCCTACCTATCACTCTCTATGTAAAAAAACTTGGCCTGCACATCAACTTTTAAACTATCCTCCTCTGACCTTTAAGCAATCTCCTCTAGTCTTTGACATTTCCACCCTGGGAAAAAGCTTCTGACTATCTACCCTACTATGCCTATCATAATGTTATATACTTCTATCAGGTCTCCCCTTAACCTCTGACACTCCAGAGTAAACATTGCAAGTTTTTCCAACCTCTCTTCATAGCTACTAACATCAACCCAAGTAGCATTCTAAACCTGCATCCTTTCCAAAGCACCCTGGCCACTCCCCACTCCCATCGGGCAAAAGGTGTGAAAACGCACTCCTCCAGATTCAGGAACAGTTTCTTCCTTCAGCTGAAACATCCTACCAACAACTAGAGAGCAGTCGTGAACTACAATCTACCTCATGGGGGACCCTCGGGTTATCTTTGATCGGACTTTATCTTGGACTAATTCCCTCATCATGTATCTGTACACTGTGAATAGCTCAATTGTAATCATGTATTGTCTATCCGCTGGCTGTTTAGCACACAACAAATGCTTTTCACCGTACCTCGGTACATCTGACAATAACCTAAACTGAACTGAGCTGAACTGAAAATAGCACACTGTACTTACTCCAAGTACCACCTAACCAATGTTGCATAAAGTTACAACATGACATCCTGACTCTCATATTCGATTCCTTAACCGACGAAGGCAAGCATACATACTCATAGTCATAGAGTGGTACAGTGTGGAAACAGGCCTTTCGCACAACGCCCACACCGGCCAACAATGTCCCAGCTATACTAGCCCCACTTTCCTGTGCTTGGTCCATATCCCTCCAAACCTGTCCTATCCATGTACCTGTCTAACTGTTTCATAAACGATGGGATAGTCCCAGTCTCAACTACCTCCTCTGGCAGCTTGTTCCATACACCCACCACCCTTTGTGTGAAAAAGTTACCCATCAGATTCCTATTAAATCTTTTCCCCTTCACCTTGAACCTATGTCCTCTGGTCCTCGATTCCCCTACTCTGGGCAAAAGACTCTGTGCATCTACCCGATCTATTCCTCTCATGATTTTGTACACCTCTTTAAGATCTCCCATCCTCCTGCACTCTATGGGATAGAGACCCAGCCTACTCAACCTTTCCCTATAGCTCAGACCCTCTAGTCCTGGCAACATCCTCGTAAATCTTTTCTGAACCCTTTCAAGCTTGACAATATCTTTCCTATAACATGGTGCCCAGAACTGAACACAATATTCTAAATGTGGTCTCACCAACGTCTTATACAACTGTAACATGACCTCCCAACTTCTATATTCAATACTGACTATTGAAGGCCAAAGTGCCAAAAGCCTTTTAGACCACCTTATCTACCTGTGATTCGACCTTCAAGGAACCACGCACCTGTACTCCTAGATCCCTCTGCTCTTCAACACTACCCAGAGGCCTACCATTTACTGTGTAGTTCCTGCCCTTGTTTGATGTTCCAAAATGCAACACCTCACACTTCTCTGTATTAAATTCCATCAACCATTCCTCCGCCCACCTGGCCAATCGATCCAGATCCTGCTACAATCATTCACAACCATCTTCACTAATTGGAACACCACTAACGCCTTCTTTACCACTCTACTTGCACGTGTCGTCACTTTCAGGGCGTTATGGACTTGGACCAAGATCTCTCTGTACATCAATGCTGTTAAGGAAGGGTCTTGCCATGAACTGTATTCTTTCCCCTTACATTCAAACTTGCGAAGTGCAAGACTTCACATTTGCTTGGAGTAAACGTCAAGTATATTGCAAGTATTACCCCCCTAGCAACCCCCCCTCCCTCCCCTGTGACCCCGGGTGCACACACATTCAGTTTATTTATCTGCCATTTATCTTCCACCATTCCCATTCTCAAAACCCCCATTTTACTTTTGTTCCCCTTTTATCTCCTTCCCCATGTACCATTCTACCCATATCCCTCCCTCCGACTTTCACTCCTCCTTTCCTGATCTGATACCTATGTGCCTCCTTTTCACCTCTACCCTTTGTCATTACCTCATCCCAGCAGCCAAGCAACTCCTTCACTCGTATCCACCTATCGCTTACCAGGTTTTGCTCCTTCTTTATCTCTCCTTTTCAGTTTTCTCCCTCCTCCCCAACATCAGACAGAAGAACAGTCCCGACACAAAACATTGTCTCATGTTCCATTCCATTCCCTCTGTTGATGCTGCCTTACCCGCTGAGCTCCTCCAGGACTTTATATTTTGCATAAAGTTGCGTACCACAGTTTAAAAGTTCTAGCTATGTATTCTGCTGCCTTTAGTCGTTATAACAGTGACTTGCTGGGAGACAGGTTATATAGATAATGAATAGAAATGAATAGTAAGATTAAACGAGAACTTACCTAAGTTTGAAGTTTGATCTTTATTTTATGAGGAGTTACGTAGGTGATTACGTGAAGAACCCCGCCAGTGCACCTGCGCGTCAATCTTCAAAGCAGCGGTGTGAAATCACAAAAAACAACAACCGAAGTAATATAGTCTCATAATAAAACGAGTAATACAAGAACTTCCATCTGACCTTTATGATAGAGGGTAGGGTCGTGGTGGGCACGTAATCACCTACGTAACTCCTCATAAAATAAAGATCAAACTTCAAACTTAGGTAAGTTCTCGTTTAATCTTACTATTTTACTTCAGAGTCACGTGAGTGACTACGTGAAGATTTTAAAGCTTTGTGATTTCATGCCGTGGATCAATCCCGGCTTCTCACTGCATAGATTGACTCGGAACGAGAATAATCAATCATGCATTCATAATAACATTTGTACCACAAATGCAGTAATTCATTTCAATAATGAAATGAATCAGATCCCCTATAAACCAGAGGAATTTACACAGAACTTAAAATAGTTTCTGCAAACAACCCCGCATTAACAATAGGCCGATGGTAAAAATGTTGAAACATCAACTCATTGGACCACCCGGCGGCTGCGAGGATATGGTCGACGGGGCCGTCTTTTGCCCTGGCCGCCGACGTTTCTGCTGCCCTAGTCGAGTGAGATGTAAAAACATAAGTGTTAATACCAGCAGCTGTTAAGACTTCTTTTATCCATCTGGAAATAGTCTGTATTGAAACTCTCTTGTGTGGTTTCTTGTGTGTGATCAACAACCCAGTTTCCGTATTCTCAAATTCTTTGTGACCTCAATGTATTGTAATAAATATGTCTTAATACAGAGACATGGATCATTTGGATATGCTCCTAGCATAATTTTAAATCCTGTCACACCTGGCCTAATTTACTTTAGTAGGTCATAGATATAGAATGTAACCTCGTCTTCAGTTACTTCCATACTGTCTATTTGTAATTTTTCCAAGTGTTTGCACTCGTTGTGCTGTCACTCATGCCATAAGCATGAATATTTTCATACTGAGCTTGACCAAAGGTAAAGACACACTTGATGACCATTCACGAAGTAGTTTCAGTACCACACTTACATCCCAGATTGTCACGTACCTAGGTTTCGGTGGTTTGGAATTAAAGATTCCTTTCATTAGTCTGGAAACAATTGGGTGTGACCCAATTGAGTTTCTTTCTGAATCCAGAACCAAATATGAGGACAATGCACTTCTGGCTGAATTAATTGCATTACAACTCAGACCTTCATCATAATAAAGTTTTGACAGAAATTCTAAACATTTGAAATATCTGCAGTACTTTATTGCACATTCTTTTGTACACAGAACTCTTCCCATTTCTTAATATAAGAAAGGTACTGTTTTTGAGTGCTCTTCCTCCCGGCTGCCGTAAGCATGTCCACAGTATGCTCAGACAGTCCTCGTCCCAGAAAAGGCATTCTTAAAACCTGCAAATCAACAAATCCAAACGATGGTATAATGGATGTTGTTACCCTGTTACAGAGTACAACAATAAATTACTCCTTTTTGGGACTTTCATCAACATTTGTGTTGTTAATTCTAATATCAACAGATACCATGGCTGTATAGGCCAATCTTGTACTACCAATACCCTTGAAGCAGCATCTTGCCTGATTTTAAGCAAACATTGGCTTATGAGGCAGAAAGGTGGAAATATATATGAAAACATACCACCCCAATGTAACGAGAAAGCATCAATCGCCACTGCTCCTGGATCTGGTTTCCATGAGACATATCTCGATAGCTGATGATTCAAGTCGATGTCGGTCATTCCAAATCTGGTTACTATATCATTGAATACCTCTTGATTCAACAACCATTCTTTATTATCATGGAACTTTCGTGACCTGGTGTCTGCTATCGTATTCATTCTACCTGTTAGATGGATAGCTGAAATCCAAATATTCTTTTCAATACACCAAGACCAAATTTGATTAGCCATTTTGTCACATGACACCGACTTGATTCCACCCATATGATTAATATATGCAACTGCTGTTGTGTTATCAATTTGAACTTAAACATGCTTATTAGTTGTGTTAGAACAGTAAGCTTGGAGCCCATAGAAACATCCTAGAAGCTCCAAATAGTTAATTCCCCATGTCTGCAGTAACAATGACTCTTCCTGATTCCATCTGCCTCCGCAGCTAGATGTTAAGTCAGTTGCACCCCATCCTAGTGCACTGGCATCAGTTTGTAATATCATGGAAGGTTGTTCAATCAGCACTTTGCTGGAACTGCTTGAGACATGTAGAATCCACCACTGCAGATCAGAAACTGCATTTGTTGTTAGTTGCATGGTTCTATCAAAAATGACCAACATGCTTTCTCAGTGCCTGTTCTTTAATTCTCTGCAGCTGTTGATAATGTAATGGTCCAAATTGAACTGCTGGGAATGCTGCTACTAATTTTCCCAGTACACGAGCCACCTGTCTAATTGAGGGGTTTTGCTCGTTTAGGAGATTACTACAATCTTTAATCAAATCCACCCTTTTTTCCCTGGGCAAAGTAATATTCATTTGGACTGAATCAATTGTAAACCCCAAATAATTCATAGAGGTACATTGTGTTAACCTAGATTTCTTTGGATGAATTAGAAACCCCAAATTTTCAAAAGTTGATTTCACAACTGCAACAGATGCTTCTGTTGACTGTTTTGTCTTTCCTATAATCAAGACATCATCCAAATATGCCATGAGTACATGCCCCTGGCTTCTCAGCAAACCCAGAATTGGTTTTAACAATTTTGTGAATATTCTGGGTGCAGATGTTAACCCATTAGGCAGAGCTTTGAACTGCCACAACTGGTTTATCCATTTAAATTTAAGATACTTCCTATCTTCTGAATGAACAGACACTGAATAATATGCATCTTTCAAGTCTATAGTTGCCATATAACATGCTTCTGAAATAAGCTGTTTGGCAGTCACAAATGTTTCCATTTTAAAATGTCTAAATTGTACAAAAGGATTCAGATTTGTCAAATCTAGAATAATCCTACATCCTCCATCTTTGATCGAGGGAATATATTTCACACAAATTGGTGACTTTGGTAGACTGATTTTTTCAATAACCCCTTTTTTATATAGGGTTTCAAGTGCAACCTGAACCCCCATCACTTCTTTTTGTACAAAGTGCAGAGTTCGGCTAGGAACATGCTGAACAGGCAAATCATAATTTGGATTGAATTCAATTCAAAATCCTTGTATATGATTCAGGATTACCACATTCTGAAGTAATTTTCTTCCAATTATTATAAAAGAAATGTAACCTGCCTCCAACTTTTGGACTTAATCCAGTTAGTATGTTCCCATGAGAACCAGGTCCACCTACCTCTTGAGTCATTTGAGTACCCTGAGATTCCTGGGTTCTCCCGGAAGCACGCCCACTGGTTCTTGCTCCCGCTGCAGGCCGCCAACTACGTCCCTGCGTTGATGAGCGACTTGGTCCAGGATCCGTATGACGTCTGAAAGGATACTTCCTCTTTACAGACTTCACAACCATTGATGTCTTCATCAATCCTGTTTTCGCTTCATCTTCCAACTCTTTAATATGTCTCCCGAGATCTCTCCAAAGAGTAAGTTGGGTAATTGTATATTACTTGGTTTGCAGAGTGCTGTGAATTTTGGATTCATAGTAGGCCGTATCACACTTTTCCTCAGACAATTGTCTCGAAGTGGGTGCTGCATAGCAACCCCTGTGTTTCCTGATGCAACTCCGTCATCTCTTGGCTTTTTTCTGCTATTCTGGCAAAAGCAGTTATTCCAGAACCCAGCAGCTTTAATATTCTCTGCAACTGATTCCAGATAATTTGATTCACTGCTGCCCACAGTTCCTTCTTGCAGTCTCATCCATTTCCTGCTGTTCCAGCTAATGGTAAACCAAGTAATTTATTAAGGAGGCCAGTTCTTCTTCTAATGGCTCTCCTGACCCTGACGGGGCAGCGAATCCTACTGCCAGGAGTGGAACATCTGGCAGCTGCCGTTCATCGCCTTGTACAGCCTCACCGTCAGAGTCGGGGTCTGAAATCTCATGACCCGTAGCACGATCCTCTTCCTGAGGGTGCATTCCATCAGCCCTGAACCAGGTGCTGTTAAGCTGCTCCTGCAGCTTGGATTACAGTACACTCCTTCCTGAGTGAACTTTGCTCCAACAGCCTATGTAAAAGACTTTCTATTTGGGCAACATGCTCGAAAGCAGTATCTAGCCCTGTACCAGGAGCTGTTTGAGCTGTTTCCAGCAGCTTGCTTTCAGTACACTCCTCCCTGAGTGAACTTTGCTCCAACAGCCTATGTAAAAGGCTTTCTATTTGGGCAATATCTAGCCCTGGAGCTACTTACATTGCCTGGGACTCCCTCCGTGGGCCGTTTGGATTTAAACTGTGTCTTTTGCCCGACAGGCGCTGACAGTGTTTTCACCAGCCCCAGGTCCACAGTCGCTATGCTCACCGCTGGCGACTGTACCGGGGTTTAGAGGCGGTTGGTCTCTAACCGCGGACTCCCGACTTTCCCGACTTCTGTCGGCTGTGTCGCTCGCCTCTTCCCCCTGTCTGTTTTTTCCATGGCGTCTGTGGAAAAAATCCCCATAGACCCACAGTAAACGGACCTGGAAAACCTGAAAAAAGTTTTTACTTACCTTGTAGTTGAAAAACTACAAATCCACTCGAGGAGCTCTGCTCCTCACGTCCGTTTGCGTCAAGGCGTCTGACGTAATGACGCGCAGGCGCACTGGCGGGGTTCTTCACGTAGTCACTCACGTGACTCCGAAGTAAAATAGACATTTTTACCTAATTGGCAGTTGGAATGCAGTTATCAACATATATTTCTTAATTAAACCAGTGATACGTTCATAGGTTCTAGGAGCAGAATTAGGCCATTTGGCCCTTCAAGTCTACACTGCTGATCTATCTTGCCCTTTCAATCCTATTCCCCTGCCTTCTCCCCATAACCCCTGACACCCGTACTAATAAAAAATCTGTCAATCTCTGCTTTAAAAATATCCATTGACTTGGTCCCCACAGCCTCCTGTGGCAATGAATTTTACAGATTCGCCACCCTTTGACTAAAGAAATTCCTCCTTATCTCCCTCCTAAAGGAATGTCCTTGAATTTTGAGGCTATAACCTCTATTCCTAGACTCTCCCACTAGTGGAAACATCCTCTCCCCATTCACTCTATCCAGGCCTTTCACTATTTGATAAGTTTCAATGTGGTCCCCCTTCATGCTTTTATACTCCAACGAGTACAGGCCCAGTGCCTTCAAAAACTCATCATATGTTAACCCAATCATTCCTGAGATCATTCTTGCAAACCTCCTCTGAACTCTCTCCAACACCAGCACATCTTCCCTCAGATATTGGCCCGAAAACTGCTGAAAATACTCCGTGTGGTCTGAGCAGTGCCTTATAAAACCTTAAGGGCCTGTCCCACTTGGGCGATATTTTAGGCGACAGCCTAAAAAGAGGTTGCCGCGTCGTGGTCGAGTCGTGACGCGGAGTGATGCGTAGTGACGCATGTAGTGACGCGCGGTAATGCGCGATGTCTCCCTGCCGCCCCAGGATTTTGGAATGTTCAAAATCCTCGCGCGACATCTGCGTGTCTTATCATGTCGTGCACCCTTTCGCACGATGACGTACGGGTGATGCGTGGTGACGCATGGTGATGCACGGTCATTGCCTATGCTCATTTATTTTGCGTCACCGTGCATCACCCGTATGTCGTCGTGCGTCATGATGCGTCAAGATGCATCGCGGCACGTCCCCTTTTATAGGGAAGCTGGTCAATCAAATGACGTCACGCGCCCCAGATGACGCAACCTGTTGCATCTTGCCATATCGTGTCACGGATGGACGTACATTGACGCCGCTTGATAGCTGTGAAGTCACAGGCACTGTCCTATGCTGCCTTATGCTGTTGCATGCTGTCCTATGGTGATGCACGGTGACGCATGCCCTGTCCCATGGTGACGTATGGTGACGCGTGGAAATTGGTGACGCATGGTGTTGAGGAGTGATGTACCTTGACGCATCCTGTCATACTACTTGACGGTTTTCAGGCGACATCGGGCGCCAGTCACTGACTGCCGTAGTCGCCCATAACATCGCAAAGTGGGACAGGCCCATAGTATAACAATTCAACTTGCAAATTAACGTTTTGGAAATCCTGCACCAGCACCCCCATTCTAGCAGGCAGGTTTGCCACTGCTACATGGGCAGATTTAAACTAAATAATGGGGGGTGGGGGGGGGGGTGACAAATTGGAAATACAAGGATGGAGTTAAAGGGAAAGAGAGTATAGGAAAAGTTAAGAAAGACACCAGAATTAACGAGACAGAAAGCTCATAAAGGGATAGGAGAGTATGGCCAAGTGAAATAGGAATCAATGTGAAAGGTGAGGTGAGTAATGGATTAAAAGTATTATATATGAATGCGCGAAGTATAGGAAGTAAAGTGGATGAGCTTGAGGCTCAGTTAGAGTGGTAGTTTTGACATTGTGGAAGATCAGGACAGGGAATTGAATATTCAGGGTTATACGTCCTATAGAAAGGACAGGCAGGTGGCCAGCTCTGTTGGTGAAGGATGAAATTCAGTCCCTTGCGAGGGATGACATAGGGACTGACGATGTAGAATCGCTGTGGATAGAATTGAGAAATTGTAAAGGTAAGAATACACTAATGGGAGTTATCTACAGGCCTCCAAACAGTAGCATGGATATTGGGTACAAATTGCAGCAGGGGCTAACAAAGGTAATGCCACTGTGGTTTTGGGAGATTTCAATATGCAGGTAGATTGGGAAAATCAGGTTGGTTCTGGACTCCAAGAAAGGGAGTTTGTAGAGTGGCTCCGAGATGGATTCTTAGAGCAGCTTGTACTGGAGTAAGGCAATTCTAGATTTATTGTTGTCTAATGAACCAGATTTAATAAAGGGAACTCAAGGGTAAAGGAACCAATAGGAGGTAGTGACCATAATAAGAAAAGTTTTAATCTGCAATTTGAGAGGGAGAAAGTTAAATCAGAAGTGTCAGTGTTGCAGTTGAACAAAGGGGACTATGAAGGCAAGAGAGAGGAGCTGGCCAGGATCGACTGGAAAAGGATCCAAGCAGGAATGACGGTGGAACAGCAATGGCAGGAATTTCTGGGCATAATCCAGAAGATGCAGGATAATTTCAATCCAAAGAGGAAGAAAGATTTTCAGGGGAGTAAGAGGCAACCGTGGCTGACAAGGGAAGTTAGGTTTGGAATAAAACTAAAAGAAAACATAGTATAACATAGCAAAGAGGGAAGCCAGAGGATTGGGAAACTTTCAAAGGACAACAGAAGGTAACAAAAATGTCAATACGGGGTGAAAAGATGAAGTACGAGGGTAAGCTGGCCAAGAGTATAAAGAAGAATAGTAAAAGCTTCTTTAGGTATGTTAAGAGAAATGTGGGTCCCTTGAAGGCAGAAACGGGTGAAATTATTATGGGGAACAAGGAAATGGCAGAAGAGTTGAACAGGTACTTTGGTTCTGTCTTCACTAAAGGGCCTGTTCCACTAACTCAACTTTTCAGCAACTGTCTTCGACCTTCAAGCTCGAGGGCACTTGCCTGAAAAACCTTGAGCTGGAACGACTGTCAATGATGAAACCGTGAGCTGGATCGACCGACCGCACACACACACACAAACACATCGCAAAGGCGGGGGCCAGGGAAAGCGGAGCGGCGCTGTCTGAAATTCACACCTGCGATGAACAGGAAGGTAAAAGACGGCTGGCACAGTGTACATTAAGTCCTTTAGAGAGTGTGGAGGTGTGGAGAGGAGCAAGGGGGAGAGAAGGGGAGAGAAGGGGGGAGAAGGGGGGAGAAGGAGTGGAGACACTTTTAAGAAGCCAGACAACTTATAATAAAGTTTAGCGGGCATTTAACATTACCGGTCGGTTTTCCTTGGTCCTGAAAACTCCAATGAGCCAATTAAAATGACTGGTCAGCGAAGAGATTACCTATGGCTGCCCTTGACTGCCTGTAACTACATAGTGACCCCACTCCACTGCACTACGAGTTCAAAAGAACCATGCCGACCAATTTTTACTTGCGGAAAATTTTTCAACATGCTGAAAACTTTTCCTCGACCAAACTGAGGCCGCGAGTATGCGGGAACTTCCCTTGAGCATGAAGGAGAGTTCCAGTGACCTCATAGGATCTCCTAGGACCACATGTCGACTTTGCTGCGAGTTTGAGTAAAGCACAAACTCTTCTAAACTCACAGATTAGGTCCCCGCAGTGGGGCAGGCCCTTAAAGGGGCTGTCCCACTGCGGCGACCTAATCCGCAAGTTAAGAAGATTGTCTTCGACCTTCAAGCTTGAGGGCACTCGCCTGGAAAACCTCGAGCTGGATCGACCGTCAGCTTTGAAACCACAAGCTGGATCGACCGACTGCACACATACACTCACACAAACACATCGCAAAGGCGGGGGCCAGGGAAAGCGGGGGAGCACTGTCTGAAATTCAGACCCGCGATGAAGAGGAAGGATTGACTGCTGCACAGTGTTCAGTGAGTCCTTTAGAGAGCGCGGAGGGGGGGGGGAGAGAAGGGGAGAGGGGGGAGAGGGGGGGAGATGGGGGAGAGGGGGGAGAGAAGGGGAGAGAGGGGGAGAGAAGGAGAGAGAAGGAGAGAGAAGGAGAGAGAAGGAGAGAGAAGGAGAGAGAAGGAGAGAGAAGGAGAGAGAAGGAGAGAGAAGGAGAGAGAAGGGGAGAGAAGGGGAGAGAAGGGGAGAGAAGGGGAGAGAAGGGGAGAGAAGGAGGGGAGAAGGGAGGGAGATGGGGGGGGAGAAGGAGTGGAGACACTTTTAAGAAGTATAATAAAGTTTAGTGGGCATTTTACCTACCGGTCGGTTTTCCTGGGTCCTGAAAACTGCCAATCAAAACGGAAAAATGAGCCAATCAAAATGCCCGGTCAGCGAAGGAGATTGGCTACGGCTGCCCTTGACTGCCTGTAACTAAATAGTGACCCCATTCCACTGCACTACGAGTTCAAAAGAACCATGCCGACCAAATTTTACTCGCGGAAAAAGTGTCAACATGCTGAAAATTTTTCCGCGGCTTAGCTGAGGCTGCGAGTATTCGAGAACTTCCCTCGAGCATGAAGGAGAGTTCAAGTGACCTCATAGGACCTCCTAGGACCACGTGTCGACCATGCTGGAGATTGTCGAATGGAGGGTAGCTAATGTTATCCCACTTTTAAAGAAAGGAGCGAGAGAGAAAATGGGGAATTATAGACCAGTTAGCCTGCCATCGGTGGTGGGGAAGATGATGGAATCAATTATTAAAGAAGTAATAACGGTGCATTTGGATAGCAGAAAAATGATTTATCCAAGTCAGCATGGATTTATGAAGGGGAAATCCTGCCAGACTAATCTTCTGGAATATTTTGAGGATGTGGCAAGTAAAATGGATGAAGGAGAGAGTAAAATGGATAAAATGGAGAGCCAGTGGATGAAGTGTATCTGGACTTTCAGAAAGCCTTCGATATGGTCCCACACAGGAGATTAGTGGGCAAAATTAGAGCACATGGTATTGGGGGTAGGGTATTGACATGGATAGAGTAGTGGTTGGCAGACAAACAAAAAGTAGGAGTAAACGGGTCCCTGTCAGAACGGCAGGCAGTGGCGAGTGGAATGCCGCATGGCTTGGTGCTGGGGCCGCAACTATTTACAATATATATTTATGATTTAGATGATGGAATTAAAAGTAACACTAGCAAATTTGCAGATGACACAAAGCTGGGTGGCAGTGTGAACTGCGAAGAGGATGCTCGAAGGTTGCAGGGTGACTTGGACGGGTTGAGTGAGTGGACAGATGCGTGGCAGATCCAGTATAATGTAGATAAATGTGAGGTTATCCACTTTGGCGGCAAGAACAAGGAGGCAGATTATTATCTCAATGGTGTTAGATTAGGAAAAAGGGAGGTGAAACAAGACCTTCCTGGGTGTCCTTGTACAATAGTCACTGAAAGTAAACATGCAGGTACAGCAGGCAGTGAAGAAGGTCATGTAGGCCTTCATAACGAGAGGATTTGAGTTTAGAAGCAAAGAGGTCCTTCTGCAATTGTACAGGGCCCTGGTGAGACCACATCGGGAGTATTGTGTGCAGTTTTGGTCTCCTAATTTGAGGAAGGACATCCTTGCTATTGAGGCAGTGCAGTGTAGCTTCACGAGGTTAATCCCCGAGATGGCGGGACTGTCACATGAGGAAAGATTGGAAAGACTGGGCTTATATTCACTGGAATTTGAGAGAGGATCTGAAAGAAACGTATAAAATTATAAAAGTACTGGACAAGCTAGATGCAGGAAAAATGTTCCCAATGTTGGGGGAGTTCAGAACCAGGGGCCACAGTCTAAGACTAAAGGGGAGGCCATTTAAAACTGAGATGAGAAAAAACGTTTTCATCCAGAGATTTGTGAATTTGTGGAATTCTCTGCCACAGAAGGCAGTGGAGGCCAATTCACTGGATGAATTTAAAAGAGTTAGATAGAGCTCTAGGGGCTAGCGGAATCAAGGGTTATGGGGAGAAGGCAGGCACGGATTATTGATTGTGGATGATCAGCCATGATCACAATGAATGGGGGTGCTGGCTCAAAGGGCCGAATGGCTTCTTCCTGCACCTATTTTCTATGTTTCTATGTTTCTTGGTCCCTTGGCAAATCCTCATGTATTCATTCAAGCTGGATGAAGTGGTCTTGAACATGGTCCAGTCCTCTAATTCAAGATGGCTCTGAAGTAGAACCTTGGCCTCCAGACCATGGCTGCATTACTCTCTTCATTAGAGCCTCGCATTTTAGTAACTGTCCATAGGCCAGAAGGAACAGCGCCAACAGATGATGAGATTGTCCAGAATGAGGGTGTGGGATGGAGTGATCGGCTGACTAGTGGTGTAGCAGTGCTAGAATCTGAAAAGTGCTAACATGTGTAGATTGGCATTTAATAACAGAAGTGATTCTTTCATACATTCGGACTTGCTTGATAGAATATTGTGAAACAACTGAAAGGCTTACAAGCCAATCAATAGTATAATAGACCTCAATTTTAGTAATCTTGCATTGATAACATGGATGATAACTATCATCTATTGAGATGATAAGCTGGTTAGAATACAATGATGGAAGTGTTTCCTTGGCTCTCAGAAGCCACAGAGTGGAGAGGACATCACTCTCATACCAACCATTAGTACACCACTAGCTTTGAATCAAAAAGTAGAGGCAGTGTCTCCACTTGTCAGTTCATTTAGAGCATGGCTTGAATCCCATATCTTCTAAGAGGTGGAAATCCAGTGATCATTTTTAACACAGGATGACAAAACACAATAAAGTATAATGTTACCTGCCTTGAGGCTGAGAATTTAAGAACCTAATGTCATAGATGGCTCAATTTTAAATACTCTGACAAATTCATCACTTATTTTGTTCACTCTGCACAATACATGATAATGCATCTGAAAATGTTATACATTTATCTCTTAAACCTGTCTCTTCATTTCTAGGTCTTGTGTGGAAGTAACTTGAATGAGTTCTTACAATAATGCATGCATGTGTCATTTTGCATGCTGTGTCATTACAAAGATACCCAGTTCTGGTACCATTCACCCACTGCTGATTTTTCAGTATCAACTTTTTTACATTTAGTTTATTTAACCCTGATTTAGTCCCATGTGGAGTTCTTCAGATCTTGGTGCTTATTTCACCAGGGTGACCTCCCACTGCTTCCAGAGTCATTGAAAGTTCTGAGCGTTTCAAGGAAAAGGAAATTACTTCACTCTGATCCATTTACTTCATGGCACTGTTGCCAAGATCAACCCAATATTTTGTGCATCATGTGGCTCTGCTGCCACAACAGTATCTCATACTCATTTATACTCAAAAGAGATAGCTTTAAATGAGCCAACTTTCTTGGCTCATCCATAATGGCGATTAAAACAAGTCTACATACATTGGATCTTTGGAGAAGATCCAGCAACCTGAGGCTAAACGGAAAATATCAATTTAACAACATCCAGATATGCAAGATTGGTTTCATCATGACAGAAACCTCACATTATTACATTAAAAATACAGTGCATTCCATGGCCAATGGATCCTCAGAAGTGCGTGACGTATGAATAATGGGGTAGTATTTTATTTTGAAAGCAAATTTGTGGTATAATACACCCCTGAATTTGTTACTACTATATTATTAATTACATATAAGAATAGAGAAAGACAAGGAATGTTCACTTTGACCTTTTTGTCAGAGTGATTGATAGTCCAATAAAATGCACTGTGGAATTTTGGAACACAATAATAACAAAGTGGTTGCTTAATTCACACTGACACCGCAGAACATTTACCTGCAAAAGATCCCATTCACATTGAAAGAGAACGAGCCAGACTCTCAAATTTAAAACAGAAGTCTCCCACACTTCTCAACTTCACTGTGATATGTTAAATGTAGATGCTTTACGGCAATCTTCTTTTAAAAGATAGTGTCTGGGATTTGTGATCCAATATTCACCACCTGCTTTACTAAATTGATATTTATTTTTAAAGGACATTGTTTGGCACTGTTTTAAACTGCATGCTACAACTGAGCTAAAGATTTAGGGTGGAATGATCTGTTAATAACAGACGTTGCATTTTACCTTCTTAATTCAAAATTAGACCACAAAAATAATTGCTTTTAAATTGTTAAATGGTTCATTTGAAAATCAACAGAGAATGATTAAAAATCAGATATTATACAAAGATTTTGAGGCTTAATCTGTGACATTTGAAGCACCGTGCCTGAGTAAACATATTTCTTATTTTCAATCACTGCTGATTAAAAGACTAATGGAAAAGATGAGATAAAAGACACTTTGAATGAAATACATCAGCACTTTTATTAGAGCTGAGAGAAACTCCCATTATTTCCTTTCTCATGCATTATCAAATGTGGATGAAATCTGCAGAGATTGTGGTGAAGTTAATTTCCTGACTGGAATTGCTTTTTTTGAAGATAAAGAAGGCTTAGTTAAGAATGGGCATAGTCAGATAGCATTTTCTTTTATGCCAAAGAAATACAACAAACTCTACAATTATGGTCAATATATTCCCCTTCTCCATTTTCTTCCCTGCTACTCTGCTCAGCCTCGTACGGCAACTGCTCTGCTCTGGGCTGCCTGAATCTGCAGTGAGTGGTGAACACAGCTCAGTCCATCACTGCCTCGTCACTTACTTTCATCCAGTCCATCTTCACAATGTCTTGCATCAGGAAGGTTGAAGTTTCATTACGTTTAGAGATGCAGAGTGGAAACAGGCCCTTCGGCCCACCAAGTCCATGCCGACCAGCAATCCATGTACACAAGCACTATTCTACACACTAGGGACATTTTTTACACGTATGCTAAGCCAATTAACCTACAAACCTGTACGTCCTTGGAGTGTGGGACGAAACCGAAGATCTTGGAAAAAAAACACGCGGTCACAGGGAGAACGTACAAACAGACAGCACCCGTAGTCGGGATGAAACCCGGGTCTCTGGCACTGCAAGGGCTGTAAGGCAGCAACTCTACCACTGAGCCACGTGCCTTAAGAATGCCTGCCACCCTGGCCATTCCCTTTTTTCTCTTCGAACTTCTCAGAGAAGATACATGAGCTCGAAAGTCTGGATGCCCAGGTCTAAAAACAGCTTCTTACCCACTTGCTTCCGATACATGAACCAATCACCTCTTTCACATCCCTTTCCCGGAGGTGTTGCCGTGTACTCTTACTCCTAACTCTACCTCAGTCAGTTATTCCACTATTGCACGTCAGTATTTTTTTTGCACTACTTCAGACCGGACGGCAACCTTTCACCATTCTGCGTTTTGCATTCACTGTTGTATTATTCTTGTATTTATCATTCCCATGATTACTGTTTTCTCTGTGAGCTTCATTTGCATGCTGGTGTAAATAACAATAAATTATTCTCAATTTGAATCTAAGGATGTATTCTACAGTAAGATTAGGTTCATCAGCTGCAGGTAAAACTTGTAACATATATAACAAAGAAAAAAATTGCTGGAGGAATATAGTTGGTCAGGCAGCATCTGATGGAGGGAAATAGGTAGGTGACAATTCAGCTTCTTTAGGCTGCTGCTGTTGACCTGCTGAGTTTCTTTGTGTTTTGCATGACATTCCAGCATCTCCAGTCTCTTGCGTCTCCATGCAACAGAATAGTGTAGACACAATGAACTGTAGATGCTGGTTTACAAAAACAAAACAAAATGCTGGAGTAACCAAGCATGTCAGGCATCAAATCTGGAGATGACATTTTGTGTCGGGACCCTTCATCAGACTCTTTCACATCCTACATTCAGATATGATTTGGGATCGTCTCTTGTAATCACCTGCCCGAATCACATGGCAGGAGAACAGAGCTGATTGTAGTAGCACAAGGGCCACTTTTTTTTCCATCTCTTTCATATCAATCCTGCTTTCCATGCTCCAGAACTGATTCACTGCTGTCAGACGATTTGTCTGTTGTTCTGTTTTACACAAATTCCTAATTCCTCATTTACACGCTGGTGAAGCTAAACAAACTTCGAAATTCTGGCACACCCTAACAACTGTGCCAGAGGGAACAACAGCGAAGCACATTTTTCAGTTGAAAATATTGCTGCCTGAGACTTCCCTCCATGATTGGAACTTCTGGTACGAAGATGCAGTGGCTGGTGCAGGAGGTGGGTCGAGCAAGGGAGTGCAGTATTTGGCAGGTCGACTGGTGGTAGGGGTTGCGGTGCAGTGGTGGGTAAGGGAAAAGCAGACCAGGACATTATATTGAGGGGTAATCAGGAATGAGTGGCACGCAGTGATGGCGGTCTTCAATTATCTTGGGATATTTTTATATACTAAATCTGTAAGCTGTTGTCTTATATTAGCCATTACAGAGAGAAAAACTGGTTTTCTTTCTAATAGCATAGAACATTAAACGTGGAACACTGACCATAGACCGGCACAGGTCTGTCAGCCCTCCATCTCAGCACCAACCATGCTGTCAATTTAAACTAATGTAATCTGCCTGCACATTATCTCTGTATTCTTCTGTTTCCTACCTGTTTATGTGTCTGTCCAAGTGCCTCTTCCACTTTGCTAGCATATCTGCTTCTATCACCTCACCTGGTAGAGCATTCCAGGGATCTGCCCCTCTCTGCTTAAAATACCTTGTCTCATAAAATTTTCCCTTTGTCAACTTAAACCTATGTCTTCTAGCATTTGATATTCCAACACTGAGCAAAAGTCTCTGAGTATCTACCCTATCTGGATCTCTCATAATTTTAACATACTTCTGTCAGCTTGCTCCTCATTCTCCAATGATCCAGAGAAACCAATCCACTTTTGTCCAACTTCTCCAGGTGGTGACCAGAACTGCACCCAAATCTCTAAATGCTGCCTAACCGAGGGTTTACACAGCTTCAGCATGTCTTCCTAACTTTCAACCTAATGCCATGAATGATGAAAGCAAGCATGCCAGATACATTTTTTACAACCCTATCTATTTGTGTTGCCACTTTCAGGGAGCTATAGACTTGCATCCCAAAGTGTTCCTGTATATCAATGCTCCTTAGGGCCCTGTCATTTACTGCATACTTAACTCTGAACTCCTAAAAAGCAACACCTTACACTTGTCCAGATTAAACTCCATCTCCCATTTCTCTGCTCAAATTGCCAACTGATTTATATCCTATTGTATTATTTGACAAACATCATCGATGAATGCAACTCCAGCAATTTTTGTGTCATTTACAAACTTAATGTGTATCTTTAATCAGAAAATGACAATAATTTCTACAAATTGCTGAGTCTTTTCAGAGTTATTGACAGGAAGATCATAGTGATGTGTCACAGAATTATTGGAATGCATTTTACTAAATTCCAAGTGGTGATTGCAATTGTCAACCCTATTGTTTTGCCCAAACTAAGACCGAGCAGATCAATTAAAGCAACAGGATCAAAGGTCGATACCATCTGTCTTCTTGTCACTTTTCCGATTGGCAGCACACAGCACACAGAGCACTTTATTGTTCGTTTGCAGTTCATGTATATTTTATTCCAATTGTTGCCTGTGTGGCGTGAATACCCATGGCCTTTCTATTGGAAGCAGTACAAGGCAAACTGTCACCGGAAGTGATGGCTGGTACTTTGCTGTCTTTTTTTACCATACTGTTACATGGAGAAAGCCCTGTTCACCATAAACAAGATGACCAGCAGAACAGACTAGAACTGGTCTATGGAGGAAATGCAGATTCTGGTTTAAAACAAAGACAGAAACAAAAAGCTGGAGTAACTAAGAGGGTCAGGCAGCATCTCTGGAGAAAAGGAATAGGTGATGTTTCGGATCGAGACCCTTCTGAAGGGTCTCGATCCGAAACATCACCTATTCCTTTTCTTCAGAGATGCTGCCTGACCTGCTGAGTTACTCTAGCTGTTTGTGTCTGTCTTCGACTAGAACTGGTAATAGGGCTTGTGTGCAGAGACATCCCAATTTCCATATCCTGAGTAAGATCTGTTGATAAAGCTATGCCTAGTAACACCATCCGCTCCTCCGAAATAATTGCTGATTGATACATTAATTCTAATGACCAGCTTTGGATTCATTTTGCCTATTATTCTTACCTATCAACCTCAGCTCTTAAGTGTCCAATTAGATGAGTTTTAACTCTCTTGAAGAGAATAATTTCACTGCCTCTTGATATTAGATCTGAAAAACGTAGCTCTAATTTTAGGAAAATCTCTACTTGTTCTGCGCTGTCCCACCAGAGAAAATAGTCTATCTTTGTCTGTCAAGTCTTTAGTCCTAAACACCTCACTTAGATCATCTTACATGCAAAGAAAAGCTGGTGGTAACCTGAAAGCAGCAGTGTTGAAACTTCATCTAATTTTATACTTACGAGACATCTCTCGGGCATCTGGCATTTTGAAGTTGGAAGCATTGGTTTGTTTTGATGTCTCATAGGTATTGTTCTTCGCATTATTTCTCATTTCTTTATGGATCACAAATAAAGTGAGTGTTTGTATTTCTAGATCAATAATATTGACCAAGTTATAAATTACGAGGCAATTTTTAGCAGTTACATGGAACATTGAATATTGAACATAGAAAGTGTAGCACAGGAACTTTGGCCCACAATGTTTGTGCTGAACATGATGCCTAATTGAACTGATCTCATCTGCCTGTACATGATTCATATTCCTCTATTCCCTGCACTTCCATATGCCTGTCGAAAAGCCTCTTAAACACCAATATTGTATCTGCCTCCACCACCAGCCTTTGCTATGTGATCCGGGCCCCACCACACTCTGTATACTAATTTTGCCCCTCTCACTTTATAGTTATGGCCTCTAGTGTTGGACATTTCCACCCTGGGAAAATGGTTCTGCCTGATACCCTATTTATGCCTGTCATAATTGTATATACTTCTATCGTTCCCCCTCAATCTCTGACATTCCAGAGAAAACAATCCAAGTCTATCTAACCTCTCCCTGTAGCTGAAACTCTAATCCAGGCAGCATTCTGAAAAACCTCCTCTTCACCATCTCCAAAGCTACATTTTTCCTGAAAAGGAGCGACCAAAACTGCATAGTTGTTTTACTTGGTGCATTAGAAATTTGTCCATGTGTTTTTACAGGAGTGTATGAGTACTTTAACTCCTATCCAAAAGCCTCTTAAACACCAATATTGTATCTGCCTCCACCACCACTCCCGGTTGTGCATTCCAGGTCCCCACCACACTCTGTGTAAAATACTTGCCCCGCACATCTCCATTACATTTTAAATCCTGCCAATCCATGGAATGTAACAGGGCACTTGGAGTGAGCTTGGAGTGAACTTGTAGTGGAGTAATGCAGAGCATACTTGAGGAGTGGAGGGCACTAGTTTGCTGCATGAAAAGCAAAATGCTTCCCTTGTTGCGCCTGAAGGAACACAATAATTGGATCAGTAAATTGACTTCCATAATACCACTTTAACACTCTGCTTCAGGGACTCGACTAACTGCTAGCGCCAACATCCATTGCTGTCACCAAGTCTGTGTGAAATTAATGGTTACTTTAAAACTACCCTAGTGGCAGCCTTTCATGTCTGTTATGCCACTTGATGAAAGGAGGCATTTGCTGACTTGTTATTGAGCACACTCAAAAAACAAAAATACACCCCTTTTAAACAATATCAATTATATTTGCACATGTTGAATTCAGACATGCATGATGTTTTGTTTGCTACTGTGCTTCCCCCAGTGATAATATGCATGAGAGAGTTCCACACAACTTCTGTACTCTTTTGAAGTGTTTTCCGATGCTGGAAGGGAGTAGACCATGCAATTATCACAGGATGACATTTTAATAATTATGTAATAACACTGAAAAATTGCAGATCTCCATCATTCAAAACTCTATCAGAGTAGATAATGAGCATTTTTTGCACATTATTAAAAGAGAGCAAGAACAATCCCAGGGAGAGATGTTTAAGAAGGAACTGCAGATGCTGGAAAAATCAAAGGTAGACAAAAATGCTGGAGAAACCCAGTGGGTGAGGCAGCATCTATGGAGAGAAGGAATAGGCAACGTTCTTCAGACTGAGGTTGGGGGGTGGGGGTGGGGGGGGGGGCGGGAAAAAGAAAGGAAGAGGTGAGCCAAGATCTGAACCAGTTCTGACTATCCTTCTTGCCCTCCACCAGTTCTGGTGATTTGGCAAGATGCAAAAGATGAGGTATTTCAAGATGATGTGAAATTCATGAGTCGACAGTGGAGTTGCCCAGTCAAGCATCAAGAGAATAGACCCAAGGCTAAGCCCATAGCCAGACAGAAGATAATGAAAAAAGAATGGAACCCAGTATTCAAACAAAGAGTCAGATCTGGATGACTTATTCATTCTCTGTGCCCTGCAGCGATTAGTCTCTTGCAAACGAAAGAGGGTGGCATGGTGGCGCAGCGGTAGAGTTGCTGCCTAACAGCGCCAGTAGACACTGGTTCGATCGTGACTACGGGTGCTGTCTGTATGGAGTTTGTACGTTCTATGCGTGACCGCGTGCGTTTTCTCCGAAATCTTCGGTTTCCTCCCACACTCCAAAGAAGTACAGGTTTGTAGGTTAATTGGCTTGGTTTAAGTGTAGAATGTTCCTAGTGTATGTAGGATAGTGTTAATACATGGGGATCGCTGGTCAGCGTGGACTCGGTGGGCCAAAGGGCCTGTTTGTGCACTGTATCTCTAAACTAAACTAAACTAAAATGAGCAGTTGGAGGATCTCTGTGGGTCAGGCAGCATCTTTGGAGGGAACTGGACAGTCTAGTTCCCACCACAGATGCTGCATGACCTACTGAGCTTACACAGTTTCTCTCATTTTTTGCTACAGATTCCAGCATCTGCAGTCTCTTGAGCCTCTAAAATATTTTTTCTCTTTGTTTCTCTCTTTTTTACACTTCTACCTTTCTTTTTTTCTCTTTTTTCTTTCTCTTTATTATTCTCACTTACTATCTCTCCCATTTTCTCTCTCTTCCAACTTTCCTCTCATTTACTCCCTCTCCCCTCCTTTCCCCAGCTCTTTTTTTTATCACCATTCTCCTGCAGATCACATGAAATAATATTAATCAACATCAGTTAAATAACTGACATCAGTTAATTAGAAGTAGTCATTTTAATTAAAGTTTAAAAAAAAAATGCATTCACCTATATTTTTAATGAAAGTCTGCAAAGGATGATGTGAAACTGTGGGGCCAGAAACAAAAGTTATCTGGCACCCCAGCTCAGTACAATATAGACCTGCTGCATTTGGCCTCCTGTGGCGTACTTACTTACACTCTACAGTAAGCAGAACTTCCTAGCCCCCGTCAGCTCATCCGTCTGTTACTTTGAGGGTAGTTTGTCAGGGTAGACAGTCAGAACCCTTTTCCCAGTTTGGAAATACCAAAGACTAGAGGGCATAGCTTGAAAGTGAGAAGGGCAAAGTTTAAAGTTTACATTTATTTTAACACAGAGGGTGGTGGGTGACTGAATATGCTACTAGTGGTGATGGTGGAAGCAGAAAAGTGGAATTTAAGAGGCATTTAGATGGGCATGTGAATGTGTAGGAAAGGGAGGGATATGGATTATGTGCAAGCAGACGTTGTGGACCAAAGGGCCTTTTCCTGTGCCGTGGTTCTATATTCTCCCAGTAGAAGGGTAGAAACGTTTGTAAAATGGACCCCGAATGATCCTCCGTTGATAGGCAAAAATGCCAACAAGCC
Organism: Malacoraja senta; assembly: GCA_038087875.1. NCBI lineage: Eukaryota > Metazoa > Chordata > Chondrichthyes > Rajiformes > Rajidae > Malacoraja > Malacoraja senta. The sequence continues at coordinate 128,580,366 of CM075977.1, forward strand.
AATCAGTTTTAACTTGGAATGCAATTGAATGACTTGCTTTTATGTAGTCAGTAGGATTAAACATTTTTCATCCTGAACTGAGAATATTAATCCACCACCTACTCCCCCACACTGCCACAATACATAACAGCAGCTTTTTGTAATATTATAAGTGAATGGCATGTTATAATGCAACTTTTGAATTCCCTCACATGTCAGTGTCATTTGTGAAGTGAGTTAACAGGCAGCATTGTTGTTTTTGACATTAATATTTCCACGCATTTCATTCCCAAGTGCATAGAGACATGAAAGGCATCTACCTCCTCTCCTGATCCTCCCGCAGGTCAAATAACCAATTTACAGGGAATGAAGGCTGGCGCGGTGCTGCTGTGCTATGGGACTGACTCCCACATTTGTAATGAAGGCTATTTATTCTGGTATTGCATAAAATAAGCTTGCTCTTAAATTTGGTCAAGTTGAAGGGTTTTTTTTGCTTTTGGAGAATGATGTCAAAGAAGGAGAAAAATTCAGCTGTCCGTTTGGAAACATAAAGATAATTAATGATCCCCTCTCCCCTTTTTACTTTGAGACAGCCAGCAGGATGACAAAATTTGGGAACAAAGTCATGTTTCCACTTCTGTCCCAAATGATAAATGAAAGTACTACCAGCAGTTCAGCAATCATTAGTTCATTACACATGTGGGCAGCTCTTTGGCTGCTACTCTGGTCGTACACATGTTTCTATGACGGGATGTTGAAATGATACCCCAGAGAAATGAAGATTGATACTACAATCTAATGCTGAGGATGTTGTCACCATTTGGATGAGATATGACACCGAGTCCCTGCCTCTCTTTTATGTGGACGGAAAAAAATGCAAACCTTTATTTTAAGAAAGAGTAGTGGAGCAAATCTTTGTGTCCTGTCCAATATGTATCTCTAAGCAGAGATAATATTTATCTGATCATTATCACCTCATTGCTTGTGTGAAATTGCTCTGGTATATTTTGAAAAGCATGTGTAAGATGATCCAGAAATTCACACCTTCCTACTTTTTTCTATGTTAGCCAGAAAAGAAAAAGAGGCAGAAAAGATAAAGCAGAAAGTTGCTTTGACTGCTACTGATGGTGACATGTTCTGTGATGAAGGATAATAGCAGGTGAGCCTGAGGTACCATTTGAAATTGGAGCCTCGCAGCTTAAAACACGTGGTGTATGTGGATAATCCACCTGACCGGTTCACAAACAGGCTCCCTTCCATCAGATATTACTTCAACGATTCCATCCAGTGAATACAAACCTATTTAAAAGTGTCTGATGAAGCAAAAAAGAACCTGAAACATCACCCATTCCTTCTCTCTTGACATGCTGCCTGTCCTGTTGAGTTACTCCAGCATTTTGTGTCTATCTTCAGTGTATAACCAGCATCTGCAGTTCCTTCTTACATATTTAAAGGTAATCATCCTAATTTTATATTTGCTTTCCAAATGTTACAGTGTTCCAAATCATATCTCTTTGAGGTTTTCAATATTGTGATGAACTCTGGTAACTGTTTAATCATCATTGGCTTTCCATTAAATTTAGATTTCAAGCTGTTTATTTACGTTCATTTTATCATATTCTAAAAACATGGAAGATGATATAGAAGTGTGTATTTCTTTTATTTTATTAATGTTTGATCAAAATATCATTCTGCACAAAAGATATCTTTGTCAACCAAACAAATCTGGAATGAGATACCACCCATTCACTATCACTTTTTAAATCAGCTTTCAGTACATGTTTATGTATAATATCCACTATGAATGCAGAGAATTATTGTTGAATAGAACCATTACACATGTACATACAAATGACATTCATTAGCATTAAGAATGCAAATATTGATAATAAAATCCATCCGTAAACATTCCTTCTTAACAGTTGCTGCCATTCACCATGTAGTCAGCGTCTCTGGGCAGATTATATGGCCACAGATTTTTTAAATAATAAACTTTTTACTTAAATGCTACCGGGAGAGATTGGATAGACTTGGGCAGTTTTCTCTGGAACGTCAGAAGTTGAGGGGAGACTTGATAGAGGTATATAAAATTATGAGAGGCATAGATAGGGTAGACAGTCAGAACCATTTTCCCAGGTTGGAAATAGCTATAAGGTGAGAGGAGGAAAGTTTAATAGAGATGTGTGGGGCAAGTATTTTTACAAAGAGAGTAGGAGGGTTTGGAACACATTGCTACAGGAGGTGGTGGAGGCAGATAGTGGAGTTTAAGAGGCTTTTAGATAGGCAGATGTAAGTGCAGGAAATAGAGAGATATGGATCATGTATACGCAGATGAGATCAGTTTGACATCATGTTCGGCACAAACATTGTGGGCTGAAGAACCCATTCTTGTGCTGTATGTTGTAAAGTCAATAGCCTTTCAGTTTTTCCTGAACAAATCCTATTTTTACAAAATATTTAAATCTGTTACAGGTTAACGTTCACAACAAAACATTTTACATAATTGATGGTGACAACTAGGTAAGGTGAAGCATTTACAATAACGTCCACTATTCAAACGATACACAAAGGAAACCGCAATGCATGTTGATAAATACCAAAGACTGATATCCATGAATGGCTACAGTTCGCAGTTTAGTTTAGCTTAGTTTGGTTTAGTTTAGAGAGGCCCACCGAGTCCAAACCGACCAGCGTTCCTTGCACATTAACACTACCCTACACAAGCAAGATACTATTTTTACACTATACCAAACCAATTAACCTACACACCTGTACGTCTTTGGAGTATGGGAGAAAACCGAAGATCTCGGACTCCATACAGGCGGTATCGAACCCGGGTCTCAGGGGCTGCAAGCGCAGAAAGGCAGCAACTTTACCGCTGCACCAACGTCACCCATTCCTTCTCTCCAGAGATGCTGCCTGCCCTGCTGAGTTACTCCAGCATATTGTGTCTATCTTTGGTGTAAATCAACATCTGCAGTTGCTTCCTATACACATTATTTTAGCACACTCGGAAACAGGCCACCTTTAAGATGGAAGGATTGATAGGAAAAAACTCAAACTTGATCAAAGACACACTTTGGCACATTGTAGAAACAAGGGACTGGCAGATGTTCATTTACCAAGGAAAGAGACAAAATGCTGGAGTAACTCAGCGGGTCAGGCAGCATGCCTGTAGTACAAGGATTAGTGATGTTTTTGGGTCGATACCCTTCAGACTGATAGCAGGGGTGCGGGGGGAAGAAAGCTAGTAAAACTAGAAGTACTCCAGCATTTTTGTGTCACACTTTGACATTTTGTTGGACAGATATAATGATATCAATATGCAAAGTGCTGGAGGAACTCAACAGGTCCAGCAGATTTGGGGAGCAAATGGAAAGGTGTTGTTTCATGTTGGACCCTTCTTCGGGGTTGGATCAGTCTGAAGAAGAGTTCCAACCTAAAGCCACACCTGTCCATTCCTTTCCCCACATGCTGTCTGGCCTGCTAAGTTCCTCCACCACTTTGTATTTTGCTCAAGATTTCAGCATTTGCCATCTCTTGTATCTCCAGGGGCAAAGATGTGTTTGGTGACAGTTACACCAGCATAACTGGGAGCAATGCAATAATCATAATCATAGTAGTACTTTCTCGCTAGAATTTAGGAGATTGAGGGGGGATCTTATAGAAACTTACAAAATTCTCAAGGGGTTGGACAGGTTAGATGCAGGAAGATTGTTCCCGATGTTGGGGAAGTCCAGGACAAGGGGTCACAGCTTAAGGATAAGGGGGAAATCCTTTAAGACCGAGATGAGAAAAACTTTTTTCACACAGAGAGTGGTGAATCTGTGGAACTCTCTGCCACAGAAGGTAGTTGAGGCCAGTTCATTGTCTATATTTAAGAGGGAGTTAGATGTGGCCCTTGTGGCTAAAGGGATCAGGGGGTATGGAGAGAAGGCAGGTACGGGATACTGAGTTGGGTGATCAGCCATGATCATATTGAATGGCGGTGCAGGCTCTAAGGGCCGAATGGCCTACTCCTGCACCTAATTTCTATGTTTCTATGTTTCTATGTTTATTAGCCAAGTATGTTTTGCCACATACGAGGAATTTGATTTGCCACACAGTCAAACCAATAAAGAACAACGACACCCAAATACATTTTTAACATGAACATCCACCACAGCGACTCCCCCACATTCCTCACTGTGATTGAAGGCAAAAAAAGTTCAATCTTCTTCCCTTCTTTGTTCTCCCACAGTTGGGGCACTCGAACCTTCCATTATCGGGGCCATCTTGGCACCCGCAGCCAGCGGTTGAACCCTCCGCGTTGGGGCGATCAAGCTCCCGCATCGGGGGATCTCTGCTCCCCAGCACCGGGCAATCGGACCCAGGGTCGGTGCTGGTCGAACCTTCTGCGACTTGGAGCTGCCCGAGACTGGGAACTCCTCGATGGTGAAATCCTCAGGTTTCGGTTGGAGTGTCGATCCCAGGCAAGGGATCACAGGCTCCGATGGTAAGTCCACGGCCCCGTGGTGGGGCTCAAAGTCAGTCTCGAGCAAGGCTGCCAGCTCCATGATGTTAGGCCACAGATCGACCGAGGAAAAGATCCGGAAAACAATCGCATCTCTGGCAAGGTAAGAGATTGAAAAAAGTTTCCCCCGACCTCCTCCCCTACCCCCACATAAAACAAACCAGAGAACATTAACACATACTTTTTAAAACACACTAAAATAACAAAAAAGGTGAAAAGACAGACAGACTGTTGGTGAGACTGCCAACGCTGATAGCGATGCAAAACCAGTCCTGGCTCATATGCTCCAATACTCAGGTTGGGAAAGGATTGAAAACACCAGTGTGCTCATGAAAATTAACCGAAGTCAGTCACGCTAATCGTGGCTCTGCCTAAGTATGACAAAATATTCTGTCAATGAGGGCATTACAAAATCATACTAAATCAATCGATGGAATTATGAGCAAAATCTGCTATCCATTTCACAAGATTTACATGTGGAGTTAGCAGGATCAAATGTATTAAAAAATTAGACCTCTCTCACATCACCATGCAAATGAATGTAAGCAATGCTGCTCAGCAATATCTGGCTGTTTGTACACCATAAAGCTCTACTCAATAACAAGATGACCCTTTGAAGTGACCTCTTGATTTTTAGTGTAGTTTAGAGATACAGTGCGGAATCAGGACCTTCGGCCCACCGAGTCCGAGCCGACCTCCGATCTCCGTACACAACCACTATCCTACACGCTAGGGACAATTTACAATTCTTACCAAAGCCAACTAACCTACAAGCCCATATGTCTTTAGAATGCGGGAGGAAACTGAAGCTCCCGGAGAAAACCCACGCAGTCACCGGGAGAACGTACTAACTCCATACAGACAGCACCCATAGTCAGGATCGAACCTGGGTCTCTAGTGCTGTAAGGCAGCAACTCTACCGCTGCGCCACCATGCCGTGACATCTTGCTCGAACATTATCCATGCCACGATGATTACAATTATACAAGTAATGCTTGTGCTTTCAAAATGATCTGCGAATTGCCATGAACACAAAAAATAACCTTCTAGTTTTAGATGAGGTGTTCAGGAGAATATGAGCCCGAAGGAGCTAGAAAATGCTTCAGAAGTACAGGTGAGAGTGGTACAAATGAGATGGATCCTCAGGGACACAACATAGATCCAAAGGGACAAATGCCCTCCATTTGTGCAGTGACAAGACTGAGATACGACAAGATACCAGCTCTGTGTAAAAGCAACTTTTCTCATTTGAATCCTGCACTTTGTCTTGCAAATTCTTTCCTTTCAGATACTCATCCAGCTCCCTTTTGAATACCACAATAGAATCTCTCTCCCCTGCTTCCCTGGCAATCCATTGAACACCCAAACCATTCACTGTGAAAAACATTTTCTCTCACGTGACTTCTGGTTGCTTTGTTGCTCAATTTCACTCTGTATCCCCTTGGCCTTGAATTCTTTGTCAATGAGGGTAATTTCTCTCCATCCTCTGCCTGCATTCTTTATGATTTTAAAATATCACAATCGGATCACGTCACAACCATTTCAGTTGTAGGGAACACAGTCCCAGCTTCTCAGATTATCCACATAATGCTATAAGTGTTCATTTGACACCTGACAATAGATAATAGACAATAGACAATAGACAATAGGTGTAGGAGTACGCCACTCGGCCTTTCGAGGCAGCACCACCATTTAATGTGATCATGGCTGATCATCCACAATCAGTTCCCCGTTCCTGCCTTCTCACCATATCCCCTGACTCCGCTATCTTTAAGAACTCTATCTAACTCGCTCATGAAAGCATCCAGAGAAGTGGCCTCCACTGCCTTCTGAGGCAGAGAATTCCACAGATTCACAACACTCCGGATGAAAATGTTTTCCCTCATCTCTGTTCTAAATGGCTTATCCCTTATTCTTAAACTGTGGTCCCTGGTTCCGGACTCCCCCAACATCGGGAACATGTTTCCTGCCTCTAGCGTGTCCAATCCCTCAATAATCTTATATGTTTCTATAACATCTCATCTCATCCTTCTAAATTCCAGAGTAAACAAGCCCAGCTGCTCCATTCTATCAACATATGACAGTCCCGCCATCCTGGGAATTAACCTTGTGAACCTACGCTGCACTCCCTCAATAGCAAGAATGTCCTTCCTCAAATTTGGAGACCAAAACTGCACACAATACTCCAGGTGTTGTCTCACTAGGGCCCTGTACAACTGCAGAAGGACCTCTTTGCTCCTATACTCAATTCCTCTTGTTATGGCCAACATGCCATTAGCTTTCTTCACTGCCCGCTGTACTGGACATGAACTGAAATAATGAAAGTCTCGCATGCTGCTGCTTGACAGGTACATTAGATACAAAAACAGCAGCTTTAAATATGCAACAAATTATCACTTATTCTAAGTAAACCAGACCATGGCAGTGCAAAAGTCCAAAGCATCCACAGTAATGTTAAGTGTAGTGATTTGGGTTCTGGTAGGGTTGTGGTTAGGCATAGGTAGGGCTGTGGTTAGGCATAGGTAGGGCTGTGGTTAGGCTAAGGTAGCATTGTGGTTAGGGTTGTGTAGGCTGGTTGAAGAACTTAAACACAAAAAGCTGGAGCTCCCAACTTTTTGTATCTATGTTTGGTATAAACCAGCATCTGCAGTTCTTCCAACACATGGTTCAAGAACTTGATGAGTGATGGAAAGTAGCTGTTCTTGAACCTGGAGGGAATGCTTCTCAGGTTCCGATACTTTCATCCTGACGGGTACAGAGAGAGTAGAGCATGGAGCCCTGCTTAGACCTCATTCCAAGTCCTCATCCCCTTACATGGAGAGTAAGCTGCTATTCAGTGGAGTCTTGAAAGTCATCAAGTGATGAGTCATCAAACCACAATTCCATCAACCACCTGATCCTGAATAACAATCATCATTTTCAAATTTAGATAATTCTTTTTGTGCCCTTCATATATTATCAAAAATACTTATGTCCCATTCCTCACTAAGTTTTAGTATTTCACACTCTCTGGACTCACTTATGCACATTGGCTCCACTTCACCAACTAACCAATTTTCATCATCTTTATCATCTTGTTTGAACTCTTTCACAGGCCTGCTACGGCCTCTCTCTGTTTTCCATTTCTACAATCTTTCCTTCCTAAATACTTGCTACTTTGCTCCAGGATGTGCACAAGCTTGCACCAAAGCCCTACTCACGACTACCTCCATGCCAACCAGCCAGTACAGACGTCCTTGCTTTAAAAACCCTCCATATCCTTGCTCCTCCCTATCTCTATTGTCTTGTCCAGCTGTTTGGCCTCCCAAGATAACTGTTCTCTTCACATTTAGTGTTTCTGCTCATCCACGAACTTATAACCATTTTTAATATAGTGGCTATGCTCACAGCTGCCTTAGGCACTAGTTTAATTTAGTTTCATTTAGAGGTACAGCGTGGAAAAAGGCCCTTCAGCCCACCAGGTCCATGCGGACCATTGATCACCTGCATTATGTTCTATGTTATGCCACTTTCATATCCTACACTCTAGGGGCAAATTACAGAAGCCAATTAACCTACAAACCTGCCCGGCTTTGGAATGTGGGAGGGAACTGGAGCTTGAGAAAACCAAAGTACTCACAGGGAGAACCTACAAACTCCTCAAGACAGCACCCATAGTCAGGATTGAACCTAGGTCTCTGGGCTGTGAGGCAGTGGCTCTATTGCTGCGCATATACCAACCAAATTAGAAAATCTCCTCCTCTCCACTATTTTCAGTCTGAAGAAGGGTTCCGAATCGATATGGCCCCTTTTCTTTATCTCCAAAAATGCTGCCTGACCCGATGAGGTACATTTTGTGTCTATCCTAGAAAATCTTAGTTTGTCTTCCTCCCTTTGACAATGCTTGTTGACCATTTCCTTTACATGTACTTTGTGAGTCAACATCAAATACCATTGGATATTAAAACATAATTTTATTATCTTCTATGGATGAATTATAGATTTATCGTCCTCAACATCCCTAATTTAGGGTAGTTAAAAAGACAATCATAGGGGAGAGAAGCAAACAGGCCATGGAGGTCTCCATTTGAGTACTTACTTCATTCATGGACTTCATTCATTTTAAAGTCAAATTTTAAAGCCATTCAGCCAAAGCAATGCAGATCAATCAACAATTAACAATGGCAAAACGCTGAAAGTATTCTTAATCTGCATCAGAACGGCATCAATTGAGTTAATTATATATTTGCACATTTTGGAAATTCTTCTCATTGTTCCTTCACAAATTAATGTGAATTATGTTAAATAATACCTGACCTTGTTAATTTAATCTGCAAAGTATTCAAATTATACATAGTTATGATGGATACATGAAAATATGATTTGTTCAGGGAAGCAATGAAAATGGTTTACAGTAGGGAAAAAACAGAAAAATATATATGTAGAACGCTTCATCAAAATCTTGGAAGAATATTTATTGTCACAGCCTTTTCACATTAATGCAGAAATATTTATTTAAATTATGTTTCTCTTTACTTTCTCACTGCTTTTACTGTCTCCGTTCCATCCATTATTTCCCAAAGCGCTCAAGGGCAAACAAATGAACCTTAGACTCCAATACCAATGTTAGTCCTTTGTTCAAAGAATCAGGAGGCTCCATTCTAACCAGCAGCAACCCACCATCCTATTCAAATTTGTAGACTGTCAATTTACAACCAAAGAATCGCAGAGGAATTCTTCAGCAAACATAATGGAAGCCGTGGCATAACTCGCATTTTTCTCTTTACGGCCTTCTTTTGAAATCAAATCAACTAATTTTGCCCACTGATAATTAATCTGCATTGTAACTGTGATTAGAAAAAGGGAAGCTGAAGAGCAAAGCTGAAGAATTCACTACTAAAACTGTATATAATTCAGGGAAGCAATGAAAATGGTTTACAGTGGGAAATACCTATTCCTTTTCTCCAGAGATGCTGCCTGATCCACTGAGTTACTCCAGCATTTTTCTGTCTACTGTACAGTACATAATTCATACCATCTTCTAGCATTTCCACCCCCACCGACCTCATAGCAATAACGCCATTACAAAAGGAATATTTGACTTTCCCTCTTCTGGGCCTTATATCAATGATATACAATTTTACAAATTATTTTTCTTATGAATGAGTGACTCTGGACATGCCTTTTTTTCAGCTGCATGTGACAAAACTCAGCTCAACTCTCAAAGGACTAATCCCGCATTAAAATGTTTTGATTGATTAACAGGGACAACTTACAAGTTCACTGCATGTGCTCAAAAGAGTAGTCAAGGTTCAGCAGCAACAGTGAATTTGAGTTGCAATACTGAAGTTCAAACACTTAATTGGATTTACTGAAGCAAAATACTCCAAGATAACTGCTTTTGCATCATTCTGACAAAGCAAGGAGCACAAAGATGTTTGTTCACAATTCCCATTATTCACTTCAGGAGCAATAAAAAAAAGGTCTGTTAACAACAAGATCAATTTATTTTTGCAATTTTTTTTCTGCAAAGCACAATAATACACAGTTCTCCTTCTAATTATGATTAAATGCTTTAGCATTTTCTGTTACTCAAAAATGTAAATATTATGACTTAAGTGAGTTTGATATTTGCTGATCTGATTGAAAGCACATTGGACTCCAATGTTCTAATTGCACCTACACCTCTGCTATTGGCGGCATCATACAGTGGAGTTATCAGAGGGGGAATCAGGAGCCAGCTCATGCATTAGCTTTCCACAAATCCTGCACCACCACTCGTGGGATTTAAGATAATTTGGCTTAGCTGCAGATCCTACTCGGAAATCATTTTATAAATTCAAATCCAGGAATTATCTAAACTGAGTGGGTGCTACATTGTTAGAGGCACAAAGTTTGGGAATCAAGATTAACCTGAGGCTCAAACTGTCTGTAAATATGATAGAAATGCGCTTTGAGACATCTTGAGAGGGATGTGAATGCTGCAAGCTGCATGCAAGACATACTTTTCATTTTTATACAAGTGGTCGACAAGAATCCCACTTGAAATTTGGAAAAAAAAGTAGAATTATAAGAGTTGAGCCCCAACCAGCATTTCCAATATCTGGCTGTTTGCTATATCTTTTTGTAGGAAGATAATTTTCTAGGTGCAGATTGCAGACATAGGTGTGGTTTGAATTTGCTTTGAACTAGATTAAGAACAATCTTTCCTTTGTACAGTGTGCATACTCTCCAAGTGCTAACAGGCCATATGGCTTTAAAGAATAGTTTTGCTTATTGATGCCAATGCTCTGGGATCAACAGGGAGTATAAATAGGCACCATGGAACCACTTTGAGTAAAAGCATTTTTGCTATATCCTGTTTTACAGATAATCCTTTGTTTAAGAAGGAACTGCAGATGCTGGAAAATCGAAGGTAGACAAAAGTGCTGGAGAAACTCAGCGGGTGAGGCAGCATCTATGGAGCGAAGGAAATAGGCAACGTTTCGGGTTAAAACCCTTCTTCAGACTGATGTGAGGGTGGGGGGGCGGGAAGAAGAAAGGAAGAGGTGGGGCCAGTGGGCTGAGGGAGAGCTGAGAAGGGGAGGAGAAAGTCAGGACTACCTGAAATTAGATAAGTCAATGTTCATACCACTGGGGTGCAAACTGCCCAAGCGAAATATAAGGTGCTGCTCCTCCAATTTACGGTGGTCCTCACTCTGGCCATGGAGGAGGCCCAGGACAGAAAGGTCGGATTCGGAATGGGAGGGGGAGTTGAAGTGCTGAGGCACCGGGAGATGAGGTTGATTATTGCGAAATGAGTGGAGGTGTTCGGCGAAGCGATCGCCAAGCCTACGCTTGGTCTCACCGATGTAGAGCAGCTGACATCTAGAACAGCGGATGCAATAGATGAAGTTGGAGGAGGTGCAGGTGAACCTCTGCCACACCTGGAAAGACTAAAGTAAGGCTGAATCTCCAGATTCAGGGACATCTTCCCAGCTGTTATCAGGCAACTGAACCAGAATCATAGAAACATAGAAACATAGAAAGTAGGTGTAGGACTAGGCCATTCAGCCCTTCGAGTCAGCACCACCATTCAATATGATCATGGCTGATTATCCAAAATCAGTACCCCATTCCTGCTTTCAAGAGAGATAACTAGCTCTATCTTGAAAACATCCAGTGAATTGGCCTTCGCTGCCTTCAGTGGCAGAGAATTCCACAGATTCCCAACTCTCTGGGTAAAAAAGGTTTTCCTCATCTCAGTCCTAAATGGCTTACCCCTTATTCTTAAACTGTGACCCCCCTAGTTCTGGACTCCCCCAATATTGGGAAAATGTTCCTGCATCTAGCCTGTCCAATCCTTTAAGAATTTTATGTTTCTATAAGATCCCCTCTAATCCTTCTAAATTCCAGTGAATATAAGCTCAGTCGATCCATTCTTTCATCATATGTCAGTCCCGCCATCCAGGGAATTAACCCGGTGAACATGCGCTGCACTACCTCAATTGTCCTTCCTCAAACTAGGAGACAGAATCTGCACACAATACTCCAGGTGCGTACTCACCAGGCCCCTGTACAACTGCAGTAGGACCTCTTTGCTCCAAGACTCAAATCCTCTCGCTATGAAAGCCAACGTGCCATTTGCTTTCTTCACTGCCTGCTGTACCTGCATGCTTACTTTCAGTGACTGATGTACAAGAACACCCAGGTCTCGTTGCACCTCCCCTTTTCCTAATCTGACACCATTCAGATAATAATCTGCCTTCTTGTTCTTGACACCAAAATGGATAACCTCACATGTATCCACATTACACTGCATCTGCCATGCATCTGCCCACTCACCCAATCTATCTAAGTCACCCTGCAGCCTCACAGCATCCTCCTCACAGCTCACACTGCCACCCTGCTTTGTGTCATCCGCAAACTTGGAGATGTTACATTTAATTTCTTCAAACAAAAATTAAACAAGTTTTGTCGTATGCCGCAATTCATGGATTTTGGTAAGGGGCAACTTCCTGTCTCGATCAAAGACACCAGGTTTGATGTAGAGTCCTCCAGATTCCCACAAATTGACACCTAGTTTTCAACTTCCCCTTCTTCTTTAAGTCTTTATAATTGCAATATTTTGTTCCATACATTGCAAACCTCGGATAATAACATCCATGCCTGCATGAGACAAGAACTGGATTACTACAGCATATAGCCCAGAGGATTTTTCCGATCGATGAAAAATAAAAAAGTTATGAGTGTTTAAAAAATCTAGAGATCAGCTGTTTGGTCCTCTCGCCTGTCAATCACCATGATGAAGGTAACGTCCCTTCCAGGGGGAGGGCACGACTATAAAACCCTGGATGCCTGGTCATGAGTCAGTGACTGAAAGATCGAGAGGGAGAGGCCACAACTCTGAGTCTGCTGTGAGTCTACTGAACTGTGAGTCTACTCTTTATGTGGTTTATGTGGTTATGTGGTTTATGTGGTTATGTGGTTATGTGCTTTATGTGGTTAACCCTTTATGTGCTTGCAATAACTGATTTGTTAGCCAGCAACATGCTTGTAATGAATGATGATTTGTTAACCCTTAATGTGCTTGCAATAAATGACTTGTTAGCCAACAATGTGCTTGCAATGAATGATGATTTGTTAACCCTTAATGTGCTTGCAATAAATGATTTGTTAGCCAGCAATGAAATGAAATGACTTGTTTGGCCTGCCCTGTACTTAAAATTGAAATGGAAATGGAAATGAAATGAGTTGTTTGGCCTGCCCTGTGCTTTTGCTTTTGTTTTGGCTTTACTTTGCTTGAGCTCACCTGAAATGAAAGCAAATGGATTGTATTGTTGGCTGGCCCCGCCTGCCCTGTGCTTTTGCTTTTGCTTTGCCTTTGGCTTGAGCTCACCTGAAACAAAAGCAAATGGATTGTATTGTTGGCTGGGCCCGCCTGCCCTGTGCTTGACTTGACTTGACTTGAAATGGATTGACTTGACATGAAATGGATTGAAATAGACTGCTGGCCCTGCACTCACTGTGCTTGACTTAACTTGACGCACAGCACCCATGCTAGCGCTCCAGAACCCCCCCCCCCCCACTGGCCACCAATATTGGAATTGGTGGAGAAGTGGAATATTGCGTTGGGGGACCAGCCCTCCCGTGCGAACCTGGGACCCAACGGGTCCCACTTAGTCTAGTACTATTTAGTTTTACCTAAGACTTCGAGCCTACAGTACCTATTGCTGTGGTCTCTGTATGTATATTCATATTAAAGTACTTTTTATGAAGTTTAATGACTCTGTGTCAATAGTACTTTACACATGGTGTCAGAAGTGAACTTCAGATTGACTTCAGCTGCCATTTACTCGACTTTTTACACTCCCAGATATGGCTGAAGTTTTCCGAAAACCGGAACCTCTCGTCTTCGATAGCAAAATAGGAGATCGTTGGCGCCTCTTCGAACAACAGTATTGTGTCTTCATTGCTGCATCTTACTATGACAAGCTGGTTGCGGCCTGTGCCAGCGTGCTCCTCAAACTTACCATTAGATGAAGCTTATGAACGTTCACAACAGTTTGTGTATGCAGAAGAAATTATTCATCAACCTGCCGATGTTGGAGAACCGGTCGTAACCCTTGCTGAATCGGTGGATGGCCCTGAATGTCTCAAGAGAAAGTTTCAACAACTGTGTGATGCCTGCAAAGTTATGGAACTGGTTTCCTTTAGCAAGGCTGTGCATCAACTAACTCCAGTTCCTGGCCGTGTGCGTGACTTTGGTGCCTTTGAGAGGGGAGCTGGATTTAAATGCCGTTTTCTCCTGCCAGTCGAAGTCGATTTTCTAAGGCTGTTTAGCTGCTGCAGTGAAATCGCTCCGACATCCGTTGTATCAAGTTTTTTAAAAACATCGCTGGATAATTTAATTGTTGGAGTAAAATAAAATTTGACTTCTAATGCCGTCAACGCCGACAACGGGACGGCTCTCCCGTTACGGGACAGATAATGGTAAGCCATTTATTTTAGATATAAATGTGCTTCTTAGGATTACTTTAATCCAAATTTTATGTTGTGAAAAGGTGATTTAGGCCCCATACGAACTGTTTTTCCTGCCGATATGGGGTTTAAATTCACCACAAACCGCAACGTTCCAATCGATCCCGTTCCACAAAATCCCACTGGCAAGATGATTAAAATGGCCATTAATTTACGGGAATTAAACACTAAATTCCTTCCATTTGGCCTATAAATTCATGACAATGAGATTTAAAAATCATGTTATATTGTGAATTATTGTGTGAATGTTATTTGGACACTTAGGCTATTTAAAAATGTTAACCTTTTCTTAAGAAATGGATAGATGTTTAGATCTAGTAATTGAATTTTGTAATTAGCTACAATTAGGTAACTAACTAATTATATGCTTTAATTTCAGGTCATCCAAGTAAGATTGTTTCATATTTGTTTCAGAATGCTTCAATCTATAATAACTGAAAATGTCATTCAGTTCTCTTAATTTTTAAGAAAGCTATGGGCTTTTGACTGTCCTTGATCACAGCTTTTGAGATAAGTCAATGGAAAAGCAATAGGGAACAAGATGCTATTTTCCGAGTATGAAAATGGCCATAACTGTTTTATGAAAGATGTGAAAGTGAATTAGGTGTCAAATTAAACTTGTTATGCTTTATCTGATAGGATAAATTGCAGACTTGATTATTAAAATCTCAAAATGTTGTAACATTGCTATACAAGGATATTTGAACAGAAGAGCTGGGCAAACTATCAATAACCTACTCTATGACTTAGAACCAAAGGTGCGACCCGTGGTTAGCCCTGCTCACTGTATACACATTGCCATGCGGGACCGGGTCAAAGCCGAACTGTACAGAATGGGGACATTGGGAGTTACCACAACCATTTTAGAACCCACCAATTGGGTGTCCTCAATGGTGGCTGCTACCAAAAAGAATAAACAGGAGATTTGCATATGTATTAATCTGAGGGACCTAAACACCGTACTCAAAAGGCCCCAACACCTCATGCGTACTGTGGAGGAAGTAGCTGCCCACATGGGTAAGGCAGCAGTATTTTCTGTGTTAGACGCCAAGAGTTTCTTCTGATAAATTCCCCTGAATCATGCATCATCTATGCTTACCACCTTCAGCACTGCTTTCGCCTGCTACGGATTCTTGCGTATGCCGTTCGCTATCAGTTCGGCCAGTGAGGTGTTTCAACGCTCTATGGAGCAACTCTTTGATGGATTCCCCTGCGCAATCATCGTACAAGACATTATTCTTACCAGCAAAGACATGGAACAGCATGATGCTAATTTAAAGAAAGTACCAGGGAAGTAAACTTGAAACTTAATCCGCACAAGTGTCGGTTCCATGTCAACCAGGTGAGCTACGTGGGGCATATTTTCACAAAGGAAGGCCTTAAGGCAGATCCTTCGAAGACTGCAGCTATCACCGATATGTCAGTGCCAACGGATGTTGCCGGCATGCAGAGATTTCTGGTCATGGTTAATTACCCCGGGAAGTTCATTCCCAACTTCAGCGAGCTCTCGGCTCCCCTACCACAGCTTACTCACAAAGACACTGCCTGGACGTGGCACGAACAACAACAACATGCTATTGACACACTTAAGCAACAGATGTCGTGTCCTCCTACCCTGGTTTATTTCGATATTAATCAGCCCGTCACTTTGACCTGCGATGCTTCCCAGTATAGCTTCGGCCCAGAGTGCTTGCAGGATGGCAAGCCTGTTGCTTGTGCTTCTAGAACAATGACGGACACTGAAGAGAGATATGCTCAGATCGAGAAGGAGTTACTGGCGGTGGCCTTTGCATGTGTCAAATTCAACGATTACATCTTTGGTAAGGCTGTAACCATAAAGACTGATCACCAGCTTTTGGTCACCATTTTAAACAAGCCTATACATGCTGCTCCAGCACGTCTGCAAAGAATGATGCTGCAGCTCCAGAAGTACGATATTTCTCTCATTTACAAACAGGGTAAGCACATGTATCTGGCTGCCACTCTATCTCGCGCTCCCAGGAGGACAAACGCCCAACATACAACTGAAATGAACACTTTTGACATTATGTCAATTGACTTTATTCATCCTTCCTGTCTGGATACATTGGTGACGAACGGCAGAGGATGCCACCCTACAGCTACTCGCCTCAGTCATTACTCACGGATCGCCTAGCAAGCAGCATTTGCTTCCGCCTGCTGTTCAGCCCTATTTTCCCGTTCCAGACGAACTTGCCATTGATAATGGAGTCATCCAGCAAGAGTTTGAGCCGGCCCGTCGCGGAGCACGGATTCGGCCGCGGGACTGGCTTACTGTCGCCCGGCGGGGTCACAGCATCAGAAGCCTGGATCGCCTCAGCGCAGAGGGAGAACAAAGCGGGAAGAGACAGAGATTTTAAGACTTTTGCCTCCATCACAGTGAGGAGGTGCCTGGTGAACTCACTGTGGTGGATGTTAATTTGTGTTTATTGTGTGTTTTGTCATTTATTATTATATGTATGACTGCAGGCAACGAAATTTCGTTCAGACCGAAAGGTCTGAATGACAAATAAAGGAATCTCTAATCTCACAAGGCAGTGATCCCGGCTTCGCTCCAACAGGAGTACTTCGACGCCATACACGGAGGCCATCCTGGTTCCGAGGCAACCGTACAACGAGCAAAGAGCATGTTTTTCTGGCCTGTTATGTCGGATTATATACTCCAGAGGGTGTAATCTTGCACTGTGTGCAACAGCATGATACCACATCAGCAGAAAGAACCTCTTTTGCTGCACCCGGTTCCTGACCTGCCGTGGTCCACCGTGGCCACAGCCATTTTTGACTGGCGTGGTGACCAATACTTGGTCCTGGTGGACCCTTACTCTGGGTGGTTCGAAATCGACTTGCTCCGCACAACCTCTTCTACAGCTGTTACCAAGAAACTTGCTAAACACTTCTCGGTCCATGGGGCTCCTCACACCCTCTTGTCCAATAATGGTGGACAATCCATGAGCCTGCGTTTCAAGGACTTTGCAAGCGAATGGGACTTTGTGCACGTTACCAGCAGTCCGGAGTATTCCCAGTCGAATGGACTGGCTGAGTGGGCTGTCCGCGGTGCTATAGAGGTCATGGAGAAGTCCAGCAGAGCCGGGTCTGACATATTTGTAGATCTTCTCAATCTCCGCAATATTCCACGCGACCCCACACTCGGTTCGCCGGCCCAGCGACTGATGTCCAGACAGACCCGAACCACTCTTCCCATCTCGAGGAACCTGCTTCAGCCACAAATCAATGAGCCTCAGGTGGTTAAGGCACAGTTACAACATAAAAGACTGACGCAAAAGGCATATTACGACCGTTCCAGTCGTCCACTCCAGCCGCTGACAGAAGCGCAGACCGAATGCCTACAGACCCAGAAAGGCTATGACCACATGGGCACAGTCAAAGAGGTGTGCGCAGAACCAAGGTCCTATTTGGTTCAATCTGATGGAGGCCTCTACAGACGAAACCGCAGACATTTTCTACCGGTGAACGAGCCGGTGCCATCGCAACAAGTTCTGTACGACTGTGCGGATGACCCAAATGACGTGTTATGGACAGAGGATGGATACAATTGTTTAAACACTGGTCATGTGAAAGCAGACCACGAGCAGTTATGAGATCAGGACTTTGTCTCTACACAGTCAGTGATGGCAAAATCCCTTGCGAGGCCTGTGGAGAAGTCCCCTGTGAAACCAGTGCTCGTTGAGTCATCGCCTGCTAAGAAGTCTCCTGTGAAAGCTATACCTATGGCGGCATCACCTGCAAAGAGCACTGCTGAGGGGCTGTACCGAAAGCCTGCAGGACGGGTCTGCAAGCCTGTGATAAGATACATGGACTGTGAATCGGGGCAGATCCTGGACTTTACCTAACTATAACTGACATTACTCATATTTACCTAACTATAACTGACATTACTCATATTTTCCTAACTATAACTGACATTACTCATATTGCATCCTCCGCCGCTTCGCTATAGATGATAGTTTACCTTATATGCATATATACTATATACTGTATTCATATATCTTATGTCTACGCATGCTTTTATATTTAGCCAATGGGCAAAAGCCTAAGAAGGAATATTCCCTCTGGCCAACAGACTAGGAGCATATTCCTTGTTCAGAATTCACAATTTAAAAAGATATATATACCTCTTTTCCCAAGCTCTCAGTAACCTTCCCTAATAACTCTTAATGGGGTTAACAGTTAAATTCTGATTGTATATATTTTTGTCTTTGTTCGTTTTATATATTAAAAGCAAGCTATTGTTCTTGGAAGTGCAATAATTGGCAAATAAGTTGTTAGGTTATTATTAAAAATCAGATGTTGATAAGTAGTTTCTCTCTAGTGAGTGCTAAATGTTCCTGAAAAAATCTAATGATATTGTAGAAATCTAGACAGTTATTTGTGTAAAATGTATTAAACTTGTCATGATAACAGCCAAGCAAAGTGTACAGATGATATCTTTCTAATCATCTCGTAAAGATGCTCTAAATCATGAATTTCAGATAAAAAGCCAATTTACATTTCCCACTGCAAGTCATCAGACATGACATGCTCCACCATTCATGAGTCTGAACAACAAAGGAACATTAATCTCTAATTTGCAACAACATCACAGCAACATTTTAAAAATATGTTTACATGTAACATAGTGATATAATGGAATAATGCCTTACTTTTTGAGTGCATGATTTTAACCTCAATTGCTAACTAGAAACTATTATTATAATTAAATCATGGAAAGAACAGCTTTTCACATTACGAAAACCAACTCAGCCCCATTATAGGGAAACAATTTTTATTGCAGTTGGAATACGTGAATTAGGAGCAGATGCCGGTCACTTGATCCTGCTCCCCCATTCAATAAGATCGCGGCTAATCTGATTGTAACCGAATCCCTGCATTCCTATCTTTCCCTATTAATATTTCATTCTCTCAATTATCAAGAATCTCTGGAATTATAGAGACATAAAGCCGTACAGCATGGAAAAAGGCCCTTCGGCCCAACTTGCCGGCACCAACCAACATGTCCCATCTACCCTAGTTCCACCTGCCTGCATTTAGCCCATATCCTTCCAATCCAATCGTATGAATGTGCCTGCCTAAATGTTTCTTAAACATTGTGATAGTACCCGTCTCAACTACCTCCACTGGCAGCTTATTCCATACACCCACCAACCTTTGTGTGCAAAGTTTATCCTTCAGGTTCCTATTAAATTTTTCCACCCTCACACTTAAACCTATGTCCTCTGGTTATCGATGCATCCTATACTGGGCAAGAGACTCTGTGCATTTACCCGATCTATTCCTCTCATAATTTTGTATAAGATTAGACTTAACTCTACCTCAGACTTTATAATATTCAAATATTCTGCTATCACCATGCATTGAGGAAGAAAATTCCAAAGCTCCATGAGGTTCTGAGAATAAATTTCACATTCTCTCTTCAATGGGAGATCCTTTCCTCACATTTTGAGGATAGCTCAATTCTAGGTTTAAAACAATCCAAGGTGACTGCAATTCATTTCAGGGAACTGTGTCCTGAAGAGAAATTACTTTATAAGAATAAAACTAGAGGCAAATTTTGAATTATCAGACGGTTGGAGGTACACAGAAAGAAATAATGTGCATTCTATATCTTCTTTGCTTGGAAAACAAATGGGGAAAATTAATTTGATGCTTTACTGTATAATATTTTCCTATTATTTATAATGTGTGTGAGTATATTTTAGTATGTGCGTGTGTATGGGAGAAAGAATATATATATATATATATATATATACATATATATATATATATATATATATAAAATTTACTAAAAGATATGTGTATCTTAGTGTATACTAAATACTATATACTTATTTACTTTTAACAGAGATGAAATGTAACTGGGCACAAGGCTTTGATGGATGCCAGGCTTTATTTTCTGATGCCAAGGAATGTTTCTCAACGTTTATAACTTACCCATAATCTTTGAGGGAGGTTTTCAAAACATGTACTGTCCTTCCATTGATACATGATGCACACTGAAGATACTTCCCAATCTTCTCACATTATATGGTAAAATGCTGAAATAGAAAAGTGAAATGGCTTGTGTAGTCAATTTGCCTATTCATTACTGACGTATTGAGTCAATGTCAATCTTTCAGCACAGAGCAGACTCATTATTCATAATCCTAAGGTGCCATGAAAATTGTAAATCACAGTCAGGTAAAATAGGTATAGCTCAGTCAATCCAGTTAATGATTTTCTGATCAGAATTCCTCTCTGAAATATCACTCACTTTCAGGAGAAGTTGGGGTGACACATGGATTAAACATAATTCCAAAATATGCCCCATAAATTTACATTTCCTCTTATGGAGAAAAAAGCAATTTGTCGGAAGATTTCCAGAAATTTCTACATTTAATAAGATCCAAAGAAGAAAGCTGTCCTTCATCCACTCCAATATTGCCCCAAAACAATGCAAAAATATTATGTTTTATCTCAAATCATTTCAAACTAAAGCACCATATCAGTGATGTGAAGACTTCAGGTTTTGAAGAATACCTTCCAATACTTTTGGTACAATCCTAAATAATAGTACTTCTCAAATCTCTTTTGAAAAGTCACCTTCAGAGCGAGGATAGTCCCTCTCCAATCAGCTTTGCATGAAATATTCTCTCCAGATTGTATTCTCTGCGCACATTGAATGCCCAATTAAAAGACATTTATTTTGAAATAAAAATAAAAATAAAAATGAAAAGTATAAATATGTAGAGAAGCCACAGTTGAAGTCTCCATTGTCAACTCCATTGTCTGTACAGACGGTAAATCAAAAATGTGGCCTGGACCAACCACATTGACTACAACTAAGACAGCACGCCAATGCTTCTCCTTCTTCAGATGACTGAAGAAATGCATCATGTTTCCAATGGCTCTTACGAATTTCTACAGATGCACCATAGAAAATGCACTATTGGGATGCAAAACAGCTTTGTATGGAAATTGACCTTTCAAATACGTAAGATCTATTCCCAATATTCTTTGTAGCTATCCTTGTATTTTTTTAATCCACAATTTATTTGGAGCTATAACACTATGTTACACACTCTGTTTCCTTTCTCTTTTGCACTACCTGTAGTGCTGAGATATGGTATAAATTTCCTCATGTATGGCATAATGTGTCTGGATAGCACACAAAACAATGTTTTTTCACTGTATCTCTGTACACGTGACAATAATAAACCAATACCAATACCAGCACAGTGGTGCAGCAGTAGAGTTGCTGTCTTACAGTGCCAGAGACCCAGGTTAGATCCTGACTATGGATGCTGTCTGTACGGGGTTTGTATGTTCTCCTTGTGACCACGTGGGTTTTCTCCGGGTGCTCCGGTTTCCTCCCACATTCCAAAGACCTGCAGGTTTGTATGTTAATTCGCTTATGTAAATTGTCCCTGGTGTGTAGGATAGACCTAGTGTATGGGTGATCATTGGTCGGCATGGATTTGATGGAGATACACATGGACATATGAAAAAAAAGGAGATACACATGGACATATGAAAAAAAAATTTTTTTTAAAGATGGCGGCGCCCTGTACGGCAGCGGCTACTCCAGCTCCCGATAGCGATGTGCGTTTTATGTTCAATATGTTGTCTGTACTGTCACAGTCTTGTGCGAGAGTAGTCTATAACAGAACTACTCTACTTGGACTAAGAAACTTTAACCTTTCTGGAGTTACACTGGCTTTGGAACCCGAGGCACTCTGCGAGCTTGGCATCCTACACCGGCAAGACCCAGGGGCCTGCAAGGCAGCGGACTCTCCTCCCATCACAGGTCGGCACTGGAGGCGACACTGGAGGCGGTGCGCGCGGCGTGTGAGACCTAGCTTGCTGCTCAAGCGGTGTGCTAGACCTAGCAAGCGGGGAAGCTGAGCGGGTATCAACGCCAGGCTAAAAGCTAACCCCTACAGACCTGCACTTCCTTCTATTCTGCTATCCAACGTTCGTTCGCTGGAAAACAAAATGGACTACCTTAGACTGGATTTAACTACACAAAGAAAGGTCAGAGACTGCAACGCCATCATCCTCACAGAGACGTGGCTCAACAACTCCGTTTCGGACAACGCCATTCAGCTGGATGGACTAACATCATTCCGGGCGGACAGGAGTCATACTCTCAGCGGTAAATCTCGGGGGGGTGGTGTATGCATTTTCATCAATAACAACTGGTGTACAAACGCCAAAACTGTGTCAAGCCACTGTTCTGAGGATATAGAATTTCTGACAATTAAATGCCGACCATTCTACATGCCAAGGGAATTCACAGCCATCAACATCACAGCTGTGTACATTCCACCCAGTGCGAACACAAAGGACGCACTGTCTACATTGTATCAGTCTATCAGCTCAATGCAGAACTCTAACCCGGACTCTGTCTACATAATCGCTGGCGATTTCAATCAGGCCAAACTGAAGACAGTACTACCACAGCGGGGGCTTCATTTGGCCTGACTGTTTGGGTGAACTGGGGCTGGGGACTGGACATTGTGCCTTCCCCCACAGTGGAAATCACTGTGGGGGGATGATTTTTGTATGTAATTGTTTGTAATTGTATCTGTTAGTCTGTGTTCAAGATGGAGGTCGGAGGGGAGAGTGGACGCTGGCGCGGTTTCGTTGCCGCTGCTCTCTCCTCAAATTGTGCTTCTGATTTTCTTTTTTGTGTTTTTGGAAGGAATTCTGTCCCTGATTTGTGTATTGGTCTTTATAACTTATTTTTTTAAATTCTGATTATATGTTTCCTATAAATCTCTGTAAGGTGTCCTTGAGACCTCGGTATAAGGCGCCCATAAATAAAATTCATTATTATTATTATTATTATTACAAACATGTGAACTTTGCAACCAGGGGAAATAACATACTCGACCAAGTCCACACCAACATCAGACAGGCATTCAGAGCTGCTCCCCATCCCCACCTGGGGAACTCAGACCACCTCTCTGTTATGCTAATTCCAGCTTACAGACCTCTATTGACCAGGAACAAGCCGTCTGTGAAGCAGATCAGAGCATGGCCAGAGGGAGCCACCTCAGCTCTCAAAGACTGTTTCGACTGCACAGATTGGACCATTTTTAGGGAGGCTGCCACTACCAACCATCATGTCAACTTGACGGAATACACTGAATCTGTGACTGGATATATATTCAAATGCATGGAAGATGTGACCATCATCAAAAACATCACCACGAGGGCCAACAACAAACCCTGGTTCACCAGGGCGGTACGTGAGCTCCTGAGCACGGAATGCTGCTTTCAAGTCCGGGGACAAAGACGCCCTTAGTACTGCTAGGGCCAACTTGAACCGGGGCGTGAGAACAGCCAAGCGTGTCTATGGACAGCAAATTCAAGCACACTTCACAGACACTAAGGACCCCAAGCGCCTGTGGCAAGGCATCCAGTCTGTCACCGGCTACAGGCCAACACCTCTACCATGCGAGGACAACATAGACTTCCTCAACACACTTAACACCTTCTTCAACCGGTTTGAGGAAGACAACACCACCACACCAACAAAAGCCCCTCCCTGCCCAGACCATGAAACACTTCACCTGGACCCAGCTGATGTGCGGAGGACCCTACTCAAGGTGAACCCCAGTAAAGCTGCAGGTCCTGACAACATACCGGGGCGTGTGCTCAGATACTGTGCTGACCAACTCACAGATGTTCTCACGGACATCTACAACACCTCTCTGAGCCAAGCCATCATACCAGCATGCTTCAAAGCCACCACCATCATACCGCTACCCAAGAAATCCCCAGCCTCAACACTGAACGACTACCGGCCCATAGCACTCACGTCCATCATGATGAAGTGCTTTGAAAGGTTGGTTAAGCCCACATAACATCCAGTCTCCCCTCTACACTTGACCCATTCCAGTTTGCATACCGTCCCAACCGTTCCACTGATGATGCCATAGCAACAGTACTCCACCTAAGCCTGGCTCATCTGGAATACAATAACAGTTACGTGCGGTTGCTGTTCATCGATTTCAGCTCCGCCTTCAACACAGTCATCCCCCAACACCTGGTGAATAAACTCGGCGAAATAGGCATCGGCACCCCACTATGCAACTGGTTACTGGACTTCCTCACCGACAGACCACAGACAGTAAGAGTTGGCAAAAACTCATCAGAGACCACCATCATGAACACCGGGGTCCCACAGGGATGTGTGCTGAGCCCTCTGTTGTTCACGCTGATGACACATGACTGTTGTGCCAAACATAACTCGAACCACATCATCAAGTTCGCAGATGACACAACAGTGGTGGGCCTTATCAGCCACGATGACGACTCAGCCTACAGAGAGGAGGTACAACAACTCATCAACTGGTGTGACATCAATAACCTTCAACTCAATGTCAATAAAACAAAATAAATAACTGTGGACTTCAGGAAGAAACAGACAGCACACACCCCACTCACCATAAATGGCATTGCAGTGGAGTCTGTGAAAAGCACCAAGTTCCTGGAAGTACACATCACAGATGATCAGACATGGTCCACCAACACCATCTCCCTAGTCAAGAAAGCACAGCAACGCCTCCACTTCCTTCGACGGATGAGGAGAGCCGACCTCCCCCCTTCTGCCCTCACAACATTTTACAGGCGTGCCATTGAGAGCATTCTTACCAGCAGTCTCTCAGTCTGGTATGATAGTTGCTTTGCTGCTGACCAGAAGGCCCTACAGAGAGTGGTGAGGACAGCGGAGAAGATCACTAGATCACCCCAACCAGCAATCCAGGACCTATACCCATCTCGCTGTCGCAAGAGAGCAACCAATATCATCAAAGACACCACCCACCCAGCACACAAACTGTTCACCCTCCTACCATCCGGCAAGCGCTACCGCAGCATGCGGAGCAAAACCACAAGATTCAAAAACAGCTTTTTCCCTCAGGCCATCAGACTACTCAACACACTCAAGAAAATTCCATGAACATTACACAAACAAAGACCAACTGACTGTCAAATTAACTTTAACCCAATGTCTGCAGTATGCTATTTGCACTTTTCTATATTGCACCTTTTATTAATGAATATTTTATATAATGTATATGTCCATTGTCTATTTTTATTGGTATATTGTCTGTCTGTGTTATAAATATTACGTGCACATTGGAGTATGGGGAAACGCAATTTCAATCCTCTGTGTAACTACTTGTTGCATTATTTGAATTGACAATAAAGTTACTATTACTATTACTTACTACATTCATCTGACCAAGCAGATGTAACGAGATATAAAGAAAATATTCCAGAAACAGAGGGATCTGGTTAAAAGTGACATCTTGACAATCTATTCCCCATCTTGGTTTTCCCTCCTTTACTAGTCTGTTAACTTTCTCCAGTTGATTGCAGATGGAGTTTTAATTCTTGAAATTTTTCATGTAAATCCAAATAATGTTTGACCATAGGGAATATGACCATTGTAAAGTTGCAGAGATCATGTAAATAGTCATCATTGGATCAAATTTCTGGCGATTAACCTCCCATGAACTCATTGAACCACAACTACCAAGTCTATATGTTTTTTTTTAACACAATCTTGCACAGTGTAAGTTTGAAGCTTTCAACTTCATTGAAGGATAGCTGGCTCAAATGCCTTGCAGGTCGTGCATTTTGCAAATGGGGCATGAAGGGGATGCCTCGCCCTCCCTGGAAATAATGTACGACAGTAGGTTTCACACAGCTGGCTTCACATCGAAGGGGATGAAACACATGTTAGAACTATAAATAGGAGCAATGCTCTTGTTGGCATTAATTACAGACTGTCAAGAGTTTTTGGTGAGCTCAAAGGGAAATATTTCCTTTCAAATTCTCAAAGCCATGGGGATTTGTTCGAGCTGAAGTACAAATGATCGATGGTGTGTACATATGGGAAATAACAACAGATGTTGCAATATGAATGCACATGTTTTGTTTCAGACTTTGCTCTGATCGAATATGAAATCAGTCCACTTTGGCAGTGCTTTCCAGCCTTTTCCAGCATCTTTGCAACATCCATTTTTAGAATTATAGAAATTAGTCGACTGTAGAGCTCACACTTCAGGGATTACATGCAGTTTATAATAACTCAAAGCAAAAATTGTGCTGACTTAGATCTGTCATAATTAATTCCCGCGGGAAAGGTTTTATTCTTCACTCTCCACTTTGCATTAGGCGTCGTCTCCTCAGCATGTAATAGGACTTCAAACTGAAATAAAGAACCCACCATTGACATTTTAAAGAGCATTCATGATTTAGAGTCTGTTTCGAGCCAGGGTTTGATTGCACCCAATTAGTATGAGGGTAGCATTGCTGCAGCTCTTTGAGTTAGTGAACTTTTCTGGCCTGACCCAGTAAGACTGCTGAGTGCTGTATACTGATTGGAGCGGGAAGGCAGGGGGCATTTGCGAAACACAACACCATCCCTGTGAAAAACAAGGAGTCTTCAATCCATTGCTGCATCTTTCAAAGAGAAAGAAGGCATTTTGGTGGTTTACATGGGCTTTATTTCAAATGTATATGGGATGTTTTTTGTTGAAGTCTATTGTGGGCTATTCTTTAATTGAACACAAAAGTTAAATGAAGCATGAAGTGAAATATATGTCAACTGTTTCTCTGCCTGTCGATCTGAGTGGTTTAATAGCCTCTGCCATTTGAGTGCCCCATTAAAGTACGATATATAGAAAATGCGTCATTATTTACTCCCTCTCTACCGCTGGATGAAACCAAGGTAATTTTTTATTGAAGCAATTTCCTCTTCACATTTATCAGCTTTATTCAGTTCAATAGGATTTCAAAAGCTTCAGAAAAAGCTCATATGATGTAAAAATAATCTGTTGAAATTTTATAATGGTTTCCTATTCCGTTATATTACAACAAATTGACAAAACAGAAATTGATTTATAAATCCCACAATGGATAATTAAAAAAGTTGTACCCCATTATTCTCGGCCCTTGTGAAAAATAGACAGCAAGAAAATATGCACCCCCATAGCCACAACTCCCCTGTCCTTTCACATAAATGTTTCTACATCATAATTACATTCCAGGTCCACTGAACGATAGAGGAGATGCTGTGCAGAGGAAGGTCTGTGTTGACTGAAGCATTATTCCTCCTCCCTATGTGCCCACCAGAGACCCTGAAGTGACTTTATTTTTGAAATGGATGAGAAACAGATCAAAGATGTCTCACATTCTTTCAAGGTAGCTGGATGTGATGATGGCACCAGTTTTGTCTCGTACCTCAGAGCCAAAGAATCAGTGAAAGGGGAAAAGTAGACAAGTGAGCATTTCATATAAATGTCAACTTAAGCTGCTGGAGTCTGATTCCATAAAATTCTCTGCAGAAAAGATTAACCTCTGCCGCCTGAAAGAAAACTGTTTATCCCAAGTTCCTTGTACTTCAAACACATTATCAGAATACTTCATCCTGCAGCATACTTTTGAATGCACCACCCTCAGACTCGAGTTTAATCTTTAAAGCAAATAATTATTATGGGTGTTATGGTAAAAGTAAGTAAAAATAATTTAATGCTTTTTCTCACTCATTGATATCATATTACTGAAAGCAGTGTTCATATCTTATAAACCCACAAATATAGGATTCAGGAGCATGTTCATAAATCATAGGAGCTAAATTGGGCCACTTGGCCCATCGAGTCTGCTCCGTCATTCTATCATGGCTGATCTATCTTTCCCTCTCAAACCCGTTCTCCTGTCTTCTCCCCATAACCTTTGTCACCCTTATGAATCAGGAACCTATCAATCAATCTCCGCTTTAAAAATACCCATATATGGCAATGAATTCCACAGATTCACCACCCTCTGGCTAGAGATTTTCCTCCTCTTCTCGTGTCTAAAGGTACATCCTTTTTATTCCGAGGTTGTGACCTCCGGTACTAGACTCTACCACGAATGGAAACCTCCTCTCCACATCCACTCTATCCAAGCTATTCATAATTTGGAGCAGGTTAGACCACTCAGCACATCAACCTTACTTTGTCATTTAATAATATCATGGGGGTTTGATTATAGCTTCAGCTCTGTGTTCCTGTCTACTTACAGTAACCTTTTGCCTCCTTGGTCTTCAAATCATTACTACCTCGGTCTTAAAAATATTCAAAGACTGCTTTTATTGCTCCAGGAACAATACCGTTGCAGTGACTCATGACCATTTGAGAGATTTTATTTTGCCTCAACTCTGCCATAAATAAGTGACTCCATATTTTTAATAGTGACCCAGATTCTTCCACAAGATGAACAGTCTGCTGCACATTCACCCTGTCAAGAAGCTTCAGAACCCTATGTGCTTCAATTACATAGGGCCACAGTACATGACATAGAGCTTTTCTTCCATCGCCTCCACCTCTGTGCCTTCTTCTAAGGAGTCCTCACTGCCCAGTGATGACCCCTTCTCTCATCTCTAACATTCCTCCTCCTCTTGGACTTCCCCAAGCAGCCATCTAACCTTCCCTGGAGCTTTTTACCTCAAACTGCTGGTGAGATGACAACTGTCTTGACTTTCTACACCCCTTCCCTACTTTTATCTCACACCTACTGAATGTCAAGCCATCCACTCACTTCACAACAATCGTAAAATTATCTTCAAACCTGCCGACAAGGGTAGGCTGACCTCTACTGTGTTGAGACCAGACTCCAGCTCGCAGACACCTCCTCCTACCTACCTTTTAACCATGACCCCGCAGAGGAGCACCATGCCATTTTCTCCATGATTATCTCTTATTTCATCACCTCTGGTGATCTGCCCTGCACAGCCACCAACCTCATTGTTCCCCAGCTCCACATAGCCAATTTCTAGCTCCTCCCACAAGCAGAACTGCACTGGCAGACCCATTGTTTCTGCCTACTTGCAACCCAGTGGTATGAACATTGAATTATCCAATTTTAAGTAACTTTTACTTTCACTCCCCTTCTTTCCCCTCTTTAGCAACTAACTCTGATGTCTTCATCCAAGGCAAATGTCTCACAGCTGATATTGTAAGCATGGCGATGAGTGATTCCATCCCACATTCCATAAAAATTAAGTAATCTTGTTGACGAGGAGATTCTTAGTGTTCACGCATTTCCATAATAATTAGCAACATTGGGCAGAAATGCGTTTAAAACATTGCTGAAGCATTTTGCAGACTGTCGTGCTCCAAAATAGAACAGTTGTGTCTTCCATCAGGAGTGGTGCACAGAGTTTGGAAATGACAAGCTGCTAGAGGAATTCAGAAGGTCGAGCAGCATCTATGGAAAGGAATGGATGATGTTTCAGGTCAAAACCCTGCATCAGGAGTGAAAGTGGAGAGGGAAAGTAGAGAGACAGATGCTTTTTCTATGTTGTGGGTCCATCAAAGAAACACGCAATGATGCTTCTGATGATATAGAGACCGATAAAAACTGAGTGTGGCAGAGCCTGTGAGTTAACCATTACATCAGCCACTCCTTCATTTCCATTTCACAACACATATGCTATCAGGTTTCCTCCCTGATTTTCTATGTCCGATAATTAAATGTGATTGAACCTTTGTGCCCTGAGATAGTTTGGTAAATTTGGACCATTGATCACATATATGATGTCATTAGCCACATGACTGAGTAATCATGCAGGAATGTTTCTGGGCCAATCTGCTCTTAGCTGTGCACTGACCCAGCAGAAAAAACGAATGAAATTTATCAAACAGAAAAATGTCTTCTTCTGCAATCAAAGTGGAAGCCACAGTTAGCCACTTGCCCCCCTGTGCCTGCACTGTCACCTTCCTACATAACCATCCCTTTGTACCCGTTATATCCAAAAATCTATTAGTCTCTTTTTTGAATGCAGCTGATTATTATTTTTTTGTTGATAAGTATCATGGACACGAAACATTAGCTCTTCAAAAGCTGTAAAAGAGAACAGCTGACCTAATGCCTACTATTTTTCTCCCTTTCTCAGGAGATAAAGATCAAGGATGGTGTTCCTGAGTGTGGGCATCCTTTGGCACATGATAGGGGTGGACATTGGTGTTGGTTTTTCCAATTGAGCTCCACTACATGTTTGGTCAACATTTAAATATGTCCACCTGAATATGTTTCATAGGCTGACTGATCAGAAAAGATCCAGGAAAGTTGTCCAGGAAAGATCTGCTGTCCTCAATATTTCAGATGAATCACTTTTTCTTTTGTTCCTCATGAAATTATCAGAAACAAAGAGGCCGGTTGTAGTATCCCACACTGTGGCCTGATTAATATCAAATAGCATGCAGAGACTTGTGTTCAATCACACTCTTGTTTTGAATGGCTGGGGATAAGAATGAACAGCACATTTAGTAAGATGTCCTATTTACCATAGAGTGACAGAGTCATACAGCAGAGCCCACCACATTCATGCCAATCTACAGCAAACCTATTTGCCAACATTAGGATCGTAATCTTCGAAGTCTTGTATATCTATTTTAATGTCTTTCTCAATGCTTCTTAAATATAGTAATTGTATCCATTTCCAGCACTTCCTCTGACATCTTATTACAGATATCAACAATTCTCTGTCCAATAAAAACAATACAGCTAAGATCCACTTCATTATCATTGCACCTTAAATCTATGCTCCCCTCTTGTTTTGATATCCCTATAATGGAAAATGATTTGACAATCTATCTATACCTCTCATAATCATCATGTCACTCGTCAGCCTCCTTCATTCCAGATTTTTATATTTTGGCAGTTACTTATTGAAACATAAATGCATTTTTTCAGGATGCATCACAGCCTGGTTTAGGAACAGCTCCATCCAAGACCGCAAGAAATTGCAGAGTCCTGGACGTAGCCCAGATTATCACGCAAACAAACATCCCTTCCATGGACGCCATCAACGCTTCACTCTGTCTTGGCAAGGCCACCAACATAATCAAGGACCACTCTCACCCCGGTCACTCCCTCTTCTCCACTCTCCCACTAGGCAAGAGATATAGAAGTTTGAAAACGCATATCCCCAGTTTCAGAGACAGTTTCTTCCTGGCTGTTATCAGGCAACCGAGCCATCCTCTTCAGCTAGAGTGTCGTTCCGACCTACTGGAGACATTTGAACTATCTTTAATCGGACTTTATCTTGCACAAAATAATATACCCTTTATCCTGTTTCTTGTACACTGAGGATGGCTTGATTATAAACATGTATAGTCTTCTCATCGACTGGATAGCATGCAACAAATATGCTTTTCACTGTATCTCAGTACACATGACAATAAAAAAATCAAACTAAACATACATGCATCATGTACTGAAGAAAATCCTTAGATTCCTTCCATGGGAAACTCTTGCCACTCTCCCACAACCACAAAGATGCTGGCTTATCAAGCAGCACCAATGGATATGAGGACACCAAAGAGATTGTAAATCCAGGAAACTGGAGGAAAAAACTAGTTGCTGGATGAACTCTGCAAAGGGATAGTCGATCTTCTAGGCCGAGCCTCTGCACTCGGACTGAGTATAAACGGGAGAAAGCCAGTAGAAGTTGGCGAGGGGAAGGGGCAAGGCAAGAGATGGCAAGTGATAGATGGATCTCGGGGATGAGGCACTGATGGGCAGATTGGGCCAGGTGGGAGAGAGACAAGTGGAGATAGTGACAGAGGCTGGGAGATGATGTGGGGACAACAGGGTTGCAGATTATGGAATCTGATAAGAACAGAAGACGATGAGTGGAGCCAGATAAGAGAGGGATAACGGGCAGAGGAAATAGGGGGAAAGTAGAGGTGATCCATTATTTTGAGTATGCAGGTGATAGGTAGATTAATGCGGTGCGGGAGAAGAAACTAAGTAACAAGTGGATGCAGAGGATCTGCAAAAAGAGGGTGTGTATGGGAGAAGTTGGAAGGATCAAAAGATGAGAGAAAGGAACAAAGGAGATGCAGGTTACTTGAAATTGGAGAATTCAATGTTCGTGCTATTGGTTTGTAGACTATAGTGAGGTCAAACACAAACTGGAGGAACAGCACCTCATATTCCACCTGAATAGTCTGCAGCACTTTGGCTCTACTTATCATCTCCCAGCTTTTAGGTCTTCCTCCACCCTCCTCTTGGCTTTACCTGCCCATTAACCCTCCTAACCTGGATACACCCATTGCTTGATATGCGTTGCTCCATAGCGGCTGAAAATTGCATTCAACTGCAATGATCTTTACAGGTTTTGCCATGTCAATTAGTTTTAAATAACTTGCTTACTGCAATGTTATCCACACTTTGCTACTTAATGATCTGAATTACAAGACATCATTAAACAAAATTAGAGATCATGGTTGCGGGGGCAATGTATGACATAGATTAAGGTTTCTATTACAGATAGAAAAATGTGAAACAGCAGAAAGGAAGGTTGCCACCAATGAGATACTGAAGTCAAGAGTCAAGAGACTCTTATTGTCATGTGTCCCAATGAAATTCTTACTTGCTGCAGCACAACGGAATATGTAAACATAATACAAAGTGGAAGATAAAAGTTCAGTGTGTCTATAGACCATAGACCATATATACACAATAAATAAACAGATATAGTGCAATAATAATAATAATAGACTGTTAATGTTCAGAGCTTATTTGATGTTGTGTTTAATAGCCTGATGGCTGTGGTGATGAAGCTGTTCCTGAACCTGGATATTACAGATTTCAGGCTCCTGTACCTTCTTCCCGATGGCAATGGTGAAATGAGTGTGTGACCAGCATGGTGTGGGTCTTTGATGATGTTGGCAGCCTTTTTGAGGCAGCGACTGCAATAGATCCCTTCAATGTTGGGGAGATCAGAGCCCGTAATGGACTGGGCAGTGGTCACAACTTTCTGCAGTCTTTTCCACTCCTGGATGTTCAAGTTGCTGAACCAGGCCACGATGCATCCAGTCAGTATGCTCTCTACTTTGCACCTGTAGAAGTTTGAGAGAATCCTCCTTGACATACCGACTCTCCCTAATCTTCTCAGGAAGTAGAGGCATTGATGTGCCTTCCTTATAATTGCATCAGTGTGCTGGGACCAGGAAAGATCTTCAGAAATATGCACGCCCAGGAATTTGAAGTTTGTTACCCTTTCCACCTTCGTCCCGTAGATATAAATGGGATTGTGGGTCCCTATCCTTCTCCTTCCAAAGTCCGCAATCAGTTCCTTGGTAAAATTGGTGTTGAGAGGCAAGTTGTTGTGCTGACACCATTTGGTCAATCAGTCGATCACACTTCTATACTCTGACTCATCACCATCTGTGATTCGTCCCACAACAGTGGTGACATCGGCGAACTTAATATTGGAGTTCGCACTATGTTCGGCTACACAGTCATAGAGTGAGTACAACAGGGTGCTGAGCATGCAGCCTTGAGGTGCTCCCATGCTGATTGTTATCGAGGATGACATATTTCCACCAATACGGACAGACTGTGGTCTGTGGATGAGGAAGTCGAGGTTCCAATTTCAGAGGGATGCGCAGAGACCCAGATCCGTGAGCTTGGTAACCAGCTTGGCGGGATGATGGTATTAAATGCAGAGCTGTAGTCTATGAATAACAGCCTGACATACGAGTTTTTTTTGTCCAAGTGGTCCAGAGCGGAGTGGAGAGTTAGTGATATCGCATCCACTGTTGACCTGTTGTGGCGGTAAGTGAACTGCAGTGGGTCCAGGTTCTTGTCGAGGTAGGAGTTGATATGCGCCATAATCAACCTCTCAAAGCACTTCATCACCACAGACGTTAGTGCCACTGGTCGATAGTCATTGAGACAGTCACCTTGCTCTTCTTGGGCACCGGTATTATTGATGCCTTTTTAAAGCAGGTGGGAACCTCAGACCTCGGAAGTGAGAGGTTGAAAATGTCCGCAAAAACTCCAGCCAGTTGGTCTGCAAAGGGAAAGTAGAGATCTGTAGAGATCAGTTCGAGGCCCCCCAGCATCGCACAAGTTAAATCAATGATCTTGATGTGGAAACGAAGTGTAAGTATCCAACTTTGTTGATGATGTAAAGTTTGGTGTAACTGTGGTTGTGGGGAACATGAAAAGATACTCAAGGGGATGAAGTAATTGATGGATGAGGTAATTGTGGGAGGATGATATAAGAAAATAAATTATGTGAAAAAATGGGTGGTCATTCATTTTGTCAGAAAGAAAAATTGATCTAGAGTATTTTAGAAGGTGGATGGTGTCAATTTTCAGAAGGACCTAAATTAACATACAGGTAACAGTTAGCAATTATGAAGACAAAAGGCATTGCAAGGGAATTGGAATATGAGTAGAGAAGTCGTGCTCCAATTATATAGATGGGTCTGGAATACTGTGCACAAGTCTTGTCTCCCTACCAAATGGAGGAAATGCAGGCCATCACCAAGTTATGAACGCTTGACTTATGGACACCCATGCATGTGAATGTTACATAATATTATTAGATTCAAAAGTCCGACATATGTAAATACTGCAGTCTAAATTATGCAGGATCCAAGTAACTGATTCTGATTTAAAATCCAATACCTAGCAGATTTATTTTGGTACATGATTAACTTTCTTGATAACAGCTGCACACTGACTGAATACTTTCAGAGAATAATCAATGATCATTCCAAAATAATTTTCTTTTTCGATCTTTACTAATGGTTCCAACAAAAAGAATTGTGAATGTGCACATTGAAACAGGGAGCTGATTTGGGTTTACAACATAGGACACAAAGAGCTGGAGTAACTTAAGAGGTCAGGCAGCATCTCTGGAGAACATGGATAGGTGACATTTCAGATTGGGACCCTACTTCAAACTCAATGGGTCTGGCAGCATCTGTGGAGGAAAATGGACAGATGGCATTTCGGGACGGGACACTTCCATCAGTCTGAAGATGAGTCCTGACCCAAGAAGTTCTCTGAACAATTCCCTCCACAGATGCTGCTGGTCAGGAAAGTCCAGGAATCCTCCTCTTTTATTGGAAATGCAACTGGGCAGAAATTGGCATTGCACCCCACACACAGTCCTAGAGCCACTAAGATAATAGACAGAAATCATTCATCATTCATTGTATACATGTTCACCTGAGATGCTGCCTGACCTGCTGAGCTACACCAGCACTTTTAGTCTTCCTTAATATTTATATGGATCTACTTGGATGTCCATGCTATTATGGGACAAAAATGATACACTAAAGCCTTGCATCGATGGGATTAATTATTACAGACAATCTAATGTTAGGTCCTTCTTCACTGGCCCTTGTAAAGTCAGAACTAACATGGTTTCTTGCAGGTGGTCATCAGTCATTGTTATCATGATGGGGAGGGTAAAGGAAAGCATGAGACCCACCTAATCCTTCTACTATAATTTCCTAACTCAAAATAGAGCCGGAATCCTGGTTAAATGTTTGGAACCCCAATTGAATAGTATGGCTGTATGGTAACTCAAATGTCACTGTTCCTTAACTGGTACATGTGACAATAAACTGACCTTGAAACCTTGAATTGTAATTTGCTCTGAACAGTGTTCCTACCCTGGTCAAATTGTTGAATGAGGAACCTAACAAGAGTGTTAAAGGTAAGCTTAAACCAAGACTTCCCTTCTTTTGGGTTCTCCGGGCAAGAGGCATCTAATTTAACTTAACATCACAAATCTGCAAGGACTTTCTATCCCCAAACCACAAAACTTTACGATTCCTATCTCCATTCTTGACTTCTCTGTTTGTTTACATATGTAAAATACTCAAGACTTTATGTTTTACAGTGACTTCATTTTTTTTATTTTTTAGGTTGACATACTATAAGTTTAAAGTTCATTATAATTGCTACAGTAGAATAACATGTAAGTCTCAAAAAGAGGGTGCTTCCCCCCATCTCCCTCCTGACCCAAAATGTCACTAATCCATGTTCTTCAGAGATGCTGACTGACCCGCTGAGTTACTCCAGCACTTTTTTTTTTGTTTGTAAACCAGCATTTGCTGTTCCCTAATTATTACAATTAAGAATAAAGGATGATCAGCCATGATCATATTGAATGGCGGTACTGGCTCGAAGGGCCGAATGGCCTACTGCACCTATTTTCTATGTTTCTATGTTTCTATGACATACTTGTGTCAGTATCCCTGGACAAAACACTTTATTTTAGATCCTGGGGAGAGTGAAACTGCTCAGATAACATATTCATCAAGTTGGTACCACTGCTAACAATTAGTACAGTCGGTGGATGCATATGGAAACCAGCACAGAAGAGTCTCTTCTAGTCTCTCTATGACTAAGAGGAAATGAACCCTGGAACAGCACAGCCCGTGATCATAATGGACATCAGACAGACTTGAGGAGCTAAGTGCCCGCTGCCCACTTTTTTTCTGACGTTTTCATGTTCTTTTGCATCAGGGATATTGCAACTGTTGCAGAACGAATGTGCCATGGTGGGTAAAAATTTTACATTTCAGAAAAAAGTTTTAAAATGAATGCTTTAGATTAACCCGAAGAAGAAACTTAGCCTGAAACTTTGCAAAGTCACTACAAAGTCCTCTTTTCCCTTTGGGATTCTTTTGAATTTGAACTGAGAGGAATGGCCCTGAGGTAGACTGAAACAGGAAATCAGCATTTCAATATTGTTATCCATAACAATCACAGATTTATGTTAAAATACTATGGCTCATTGTGAATTAATAATGAGGCAGCAGCTTGCTGTGGGAAGAAATGTTGATGGTGAAATATTATTAATGGAACTGTAAAAAAAAAACATCATTTTGAAATATGTTATTTTCTGAATGGAACAAAATCCGTATGTGGGATCCTTGAAAAACAATGCGGGAAAATTGAATCAAATTCCTTTTTAAGAGTGAAAGCTTGCTCGGATACGGGTGCCTGAAAGTCACTTCCATGCCACCTTGAATGGTTTCTTTAGCAATTCCCGTTTTCACAAGCGTACTATTCCTAGGTTGAACACTTGCAGTTTGTTATTAGAAGTTTGCATCCTTTCTCCTCAAAGGTGATGGTGGATGGGGTAGAGATAGCATACACTCTGCGCATAGTATTATATTAGCAATGGAACAAAATTTTGGAAGTGAAGTGCAATGTGCAGTGATCAAGAATTGTTCACATGAAATCGAGGATGAATCTACTCTAAGGTATTTAGCGTATGTTTAACCAGGGATTACCAAAACTGAATACCAAATACTCTTTGTTTTTAACTGTTGGCTTGACATCAATCATCTCAATATTTCCACTCCCCTTTTCTACTCAAACTCTCCCATTACACTGATAGGATTCACACTGTTTATTCACTTGGAATTACCTTTACTCCTCAGCCTCTGGCTTTTGGATAATATAAAGTAATTATTTCAAAGTCAAGAATACAATATGAGATAAATTGGGAAGGTTTCCATTATGAGAAAAAGATTAATTAAAACAAATGTAGGTCCCTTGCAGTCAGAAACAGGTGAACTGATCATGGGGAACAAGGACATGGCAGACCAATTGAATAACTACTTTGGTTCTGTCTTCACTAAGGAAGACATAAATAATCTGCCAGAAATAGCAGGGGACCGAGGGTCAAATGAGATGGAGGAACTGAATGAAATCCAGGTTAGCCGGGAAGTGGTGTTAGGTAAATTGAATGGATTAAAGGCTGATAAATCCCCAGGGCCAGATAAGTTGCATCCCAGAGTACTTAAGGAAGTAGCCCCAGAAATAGTGGATGCATTAGTGATAATTTTTCAAAACTCTTTAGATTCTGGAGTAGTTCCTGAGGATTGGAGGGTGGCTAATGTAACCCCACTTTTTAAATAGGGAGGGAGAGAGAAAACGGGGAATTACAGACCAGTCTAACATCGGTAGTGGGGAAAATGCCAGAGTCAGTTATTAAAGATGGGATAGCAGCACATTTGGAAAGTGGTGAATTCATTGGACAAAGTCAGCATGGATTTATGAAAGGTAAATCATGTCTGACGAATCTTATCGAATTTTTCGAGGATGTAACTAGTAGAGTGGATAGGGGAGAACCAGTGGATGTGTTATATCTGGACTTTCAGAAGGCTTTCGACAAGGTCCCACATAAGAGATTAGTATGCAAACTTAAAGCACACGGTATTGGGGGTTCAGTATTGATGTGGATAGAGAACTGGCTGGCAGACAGGAAGCTAAGAGTAGGAGTAAACGGGACCTTTTCAGAATGGCAGGCAGTGACTAGTGGGGTACCGCAAGGCTCAGTGCTGGGATCCCAGCTATTTACAATATATATTAATGATCTGGATGAGGGAATTGAATGCAACATCTCCAAGTTTGCGGATGACACGAAGCTGGGGGGCAGTGTTAGCTGTGAGGAGGATGTTAGGAGGCTGCAAGGTGACTTGGATAGGTTGGGTGAGTGGCAAATGCATGGCAGATGCAGTATAATGTGGATAAATGTGAGGTTATCCACTTTGGTGGCAAAAACAGGAAAGTAGACTATTATCTGATTGGTGGCTGATTAGGAAAAGGGGAGATGCAATGAGACCTGGGTGTCATGGTACACCAGTCATTGAAAGTAGGCATGCAGGTGCAGCAGGCAGTGAAGAAAGCGAATGGTATGTTAGCATTCATAGCAAAAGGATTTAAGTATAAGAGCAGGGAGGTTCTACTGCAGTTGTACAGGGTCTTGGTGAGACCACACCTGGAGTATTGCGTACAGTTTTGGTCTCCTAATCTGAGGAAAGACATTCTTGCCATAGAGGGAGTACAGAGAAGGTTCACCAGACTGATTCCTGGGATGGCAGGACTTTCATATGAAGAAAGACTGGATAGACTCGGCTTGTACTCGCTAGAATTTAGAAGATTGAGGGGGGATCTTATAGAAACTTACACAATTCTTAAGGGGTTGGACAGGCTAGATGCAGAAAGATTGTTCCCGATGTTGGGGAAGTCTAGAACAAGGGGTCACAGTTTAAGGATAAGGGGGAAGTCTTTTAGGACCGAGATGAGAGAATCATTTTTTACACAGAGAGTGGTGAATCTGTGGAATTCTCTGCCACAGAAGGTAGTTGAGGACAGTTCATTGGCTATATTTAAGAGGGAGTTAGATATGGCCCTTATGGCTAAAGGGATCAGGGGGTATGGAGAGAAGGCAGGTACAGGATACTGAGTTGGATGATCAGCCATGATCATATTGAATGGCGGTGCAGGCTCGAGGGGCCGAATGGCCTACTCCTGTACCTATTTTCTATGTTTCTATGTTTCTATTATACCATTAATCCATTAGGACGACACGGTGGTGCAGTGATAAAGCTGCTGCCTTACAGCGCCAGAGACACGGGTTCGATCCTGACTAAGGGTGCTGTCTATATGGAGTTTGTACGTTCTCTCTGCGACCACGTGGGTTTTCTCCAGGTGCTCTGGTTTCCTCCCACATTCCAAATGTACAGGTTTGTAGGTTAATTGGCTTCAGTAAATTTGTAAATTATCCCTAGTGTGTAGGGTAGTGCTAGTGTATGGGGATTGCTCGTCAGCACGGTCTCGGTAGGCCAAAGGCTGTATCTCTAAACTAAACTAAACCAAACCAGAAAGGACCCACAATGTGGTTTGTTTTTACACCAATGCTAATAATTTATATGTGGTATTTAGTACTATTTGTGTATACAGCTTTGAATTAAGGATCACCTTTATTGATTTGTCAATGGAAAGGTCAGTCAAAAAGGGTCAAATATATGATACCACTTACCCCCCCAAAAAATTGCAGTGATTTTACCATTGAGGAAAGCAGTGAATAGATATACGACAAGGAAAGGGCCTTACTTACACATCTTACAAGAAGAAAATACAAGGATATCAGAAATGCAAAGGAAATGTTATCCAATTTAATATGTTGAAGAATAATAACATTCATCCCTTTATATAATTACATTATTCACATCCTCTGTGAATAATGTAATTATATGCTCTCACACTCCTAGCAGGGGGCCCAGTACTCAGGAAGCTTGGGTGGAAGATTGGGTTCTGATGTTGTCACTCTGCTTCTGTCTTGTATTTCCTGCTCGCACATCCCCCCTTCAAGAATCACAGTTATACTCTGTAAATCCATTTCCATGTGTTTGTTGTGTTAAATCATAGTAAAAGCCGAATGCATTGCAATCTTTTTTATGTAAACCAGCAGGAATGATAGGTGTAGGGTATATTTTCTGCAAATTGCCATTTGTTCATTTAATAAATACTGTGCCGATGAGCATTTCCAGAAATGCTATGGAGATGAGAGCGAATGGCAGTAATCACCAGGCACTGTCTGGACTAATTGTTAACGGTTCCATATCCTATTCATCTGGTTGACATATATTGCTCTGTTCATTTGTTATCTCACTCTGGTAACTTGTTTCCTTAGTCAATCTCTGTACCCAGCGATTCCCACAACCTTCAAGATTTCATTGTTTATCTTACTTGCCTTTTTCCCTCTCATGGAGTTATAATCATAGAGTCGTAGAGTTATACAGCACGCAAACAACCCTTCAGCTCAACTTGTCCATGCTGATGAAGATGACCCATCCAAGCTGGCCCCATTTGCCCACATTTGGCCCATATCCCTTTAAACCTTGTGAGAAAGAACTGCAGATGCTGGATAAAATCAAAGATAGACACAAATGCTGGTTGCTCAGCACTTCAACTCCCCCTCCCATTTCCAATCTAATATGTTGAAGAATAATAACATTCTTTCTGTCCTGGGCTCCTCCATTGTTAGTGAGGCCCAGCGCAAATTGGAGGAACCGCTCCTCATTTTTCGCTTGGGTAGTTTACACCCCAGCGGTATGAACAGCAGCTCTAATTTCAGATAGCCCTTGCTTTCTCCCTCCTTCCCCTCCCCCTTCCCAGTTCTCCTACAAGTCCTACTATCGCCGCCCACTTTCTATCTTTTTCCCGCCCCCCCCCACCGACATCAGTCTGAAGAAGGGTCTCGACTCAAAATGTCACCCATTCCTCCTCTCCATAGATGCTGCCTCACCCGCTGTTACTCCAGCATTTTGTGTCTACATTCACTTTAAAACTTTCCTAGCCATGTAGTGTCTTTTAAATTCTGCTCTAGTATCAGCCTCAACTACCTCCCTTGGCAATTTATTCCATATACCCACTACTCTCTGAGTAAAAAAGTTCCTATTAAATCTTGCCCCTCTCTCTTTAAACCTATGCCCTCTGGTTCTTCATTCCCCCATTCTGGGTAAAAGACCGTGCATTTATTCCAAAG
This sequence comes from Malacoraja senta, assembly GCA_038087875.1. Classification (NCBI taxonomy): domain Eukaryota; kingdom Metazoa; phylum Chordata; class Chondrichthyes; order Rajiformes; family Rajidae; genus Malacoraja; species Malacoraja senta. The sequence continues at coordinate 128,622,029 of CM075977.1, forward strand.
ATGAACAAGTTTGTAGGGTCATTGACTTGGTAAGATTATAAAGTGTCCCTAGTGTGTGTAAGATAGTGTTAGTATACGTGGATCAATGGTCGGCGCAGACTCAGTAGTCTGAAGGGCCAGTTTCTGCACTGTATCTCTAAATTAAACTAAATTTATAATGTCATATCAAATTCCAAACTTTCAGCATTTGTTTATTAATGACACAACTCTTTTTCTGCTCAATTAATCACCCCCTCCCATTACTTTACACTCAATCATCCTGATTACTCACCCTCACTTGTACTCTTTCTTAGCTCCAGCGAGCCTTGAGCAGTGCCAATGAATGTGTCTGACAATTAATTGTTAATATCAACTAGATTGTATCAGCTGAAAGGTCCCTTTCCCTGGCCAGAAAGGTATATTTGTGTCTCTCTGCAGCCTGCAGGTGTGTACTTGTCCACATTCTTCAATCATAGCACAAATGTCTAGTGAGATGTTTGCTCATTTTAGGAAGGTGTGTCGTCCATATCAAGACAATGTAGTGCAATCACCCTCTCAGTCTTCATATACTGCAGCTAATGAGCACCCCAGAGAGGAAAGCCTTTCTCTCCCTGTCTCGCTCTTGTTTATCTTTTTCAGAAAGGAGGAACACTGGTGACTCTCCCCAGTCTTCATTGCAGTTATTAAGGGATTGCAGTAAGAGGAAAACCATTGCAGTAAGAGGAAAATCTGACACCACTGACAGAAATTTATCTTACACTTCAAATTTTGACAAGTGTCTTCCGAGCATCATTCTTCTGGCTTCTGAGAGAAATGATTAGAAAGGTAAGAATTTTTGCAAAAATGTGCAAACAATCTTCATTACATCTATAGTCCCTCTCTATTTTTATAAAGTATCTACAGTGGCTCATTAGAATTGTATCATTGTTTTAAGATTGTAATTTAATCAATTGTCCTATAAGTGTACATTCCAATTTCATATGAACTAAAAAAAACAGGAGCTGACATCCTTTCATTGTCTTGCTTCATATCCAAATCCGGAAATACATTTTCTGAAATTATTCAGCTATTTTCTGTGCATCAAATTAATACATGCCTAAGACTCAACCAACACAATCTATGTGTAAAAATCCTTGACACCATCTTGGGAGTAGTGCTAAAGTTGAATGAGCTTTCCAACAGCCAAACTGAGAACCTGTCATAGTTATATTCAATCATAACGTCAGAAGGAACTTCCTGTTGATTGTTACCCACCGAAGCTGATCAATCTATACTTTCTCTTGTTAAGAGTCAAGAATCAAGTATCAAGAGCGTTATTTATTATGTGAACTGTCAACGGAACAATGAAATTCTTACTTGCAGCAGCATTATAGGCTTATTGACACAATACACAGATATATATATATATTAAACAACATTTAATAAATAATAACCCTCACTAGAATTGCAAAAAAAGCAAAAGTCCTTCATGCAACCAAAGACAGACCAAAGTTCATAGTTGAGGTTAGTGTTGTGTAGTGTCCAAGAGCTTTATGGCACTATTTGCCAGAGGCACTAATGGGTAGCAAGGGCCACAGAACATGCAAAAATAAACAATTTCATTGTCCATCTATTACTGATTGGTGACACTTCTGCTGAATAAATGTACTGAATTCTAAGGGCAAGATAGCAGATTAGACTTACAACTGACTCTGAGAAAAATAGATTGAGGGAATTATCTTATTCAACCTCATCCACACTTGTTATGACTTGTGCTGATAGACAATTTTTTGTGGAGTTCCTGTCCAGATCTCCACACACCACAATATTCCTTGTTACATAATGTAGCAGTTTCACAATGCTAAAATTAAGATTAATAACAAAAGTGACAAGCTTTAAAATATGGAATCCATCAAGTACTGAAACTGTCTGGAATTAAATATCGCACACAATTCAATCACCTTTAAGCCAGAGGAGCCAAATGTAAATGAGGGTTGTGGGAAAGCATGACAAGAGCACAAACAGCTGTAACTGAAAATATCTTGCGATGCAAGCAGATGCAGTAGCAAAATCACATTCTAAATACAGTGTTAAAACAAAAATCACACTAACAGGCCATGTTAACGATCCACAATTCTGCCTCATCCAATTAGCGCAGTGAGATTAGTGGCTCTTAACATCAAAGAAAGTTTAAACTAGGATTGCACCAATCAACTTCTTGCAAATGAAATCATTGGTCTGATGGAAACCTCTTCCACGGTGAGAGCTTTCCACCATGAAGGAAGATGGTGCTGTTATTGCAAACATAACATCTGATCTCAGATCTTGAGCATCATAGAAGATCTTTTGGACAGTGTTTCTGCAGCTAAATATGTTTTGTTGCTTCTTTCCTGGTCTTCATAGGGACAGACCATTTCAGCCATTGATTGATGGGAAGGTGCAAGATAGAAGAGGAGGTGTTGCATTTCATGCGGTTGCATGGGAAAGTGCTGCGGGAGAGATAAAACGGTGCAGAAAACGGAAGAGCAGATTGGGGAATCACAATGGGAATGATCCCTTCAGAGTGTTGGTAGGGAAGTGGATGACTGGTATTTGATATTGATTTGGGGTGGCATGGTGGCGCAGTGGTAAAGTTGCTGCCTTACGGTGCCAGACACTACAGGTGCGATCCTGACTATGGGTGCTGTCTGCACAGAGTGTGTATGTTCTCCTCATGAGGATAAGCTTCTTCACCCAGTGACTTGTGAATCTGTGGAATTTTCTGCCAGAGAAGGCAGTGGAGGCCAATTCACTGGATGTTTTTCAAGGGAGAGTAGATTTAGCACTTAGGGCTAACAGTATCAAGGGATATGGGAAAAAGCAGTAACAGGGTACTGAGTTTGGATGATCAGCCATGATCATATTGAATGGCGATGCTGGCTCAAAGGGCCAAATGGCCTACACCTGCATCTATTTTCTATGTTTCTATGTGATCATGTGGGTTTTCTTTGGTTTCTCCGGTTTCCTCCCGCACTCCAAAGACGTACAGGATTGTAGGGTAATTGGTTTTGGCAAGTTGTAAAATTGTCTCAAGTGTGTGTAGGTCAGTGTGCAGGTATCGCTGGTCGGCATTGACTCAGTGGGCTGAAGGCCCTGTTTCCACATTGTATCTCTAAAGTCTAAAGATTTATTAGCACGTGTACTGAGATACAGGGAACAACTTTCTTTGTGGATTAACTATGCAAATCATACCATACATGATTACAATCCAACCACACAAAAATACAACAGGCAAAAGAGAGAGAAACAGTGCAGAATATAATGTTACAGCTAAAGAGTAAGTGCAGACAAAAAAAGGTGCAAGGGCTGCAATGAGGTAAATTGGGAGATTTAGCAGATGTGAGGTCTATTCACTGGGCTGATAACAGTAGGGAAGAAATGGTTTCTGAATCTGGTGGTGTGTGCTTCAAGCTTTTGTATCTTCTGCCTAGTGGGAGAGGGGAGAAGAGAAATGATCTGTCTGGTTTCCGAACTTTGTTGAAGGTGGAGACCACTGAAAACCACTGAATGTAGATGATAGAGGGATGACCTCTTTAATTTCTTCATCCAGTGGTCCAGTTTAGAGTATGCCTATCCACGTAACCTATCCACGTCATCCTACAGCCTCATATCATCCTCATCGCAGCTCACACTGCCACCCAGCTTTGTGTCATCTGCAAACTTGGAGATGTCACATTGAATTCCATCTCAATCGTTAATATATATTGTAAATAACTGGGGTCCCAGCACCGAGCCGTGCGGCACCCCACTAGTCTCTGCCATTCTGAAAAGGACCCGTTAATTAGAAACATAGAAACATAGAAACATAGAAAATAGGTGCAGGAGGCCATTCGGCCCTTCGAGCCAGCACCGGCATTCATTGCAATCATGGCTGATCATCCCCAATCAATAACCCGTGCCTGCCTTCTCCCCATATCCCTTGACTCCACTAGCCCCTAGAGCCCTATCTAACTCTCTCTTAAATCCATCCAGTGATTTGGCCTCCACTGCCCTCTGTGGCAGGGAATTCCACAAATTCAGAACACTCTGGGTGAAAAAGTTTTTTCTCACCTCAGTCTTAAATGGCCTCCCCTTTATTCTAAGACTGTGGCCCCTGTTTCTGGACTCGCCCAACATTGGGAACATTTTTCCTGCATCGAGCTTGTCCAGTCCTTTTATAATTTTATATGTTTCTATAAGATTTCCCCTCATCCTTCTAAACTCCAGTGAATATAAGCCTAGTCTTTTCAATCTTTCCTCACATGACAGTCCCGCCATCCCAGGGATCAATCTCGTGAACCTACGCTGCACTGCCTCAATCACAAGGATGTCCTTCCTCAAATTAGGAGACCAAAACTGTACACAATACTCCAGATGTGGTCTTACCAGAGCCCTATACAACTGCAGAAGAAATTCCCACTCTTTGCTTCCTGTCTGCCAACCAGTTCTTTATCCATATCAATACCCTACCCACAATACCATGCGCTCTAATTTTGCATACTAATTTCTTCTGTGGGACCTTGTCAAAGGCTTTTTGAAATTACAGATACACCACATCCACTGGCTCTCCCTTATCCATTCTACTTGTTACATCCTCAAAAAATTCCAATAGATTAGTCAAGCATGATTTCCCCTTCATAAATCCATGCTGACTTTGACCGATCCTGTCACTGCTTCCCAAATGGGATGCTATATACCATCTTTAACAATCGACTCAAGCATCTTCCCCACTACCGATATAATGCTAACAGGTCTATAATTCCCTGTTTTCTCCCTCCCTCCTTTCTTAAAAAGAGGGGCTACATTGGCTACCCTCCAGTCCACAGAAACTGATCCAGAGTCGAGAGAACATATGAAAATGATCACCAGTGCATCCACGATTTCTAGGGCCACCTCCTAGAGTACTCTGGTCTAATCTAAAACAGCATTGGTGTGGTGATGCGGCATCTTTGAAACAACATCATTTTGAAATGAATTACATTTTGCCACATAAGAACATTTGAAATGGTAATGTGTAACTGTACAATAAACAGAATGCATCATGCAAGTATTGCTATTTTCCTTGACAGCTGCTATGGTAGTTTCATTTTCCATCCATATTGTATATCTATTTGGCTCTGTGCAGCAATGTACCTTTGCAAGTCTGGAGATAAAGGCATACATTTGAGTCATGATACCTCTCAGACATTCATGTTTGTTGACTAAACAGTGTGGCAACCAAGCCAAAGAAACATCCATGAGTGCATGAATATATATCAAGAGTTTATTGTACAGTCACACCAGCCTGCGCTTGGTCCATATCCCTCAGCCTGCGCTTGGTCCAGATCCCTCCAAACCTCTCCTATCCATGCACCTGTTTAACTGTTACATAAAAGATGGGATAGTTCCAGCCTCAACTACATCCTCTGGCACTTGTTCCATACACCCACCACCCCTTGTGTGAAAGTTACCCCACAGATTCCTATTAAATCTTTTCCCCTTCACCTTGAACATATGTCCTCTGGTCCTCGATTCCCCTACTCTGAACAAGAGATTCTGTGCATCTACCCAATCTATTCCTCTCATGATTTTGTATACCTCTATAAGATCCCCTCATCCTCCTGCGCTCCATGAAATAGAGACTCAGCCTCCTCAACCTCTCCCTATAGCTCACACCCTCTAGTCCTGGAACCATCTTCATAAATCGTTTTTGAACTCTTTCAAGCTTGACAATATCTTTCCTTTAACATGGTGACCAGAACTGAACACAATATTATAAATGCAGTCTCACCAGCATCTTATACAATTGCAACATGACCTCCTAACTCTCAGGCACCTCCTCCTACTTATCCTTGGACCATGACCCCACAAACGAGCACCAGGCCACTATCTCTATTACTATCACTGACATCATCACCTCTGGCTCCCTGCCCTCCCAAGCCTCCAATCTCATCGTTCCCCAGCCCCGCACGGCCCGATTTTACCTTCTCCCCAAAATCCACAAACCTGACTGTCCTGGCAGACCCATTGTTTCTGCCTGTTCATGCCCCACCGAACTTATTTCCACATACCTCGACTCCATCCTATCCCCCCTGGTTAAATCTATCCCTACTTGTGTTCAAGACACCTCACATGCTCTTCGTCTCCTCCATGACTTCCGTTTTCTAAGCCCCCATTCCAGCATCTTCACCATGGATGTCCAGTCACTCCACACCTCCATCCCCCACCAGGAGGGTCTTAAAGCCCTATGTTTCATCCTTGACCGCAGAACCAACCAATCCCCTTTAACTGATACTCTCCTCCGCCTAGCAAAGCTGGTCCTTGCCCTTAACAACTTTTTGTTTGACTCCTTCTATTTCCTCCAAATGCAAGGTGTAGCTACGGGCACGCGTATAGGGCCCAAGCTATGCCTGCCTCTTTGTAGGGTACGTCGAACAATCTTTGTTCGAGGCGTACCATGGCCCTATCCTCGAACTCGACCTCCGCTACATCGATGACTGCATTGGTGCTACCTCCTGCACCCATACAGAACTCACTGACTTCATCCATTTCACCACTAACTTCCATCCGGCATTCAAATATACCTGGGCCATTTCTGACATCTCCCTACTGTTTCTAGACCTCACTATCTCCATCGCAGGTGACAGGCGACTGACCGACATCTACTATAAACCCACAAAGCCATTCTTCCATTAGAAATGGGTTCCAAAAGAAACATTACATTAGAAAATAATTTGATGCCATGGAAAGCAAAAGCAGTACAAAAGTTAAAGCCCTGTCCCACGGTATGAGTTCATTCCAAGAGCTCAAGAGGGATATGGACCAAGCGCAGGCTGGTGTGACTTAAATAAATCAAACTCGTGGGAAGCACGGAGAATGAACGTAGCGGGTATGTCAGAGCTCAGGGACGTCTCTGAACGGCTCATAACGCTATGGGCAGGTACTCGGGAAGACTCGCTAACGGCAGGTAAGCACAGGAAGACTCGTGAAAATGTTTCAACATGTTGAAAAATGTCCACGAGAGCCCCGAGTACCGATGAGTGTCCATTACCGTAAATCTCCGAGTTTGAATCAGGGCAAACTCGGGTGGAGCTCTTGGAATGAACTCGTACTGTGGGACAGGGCTATTATAAGATTGAAATGATCCTAACCATTGATAATTGTAACATAACAGATTTGTAACAAAAACAGAGATGTGGGATGAATGTCAGGGTCTTATTGAAAAATGTATCTCCATGTGCAACTTTGAGGCCTTCCAGATTTTGCACTTTATGATAGTTTTTTTGTGGTTTAATTGTCACGTGAATTTAGAGTTATTACTGCATCTGTACAAAATGTCAAACTCGATCTTTTATGCATGGTTGCAATGTCTATAGAGGTGGCATTAAGGATTGCTGAGGAGTTTCATCCAATGGAATGTACCAACTTGACCGTGCTTTACAGTCAGGGCATTGGTCATGAATATTAAAGTTCCAAAGCACACATTGCCATGTTTTGTGCTAAATCAGCGAATAGTACCACAGTCCAAAACAGGTTGTACGTCTGCTGAGTTGCTCATACACAGAAGAGACAGAACATAAGTGTGGCACATTGGTGCAATTAGGTCAGCTCCAGTGACCATCTCCCCATGTCTACATGGGTTTCCTAGGGTGCTCTAGCATCACCTCACATCCCAAGGGTGGGTAGGTCCACTGTAAATTGTCTACTGTACATTATGTCTACTGTACATCATGTGCAAGTGAGTGGTGGAATCTGAGGGAGATGATGGGAGTGTGGGGATAATAAAATCGAATTATGTTAGGGTTAGTGCAGATGGGCACTTGATGGTTGGCATCAACTTGCTCCACAATTGACCTTCGTTCAGCCAAATCTTGAGGGGAAAATTGGAAGCCAGACAGTTGAGACAGAAACAAAACTATAGTACATCTTGGAGAGAAATGGCAAACTCAGTTAGAAATTGGAAAGTATGATGTTGTGGGAATTACAGAGACATGGCTGCAAGAGGGCCATGGTTGGGAACTGAATATTCAAGGGTATACGTCCTATCGAAAAGACAGACAGGTGGGGGGAGGGGATGGGGTAGCTCTGTTGGTGAGGAATGAAATTCAGTCCCTTGCGAGGGGTGACATAGAATCTGGAGATGTAGAGTCAGTATGGATAGAACAGAGGAATTGTTAGGGTAAGGACCCTAATGGCCCCCAAACAGTAGCCTGGATATAGGGTGCAAGTTGAAACAAGAGTTAAAATTTGCATGTCGCAAAGGAAATGCTACGGTTGTTATGGGAGATTTCAACATGCAGGTAGACTGGGAAAATCAGGTTGGACCTGGACCCCAAGAAAGGGAGTTTGTAGAGTGCCTCTGTGATGGATTCTTAGAGCAGCTTTTACTGGAGCCTACCAGGGAGAAGGCAATTCTGGACTTAGTGTTGTGCAATGAACCGGATTTGATAAGGGAACTCGAGGTAAAAGAGCCATTAGGAGGTAATGACCATAATATGATAAGTTTTAATCTACAATGTGAGAGGGAGAAGGGTAAATCAGAGGTGTCGGTATTACAGTTGAGCAAAGGGGACTATGGAGCCAAGAGGGAGGAGTTGGCCAAAGTTGACTGGAAAGATACCCTAGCAGGGATGACAATGGAACAACATTGGCAGGTATTTCTGGGAATAAAATACAGAAGGTGCCGGAGCGGTTAATTCCAAAGAGGAAGTAAAATTCCAAGGGGAGTAAGGGGCGACCATGGCTGACAAGGAAAGTCAGGGAGAGTATAAAAATAAAAGAGGAGAAATATAACATAGCATAGATGAGTGAGAAGCCAGATGATTGGGTATCTTTTAAAGAGCAACAGAAGATAACTAAAAATGCAACAAGGGGGGAAAAGATGAGGTACGAAGGTAAGTTAACCAAGAATATAAAGGAGGATAGTAAAAGCTTCTTTAGGTATGTGAAGAGGGAAAAAAACTAGTTAAGGCCAAAGTTAGACCCTTGAAGACTGAAAAGGGTGAATTTATTATGGGGAATAACAAAATGGCAGAAGAGTTGAACAGGTACTTTGGGTCCGTCTTCACTAAGGAGAACACAAACAATCTACCTAATGTACTAACCGGAGGATCTGGGGTGGCGGAGGAACTGAAGGAGATTCACATTAGGCAGGAAATGGTGTTGGGTAGACTGATGGGTCTGAAGGCTGATAGATCCCCAGGGCTTGATGGTCTGCATCCCAGGGTACTTAAGGAAGTGGCTCTAGAAATCGTGGACGCATTGGTGATCATTTTCCAATGTTCCATATATTCAGGATCAGTTGCTGTGGATTGGAGGGTAGCTAATGTTGTCCCACTCTTTAAGAAGGGCGGCAGAGAGAAAACAGGGAATTATAGACCAGTTAGCCTGACATTGGTGGTGGGGAAGATGCTGGAGTCAATAATAAAAGATGAAATAGCAGCACATTTGGATAGCAGTAGTAGGATCGGTCTGAGTCAGCATGGCTTTACGAAGGGGAAATCATGCTTGACTAATATTCTGGAATTTTTTGAGGATGTAACCAGGATAATGGACAATGGAGAGCTAGTGGATGTAGTGTACCTGGACTTTCAGAAAGCATTTGATAACATCCACATAGGAAATTAGTGGGCAAAATTAGAGCACATGGAATTGGGGGTAGGGTGCTGACATGGATTTTAAAAAATTGGTTGGCAGACAGGAAACAAAGAGTAGAAATTAACGGGTCCCTTTCGGAATGGCATGCAGTGACTAGTCGGGTACCGCAAGGCTCGGTGCTGGGACCACAGCTATTTACAATTTATATTAATGATATGGATGATGGGATTCAAAGTAACATTAGCAAATTTGCAGATGATACAAAACTGGGTGGCAGTGTGAACTGTGAGGAGGATGCTATGAGGATGCAAGGTGACTTGGCCAGGTTGGGTGAGTGGGCAGATGCATGGCAGATGAAGTTTAATGCGGATAAAGGTGAGGTTATCCACTTTGGTAGCAAAAACAGGAAGGCAGATTATTATCTAAATGGCGTCAAGTTGGGAAAAGGGGAGGTACAACGGGATCTGGGGGTCCTTGTTCATCAGTCTATGAAAGTAAGCATGCAGGTACAGCAGGCAGTGAAGAAAGCGAATGGCATGTTGGCCTTTATAACAAGAGGAGTCGAATATAGGAGTAAAGAGGTCCTTCTGCAGTTGTACAGAGCCCTAGTGAGACCACACCTGGAGTATTGTGTGCAGTTTGGTCCCCTAATTTGAGGAAGGACATTCTTGCTATTGAGGGAGTGCAGCATAGGTTTACAAGGTTAATTCCCGGGATGGCGGGACTGTCATATGCTGAGAGAATGGAGCAGCTGGGCTTGTACACTCTGGAGTTTAGAAGGATGAGAGGATTCTCATTGAAACATATAAGATTGTTAAGGGTTTGGACACGCTAGAGGCAGGAAACATGTTCCCGATGTTGGGGGAGTCCAGAATCAGGGGCCACAGTTTAAGAATAAGGAGTAAGCCATTTAGAACGGAGACGAGGAAACACTTTTTCTCACAGAGAGTTGTGTCTGTGGAATTCTCTGCCTCAGAGGGCGGTGGAGGCAGGTTCTCTGGATTCTTTCAAGAGAGAGCTACATAGGGCTCTTAAAAATAGCAGAGTCAGGGGATATGGGGAGAAGGCAGGAATGGGGTACTGATTGGGGATGATCAGCCATGATCACATTAAATGGCGGTGGTGGCTCAAAGGGCCGAATGGCCTACTCCTGCACTTATTGTCTATTGTCTATTGTCATATTGACTGGTTGCATAACGACCTGGTTTGGCAACTCGTACACCCAGGAATGAAGATCACAGAGAGTGGTGGACACTGCCTGATCTATCACGGGTACTGAACTCCCAACCATCGAAGGGATCTGTAGGAGGAACTGCCTTAAAAAGGCAGCCTGTATCATTAAAGACCCACATCATCCTGGCCACACTCTCATTTTACTCCTACCATAAGGAAAATGATACAGGAGTCTGAAAGTTGTGACACGTTCTATAACAGTTTCTACCCAACAAACATCAGGCTCTTGATACAACACCAACCTCAACTATGAACCATAATCTGTCTTTGGCTGCACTAAGAATTTAGTGGTGTTTTTTTGCACTTGTACCGGAGTTATTCATTTATGGCGTTTTTGTTTGTTATATTATCTGTGTGTGTTCTGTTTGCCGGTCTTTTATGCTGCTGCAAGTAAGAATTTCATTATTCTGCTGTTGGTGCACATGTCAATTCGGCATTCTTGACTCTTAAGCACCATTCTTTCATCTTTTCCTCGCTTTCAATCATTCGCGTGTTCTTCAATATTCAGGTATCATTTATGTCATCCTGCAGCCATGACACTGCAATGACTGACAGATCATACCTGCTTACTTATATTTGCACTCCCAGTTCATCTGCTTTGCTTTGAATAGTACATGCAAGGTCTGTTATGTCTTCATATATCCCTTCATATATTTGGATCTGCTGCAAGACATGTGATTATATCCATAAATATTGCAAAGAGTGCTTTCATTAAGCAGCCAATAGGAGCACTCAAGAAAAGCTCATAACATATGATGAGCATTTGACTGCACTGGGCCTATAATTCCCTGGAGTGTAGAAGAATGAGGGAGGACCTCATTGAAACATCCAGAATAGTGAAAGGCTTAGATAGAGTGGACATGGAGAGGATGTTTCCACTAGTGGGAGAGTCCAGGACTAGAGGTCATAGCCTCAGAATTAAAGGATGTTTTTTTAGGAAGGAGATGTGGAGGGATTTCTTTAAGGGCCTGTCCCACGGGCATGCGACTCCATGCGGCAAGCGCGACCTAACCGCAAGTGGGGGCCGCGCGGGTGCTGAGCGGAGATTGAGTGATCCCCGTACAGGGCCGGTCCCACCAGCATGCGGCTGCATGCGGCAAGCGCTACCAAATGGTAAGCGGGGGCCGCGCGGAGGTCGAGTGACGTCAAGACGGTGCGTACGATGGCGAGGCGGTGCGCACGGCCGTTGAGGCGGTGCGCACGGCCGTCGATGCGGCGTGCACGGCCTCGATGCGGCTGCGTCCGGCTTTGAGGCGGTGCGCACGGCCGTCAATGCGGCGTGCACGGCCTCGATGCGGCTGCGGGGTGGCAGGCCGTTGCCGCACGGAATTTTTGAACACGGTCATTTTTTCGGAGCTCCGTGCGATGTCGGGACCAGCTCCGCTCAACTCCATACGGCTCCGGCGATCGAAGTGGGACCGGCCCCGTGACCTCCGCGCGGCCCCCGCACAGCCCCCGCTTGCGGTTAGGTCGCACTTGCCGCATGGAGTCGCATGCCCGTGGGACAGGCCCTTTAGTCAGAGGGTGGAGAATCTGTGGAATTCTTTGCCACAGAAGGCTGTGGAAGCAAAGTCAGTGGATATATTTAAGGCAGATAGATAGATTCTTGATTAGTACGGGTGTCAGGGGTTATGGGAAGAAGTAATAGGATAGAAAATGTTCTCCCCATAACCTATGTTCTATGTTCTGAGGCAGGAGAATGGGAGGAGGGAGAGATAGATCAGTCATTATTGAATGGTGGAGTAGCCTTGATGGGTCGAATGGCCTAATTTTACTCTTATTACATATGATCTTATGATGATTCAATTGTTTATTCTGGACTCTGTATCTTTCCCTTTGCTCTACCAGTTACACTCAAATTTGGGTTGATTGCATTTATGAATCGTATTATTTGATTGGATAGCATGCAAAACAAAGCTTTTCATTGTACCTCGGTACACGTGACAATAAAAAAACTTAAACCAATGATTCAATTATACATTATTGTAACATGCACATCGGTACAGTGAAATGCTTTATTTTGCATACAACCCAGTAAAATCCTAAAGCAGACCTCACCTCGGCAGTACATAAGTGTCACCATGTTTCGGCACCAATAAAATTACATTAAAATGTGGCGACATGTGTACTGCCTAGGTGAGGTCTAGGAGTGCAGGTACATAGTTCATTGAAAGTGGCATCACAGGTAGAAGGGGTGATCCAGAAGGTTTCGACACATTGGCCTTCATCAGTCAGAGTATTGAGTATAGAAGTTGGGAGGTCATGTTGCAATTGTATAAGACATTGGTGAGACCATCTTTAGAGTATTGTGTTTTGGTTGCCATGTTATAGGAAAGATGTTGTCCAGCTGGAAAGGGTGCTGAGAAGATTTACGAGGATCAGGTAAATGCACAAAGTCTTTGCCTAGAGGTTTAAGGTGTGGGGGGGGGGGGGGAGATTACATAGGAAACCAAGGAATACTTTTATTTTGTACAATGGGTGGTGGGTATATGGAACAAGCTGCAGGAAGAGGTAGCGAGGCAGGTACTATCATTACTTTTCAGAGACATTTAGACAGGTACATCGATAGGATAGGTTTACGGGGATATGGGCCATGCACAAGCAGGTGGGACTAGTGTAAATGAGACATATTCGGCCTAAGGGCCTGTTTCTATGCTGTATTACTCTAGCGTCTGTTAAAGCTTCCCTATCCATATACCTGGAAAAATGACTTTTCAGCCTCCCTTCCATTGACCCCATCTATACTTGGGGTCATTGGGGGCTGTCCCGAGGGATGCGCACCTTCGGCCGCTTACAACTTGGTGCTCGGGTTCAGATTACCCAGTTACCTATGACTTGTGTGGGAAAAAGACCCCCACTCTCCCGTCTCCACCGGCCAGTGATGTAATGGACGCGGGGGTCTGGACCAATCGCTGACAAGTCCCCACCCCCCAGGCAACATCAAGTCCGTTATTTTACTTTTCTGTTGAGCGGCCATTCGGTGAGTTCGCTTTTAGGCGACGCAGCCTTTCGGTTAGTTGGCTTTTAGGCGCCCCGCCTTTTCAGTTAGTTGGCATTTCGGCTTTGTACGCTTTCGGTTATTTGGCGTTTCAGCATAGTTTCTATTCGGCTATTTGGCTTCCACTTCTTTGCTTTGGCTTCTCGTCCTTCGACACCATGTCCTGGTACCACACCTGACATTGATAAACTAAACTATACCTCAGCTAGTTCCTCTGGCAGATCGTTTTACATACCCATCACCCTCTGTGCGAAATGCTGCCCCTTAGGTTCCTATTAATTTTTTTCCCTCTCACCTATGCACTCTAGTTCAATTTCCCTACCTTTGAAAAGACTGTGCATTCATCCTCTCTATGTTCCTCATAATTTTATACACCTCAATAGGATCACCCATCAGTCTCCTAAATTCTTATCATTATCTACTTTTATATTTCTAGTTAGCTTTACCTTATTCTCCAATTTCACTTTCCTTGTTAACCGTTTAGGTATTTACTGCTGTTTCAATGTTTTGAACCAAATTGTATGCTTTTACTTTATGATGAATACAATCATTTGCCAGTTAATCAGAGACCTTGGGCCTTCCCCTTGGAATTTTCTTTCTTGTTTAAATGTGTCTGTTCTGTGTTTTCGGAAAGATCTCCTTTAAATATCTGCCTTTGCATCTCGATTGACTGATCCCATGGCTCAGTTTGCCAGTTCCCTTCAGCTCAATCTATTTTCATGTCTTCATAATTGTCCTTATTTAAGTTTAAAATACTAGTTGGACTCATTCTTCTCTCCAACAAACTGAAAGTAATATTCAATCATTTTATGATTTTTTTTTCTGCTTAAGGGAGCCTTTTCAATGAGGTCATTAATTAATTCCAACTCATTGCACATTATCATGTCTAATACATCCTTCTCCCTGGTGTGCTATAGCACTTGCTGCTCTAAGAAACTATCATGAAAAAGCTGCTAATTCCCCATGTTGGCAATCTTTGTCTATTTGATTTTTCAAATGTACATGTAGTTTAAAATTCACTAGGATTATCATTCTGTCCAGCTCTCTTTCATTCTCTGTCTTTCTATTTGGTTATTATAAGGGGGCCTGTGCACCTTCCCTTGAGTAACTTCTTGCCTTTACTATACCTTATCCCCATCCAAACAGCTTCCACATACTGGCTTCCTGAACCTTTGCCAACCTACCCAATTGCTTTTTGCCTCTCGTAAATGAACAGGGTCACTCTTTCACCTACAGAATTGCCTTCATGTTAGGAAGCAGTGGGTGATGGTGGAAGGTTGTTTTTCATATTGGAGATCTATTGTGCGGTATTGCATTTTGGGAAGTCTGGACCTTCAGTGTGACTGGTGGGGCCTTGGAAAGTGTTGCAGAGTGGAGGGATCTCAGAGTGCAAGTACATAGTTCCCTGAAAGTGGGACTGCAGGTAGATAGGGTAGTAAAGAAAACTTTTGGCACATGGCCTTCAGAAAATTGTGTATACAAGTTGGGACGTTATATTACAGTTGTACAAGATGCTTTATTATTGGATTAGTGTGTTCAGCTTTGTTCATCCTGCTTTGGAAAGATTATGTTGGAAAGAATACAACGAAGATTTACAAGGATGTTGCCAGGACTCAATGGCTTAAGATACAGGGAGAGAAACATAGAAACATAGAAAATAGGTGCAGGAGTAGGCCATCGGCCCTTCGAGCCTGCACCACCATTCAATATGATCATGGCTAATCATCCAACTCAGTATCCTGTACCTGCTTTCTCTCCATATCCCCTGATCCCTTTAGCCACAAGGGCCACATCTAAAAGCCCTGTTACACTGTGCGAGCTGACCCACGAGGTACCCCGAGTGAAAGACTCGTGGTTGCGTACGAGACTACAAGTTTATGATCCAGAGTTTAACCGAGTTCCCACGGGTATGTCTAAGTTTGCAGTTTACTTCTCATTTCTGCGATGTTCCAAGTTAGTCTCCCGAGTGTACCAAGTTCCTCTCCCGTTAATCCTGAGGCAACAATGTATATCGACGTGTTGTAAAATCATCACATGTTAAAAAAATGATGTCATGCTTTTTTTTAACATACTATAAAAAGCCTGCCTTGTTTAAATTGGCTGTTGAATCTCCTGTTGAATCTCCTGTTGCCTCTCCTCCTCCTCCTGTATGACTATAGCCTCCATGGCAGGTTTTTTGTAAGGCTCTGCACTTCCCTTTCGTCGAACTTTTCTGGGAGCCATCTCTAGCAAGCTTCTTATCAAAAAGATTCACCAGCAATGAGGTGAAACGCCCAAGATTGACCCAGGTCACATGCTGATGTTGAAGCCACCTTTTTTTCCCTCTGTCCAGCTGACGAGTTCAGAGTGCACATGAGAGTCACCGGAGTCATGTCTGATTGCCTGGGCAGCCTACCAGCTTCCACAGTCTACATCGTACAAAGCATCATATTGTGATGCATCAATGCCTGTTTTGGGAGCAGCTTTGCCCTAGAGCGCAGTATATATTACAGAGACTTGCAAATGTAGTGCAGTCTATTACACAGGCCAGCTTTCCCCCTATCAACTCAATCTACACTTCGACCTGCTTCGGGAAGCAGCCAACGTACCATTCCTTCCTCTCCTTTCACCCCGTGAGCAGATAATACAAACGCTCACATACACGTACTACCTGATTCAGGGACAGCCCCTTCCTCACTGTCATTAGATTGCTGAAACGGAAGTTTTTCGGTGTGTGAAGAAGGGTCTCGACCCGAAACGTCACCCATTCTTTCTCTCCAGAGATGCTGCCTGTCTCGCTGAGTCCAGCATTTTGTGTCTATCTTCTCATAACTGAAGTCCTGATCTCCTGATATACCCCATTACAGCTCTTGGACAAAAAAACTCGAAACTTTGTTGTGTTGTATCTGCACGCTGGTATTTTTTTCTGTTTGCGCTAGCTATTCATTGCACTTATGCATGGCTTTATTTCAAAACTCGCAAACATTCAGGTGACAAAATAACCCAATATCAATACCATGTCTGCCTCATCCCAGTTTATGGGGGGGGGGGAGGGGGTAGGATCATGATATGAATCTGTGCCAAGTCTCCGGGTTCGTGATCATACCAGTAATATTGTGAGATCGACATACTGTTGGCACTCGCAATATTACTGGCATTATCACTAATCAATTATTACATCTCAGAATTTGTGTAACAATATTTCTTGTTCCCCGGGAACATTAGCACTTTAACACTGCACTTTGGGATCTTATTTGCCATCGGGTAAAAGATTGTGATTATGGTCATGTTAAGAATTAAAAGTCATAAAATCAATGTGTGAAATGTGATTCTTATTTTTCAAAGTCTCTCATAGGAAACAATGAGCGTATAGAGCCCAGGGAGAGGGGGAGAAAGGGACGTACACTCACAGAGGCAGAGTCTCTCAGCCTGTGTGAGAGGGAGGGAGGGAGAGAGACACACACACACACACAAGGTGGATGTGAAATCTCACCTACCTGTTTCAGTGACAGGCACCCGCAGCCAGTGAATGAAGACACCCCCATCTGTCTCCCCCCTCCTCTCCCTCCACTCCCTCTCCTCCTCTCCTCCACCCCCCCTCCCCCAATTTGGAAATGTCATCCCATCACCCATTCCTTCTCTCCAGAGATGCTGCTTGCCCGCTGTTAAAGAGTTCCCACTTGCAGCAGCATAACAGGCCAGTAAACACAATACTCATAGATAATATACTAAACAAAGAAAATATATATTAAAAAATCCAGTATTATTGCAAAAATCCCAAAGTCCTTAGTGCAACCAAGGCAGTTTGTAATTCATAGTTTAGTTAGCATTTGTAGCGTTCAAGAGCCTGATGGTTGTTGGGAAGAAGCTGTTCTTGAACCTGGAGGTCATGGTTTTCAGATTCTTATACCTTCTGCTCAGCAGGAATGAAATGAGAGCATGGCCAGGGTAGTGTGGGTCCATGACAATGCTGGCTGCCTTTTTGAGGCAGCACCTCATATAGAACCCTTTGATTCAGTAAAGTTCAGTAAAGAGATCGGGAATCTGGCATCATGGCTTGAGAATAAAACCCAGCCTTTAACATCCGCATAATGAAAGAGTTGGTGTTGTCCTACGGAACAGGGGTGCAGGAGAGGTGAACACAACCCTGTCTTCTTCAACAGCACTGGTAGAGATGGCTTCTGGACGTGACTGGCAAACCTCAGATTAGGCTGCCATGAAGTGTCATAAAATGTTCTCACGCTGTTCCTCAATACTGGTTTGTCTTAAGGTTGTGAGCTCAGTCCCAAATACACAAAATGTATATATAAACTTCAAGCAATTTTTTTCTTTTCAACCCACTCTGTCACCTTATCAATAACTTTTACTTTGTTAAGCAGAATTTGTCTTTAAAAAGTCTAAGTAGCTGATATTTCTGTCCCTGATTATTGTTTCTAAAAAGAGTTCCCACGGTAGAATCACGAGTCACAAAGGTAAACGCAAGGGCCACTACGTTCTTACAACGAGTTGAAATGTTTCAAATTTTAACCTCAAGAGTACATTTTACTCGTGGAAAAGTTCAAACATGTTTGAACTTTTTCAAGAGTTAACAAGTTTCACGTGTACCTGCCGTTAGCGCCACGAGTCGCTAAGTTGCGTCCACGAGTTCCGACGTTCCCGCTACGTTAATTGTACGTGATTACCACGAGTTAAATTTGTTTCAAACTCGGGGTACCTCGTGGGTCAGCTCGCACAGTGTAACAGGGGTTTAACTCCCTCTTAAATATAGCCAATATGGCCTCAACTACATTCTGTGTCAGAGAATTCCAGAGATTCACCACTCTCTGTGTACATTTTTTTTTTCTCATCTCAGTCCTAAAAGATTTCCCCTTTATCCTTAAACTGTGACCCCTTGTTCTGGACTTCCCAACATCGGGAACAATCTTCCTGCATCTAGCCTGTCCAACCCCTTAAGAGGTTGGACAAGCTACGACTTTATTCCTCAGACCAAAGGAGGCTTGGGAGTGATCTTATTGAGGTCATAGAGTGAGAGCCAGAAAGTCATACAACATGGAAACAGATCGTTCAGTGCAACTCGGCCAGGCCGACTAAAATGCCCGTCTGAGCTAGTCCCATTTGCCTGCATTTTGCCCACATCCATCTTTCCTATCCTGTCCAAGTGAATTTAAATATGGTTATTGTATTGACCTCAGCCATCTCCTTTGACAGTTCACTGCATATACCGAACACCCTATGAGTGAAGAAAAATTCCCTATTAATTCCTACTAAATCTTTCTCCTTTCACGTCCCGGGGTCCTTGCCTTGGGTAAAAGACTCTGTTCATTCACCCAATCAATTCCCCTTATGATTTTATATACCTTAGCCTCCTGCACTCCAAGGATTTTTTTTAACATCATGTAGATGGGTTTTATCTCAGTAATATTCATAAGCCTTGAGGCTTGGATAGAGTTGCTGTGGGGAGGATGTTTCCACTAGTGGGAGAGTCTAGGACTAGAGGTCATAGCCTCAGAATTAGATGTTTCTTTGGGAAGGAGACGAGAAGGAATTTATTTTGCCAGAGGGTGATGAATCTGTGGAATTGTTTGCCATAGAAGGCTGTGGAGGCCAAGTCAATGGATATATTTAAGGCAGAGATAGATAGATTCTTGATTAGTACAGGTGCCAGGGGTTATGGGGAGAAGGCAGGAAAATGGGGGTAGGAGGGAGAAATAGATCAGCCATGATTGAATGGCGGAGTAAACTTGATGCGCCTATTTCTGCTCTTATTACTTGTGACCAAAACCCAACACAAGAGCCAAGCATTTGTTATTTATTTTATCAGCACAGACCTGTCAAACCACTGCACTATTTGCATATGTGTTTGCATCCATCCATCTGCGAAAGATGATGGTGCAGCCTTGATGTTGTCCTGTTTGGAGAGGGGAATGTTTCATCTGTGGTTTCATCTGTCCGCTTTTAATTGTTCTTGTGTATCGCCCACCAAAGATGCATAAGGACTTTATCTCACAATTTGGTGATCTTATTGCTAGCTTGTTGCACAAATTTGACCAGGTCCTGATTCTTGGTGACTTTAACATTCATGTTTGCTGTCCCACGAAGCCTCTTGTGAGTGAATTTATGAACCTGGTTGAGTCCTTCAATCTGTCTCTACTCACCACTGGACCCAAACACAAGCTTGGTCATACATTAGACCTAGTGCTTTCGTCTGGTCTCCCAATTTCTAACACAGATATTATTGATGCCTGCCTGTCCGATCATAGTGCTATTATATTCGATATATCTCTGCCTTTCTCTCCCTCAAAATCCCATCTCCCTGCTCGCTACTCCCGCTATGTTAACTCCATGACAGCCAGTAAGTTCTCTGAGGCTCTCATAGCCGCCCCCGACATGTGCACTATTGAGGCATCCACCCCCCATCTCAGTACCGACGACCTAATTTCTTTATTCAATAATACCTGCTCTTCCGTCCTGGATTCTGTGCTCCTCTTAAAATGAAAAAGCCTAAGCCTAAAGGCGAGCCGTGGCTCAATGATACCACCAGAGCCCTAAGAAGAGATTGCAGAAAATCAGAACGGAAGTACAAATCTGATAAGCTTCAAATTTTTTTGAACTCCTGAAAAATAATCTTCACAAATATCAGGAAGCCGTAAAATCTGCAAGAACTAAATATTTTTCCACCCTCATCTCCAAAAGCACGCAAAATTCCAAGGTCCTTTTTAGCACCATCACCTCCATCATCTGTCCTGCCACCAGCACCAGCCTAACTGGGTCCCCTGCTAAGTGCGAGGAATTTACCACATTTTTCACCAGCAAGGTAAAGAACATAAGAACGAATATTTCCCCTCCCACCCGTGACCTGGCTGTCTCATTGGTCTGCTCTTCAAAATTAGACTGTTCCCAACCCGTTACTCTACCCTCCCTTGTAAAATTGATCACCACCATGAAACCTACTACCTGCCCACTCGACACTGTCCCCTCTGCCCTCCTAAAGGACGTCATTACAACAGCCAGTCCCAGCATCCTCGCCATCTTCAACAGCTCTCTGGCCACTGGCACTGTACCTACCTGCTTCAAGCATGCGGTGGTCCAACCACTCCTGAAAAAAACTAACCTCGACCCCACCTTGCCAAGCAACTACAGACCCATTTCTAAACTGCCTTTCCTCTCAAAAGCCCTTGAAAAGGAAATTTTAAGTCAACTTATACCTTACCTTCACCAAAACACTATCTTGGAAACATTCCAATCAGGTTTCAGGGCTCACCATAGCACAGAGTCTGCCTTGTTGAAGGTACACAATGACCTACTGCTCACCGTTGACTCCAGCGACTATGCAATTCTGCTCCTTCTTGACCTCAGCGCAGCATTTGATACTGTCGACCACACCATCCTAATTGACCATCTCCGGTATGGGGTTGGTATTGATGGCACTGCCCTGAGCTGGTTCATCTCCTACCTCAAAGGTAGGAGTTTCTCGACTAACATAGGCAACTCTTTCTCCTCCCCAGCTAATCTCTGCTGTGGGGTTCCACAAGGTTCCATCCTTGGCCCCATTCTCTTCTCCCTGTATATGCTCCCCTTAGGCCAAGTCATTGAAAGGCACGGCATTTCCTTCCATTGCTATGCAGACGATACACAACTCTATCTCCCCCTGAAGCCCAAAAAACAATCAAATCTGTTTAACCTTACCCACTGCCTCGAGGATATAAAGTGTTGGATGGCCCAGATCTTCCTCCAACTAAACGAGAGTAAGTCTGAGGTCATCCTTCTCGCCCCCTCGGACTCAATCAAAATGATAGCAGGCAGCCCTGGAAGCCTTACCCCACTACTCAAACCTCACGTCAAAAACCTTGGCGTGATATTTGACTCAGCACTGAAATTTGACAAACAAGTCAATGCCTTGGTAAAAGCTAGCTTCTTTCAGCTTCGGACGATAGCTAAAATAAAACAATTCCTCCACTTTGATGACCTCGAAAAGATCACCCACACATTCATCTCCTCACGCCTAGATTACTGCAACTCCCTTTACACTGGCATCAGCCAATCTTCCCTGTCCCGCCTGCAACTGGTCCAAAACGCCGCAGCGAGACTCCTGACGGGCACCCGAAAAAAGGACCACATCACCCCGATCCTGGCCTCTCTCCACTGGCTCCCTGTGCGGTTCTGTATAAACTTCAAGATCCTCCTCCATGTCTACAAAGCCCTCAATGGGCTTGCCCCCACCTACATAAAAAGTCTTCTCACCCACCACTCCACCTCCATGCCCCTCAGATTGGCTGACTTGGGGTTGCTGAATACCCCACGGTCTAGGCATAAGCTCAGGGACGACCGCATCTTTGCGGTTGCAGCCCCCTAGACTGTGGAACAGCATCCCCTTTCCCATCAGAACTGCCCCCTCCATCGACTCTTTTAAGTCAAGACTAAAGACTTATCTATACTCCCAATCCTTTCCTGATGTCCTCTGAGTGAGGGCTACATGTATATATGTATGTAGTTTGTTTTGTTTGTGCTCTTCTTATAGCAAATGTAAAGCACTTTGGCCAACGAGAGTTGTTTTTTAAATGTGCTATATAAATAAATGTGACTTGACTTGACTTGGTTGCATTTTCTGATGTGGCTGACTAGGCCTATCCTTGACAGGCAGACCCTCCCACAGGTGAAGTTGTCTCTGGCTGTTGGATTGTGGAGTGTGTTGCCAATGACCATTTTATGGAGCTGGCCTCCGGGGTCGTGAACCACATACTGTTGTGGAGCTTCATATCACCAAAATGTTGTTTCTCCATCTCTCCCTGGTCCTCAGCAGCATATATTTGAGGCAATCCTTATTTTACCATCTGTAGGTAATGAAGGCTCATTACTAGATACAATTAGGTACCTCCACAGCTGTATCTGAACATTAGGATAATCAGCCATTGATTGCATGTTTGGTATTTCAGAGGCATCATTTCCAGTAACTCCCTTTTAATCAGCTCATTCTAAATTTATTCCCCACCTTCCACACTTCTTCTCACCCCACCACAGAAAGTTGGCAATGAGGAGTCTAATTACCTCTGACAGAAACCACTCAATTTCAAAATAGATTCCTTGCTCTTTCCAGAGCAAGAACTAGCTTTAATTTATAGAACACTTGTGCACTGCCCGAGTTAGGAGAGAGAATTACATCTTGACACATGAGCTTGTTCGATTGCATAGCTTGTGCTAATGCAAACAGTATCAACCTTGTCAAATAATTCGGTGTCGACTCAACCACATTACACATATGGAAGTGTGAGATCCCCTGTTGAATTCAGTCTCACAGTATTCAGAACCACCCATGGAAAGAAAAAAGTTTGTAAAGTTTATGTACCATAAAATACGTAAGCAAACTTGGATGGAATATAATTCACCTGGCCTGGCACAGGCAGAAACAACAGTATATTTCCAAGGTAGACACAAAATGCTCAGCAGGACAGGCAACATCTCTGGAGAGAAGGAATGGGTGAATTTCGGGTCGAGACCCTTTTTCTAATCTGTTTATATTGCTGAACAGGCTTCAAGCCGATACCTGAACTATCAACTATGGCAGTGTTGGTAAGAAAACAAAAGTGGAGGTTTCGGAGAATCTTAACTGTTCATTTACATTGCTTCTGTCAAGTAGGTGGTGTTAAAATCATCCCCAAGGATAAAACAATTAGTAATAGGAGAACAGACTAGATATCAACGTACTATTCCCAAGTCTGAAGAAGGGTTTCGGCCCGAAACGTTACCTATTTCCTTCGCTCCATAGATGCTGCTGCACCCGCTGAGTTTCTCCAGCATTTTTGTGTACCTTCGATTTTCCAACATCTGCAGTTCCTTCTTTAATACTATTCCCAAAATCTGGTTTAGGCTGTAATATTCTCCTTTAATTCTTTTTCACACCACATCATATTCAAATCACACCAATGTACAGATCAAACATATCTGTGTTAAAGAAGGAACTGCAGATGCTGGAAAATCGAAGGTACACAAAAATGCTGGAGAAACTCAGCGGGTGCAGCAGCATCTATGGAGCGAAGGATATTCCTTCACTCCATAGATGCTGCTGCACCCGCTGAGTTTCTCCAGCATTTTTGTAATCAAACATATCTGTTGTGCTGCTGCAATTAAGAATTTCATTGTTTGGTTTTGGGACTCTCAATCAAGCTACGAGGCTGGTAAATTTGTAATTCTTGAAATTAAGTAAATTAAATATCATGTAGGAAATAGCACAATATTCCTTCCTACACCTTTTCATCTGTGTTCCACCTATTCACTGAACAATTTGGTCTCCCTGCCTTTTCACCTCATTGCTTCATTCAATTTAAATGTTGATTCTTCTCATCTTTATTCACCTATAAGCATTTCACGTATCTAATCATTACAAGATTACACATGATTTGGTTTTGTCCATCTGTGGTAGAACAACAATCAGAAACCATTACAAATGGCCAGGATAGTAAACACAGCCATCAGAAAGCCATTATCTCTTGCTCCTTTCCTAAACATCATAACAGTCATTTACGCTCTACTGATCCCACTCTAAGGGACTGTCAACACATCAGTAGCACAATCATAATGTAACTTCAGGTTTCTTTTCGGCTCAAAATAACTTTGCATCACATTTTATCACATACCATGTACCCACTTTATTTCTTGAAGTGAAAACACAAGTGACTGCAGATGTTGGAATCTGGAGCAACAAACAATTGACTGAAGGAAGTCAATGGGTCAAGTAGCATCTGTGAAGAAAATGGACAGTCGACTTTTCAGGTCTGGACCTTTCATCTGGACTGAAAGAGCAGAAGGTTGAGAGTCAGTATCTTATCAGCTTGTGTCGCTAATTCCAACCACCTGACATCATCTGCCATTCAACCCTTCCTAAGGTGAATTTACCTATTACTTTCCAGTTTTCCTCCCTCACCTCTTTGCACTGGCTACTCAATAGACAATAGACAATAGACAATAGGTGCAGGAGTAGGCCATTCGGCCCTTCAAGCCAGCAGTGATTATGGCTATCATCCCCAATCAGTACCCCGTTCCTGCCTTCTCCCCATATCCCCTGACTCCGCTATCTTTAAGAGCCCTATCTAGCTCTCTCTTGAGCCCTATCTCCTCTCTGCTCTTTCAGTCCAGATGATGGGTCTTTACTTAAAACGTTGACTGATCATTTCCTTCTGCAGATTCTGCATTTTCTCAGCAGATTGCTTAATTATTGCTTAAATTGATCTGAAATTATTAACATTTGATGAAATATGGGGCAGGCCAGGAATAATAAAACAACACATTTTCAAATTAATGTTACATAGCACGTAAAATGTCAAAGGATTGAAATTACTTCCCAGGAAACTTGCTGCAGCTAGCCTTTGAAACGTTTTAAATTGTGTTGTCAGTCAAACCCAGAGAAAAGGGCAGAACCCCCTTATCTCTTTAAATGGAACTTTGATTCAATAAATGTACATTAAAAAATGTCTGTGCCTAAGCAATCATAACTTGACAATGCTAAATCAGACGATTCTCACCCTTTCAAATCCCACACAGAAAAACACAAGGAGATACCACGGGTAGAGATATATGGTAGAGTGAAGTGTGATTCTCTCTCTTGACCATGTTCTTACTGCAGAAAATATCAATTCAAGGCCAGCCTTTGCCTCCTTATCTGGATACAGAAGCTGCAGTTTGAATTGGATTCGGGGACAATGAGATTCATCAGTTCAAGGCAGCTGTGTGCTAATTGGTATCCAACTTAATCAATAATATAACAAAGCCTCTGGCAAAGGTAGTGACTTTGTTCTCCAAGCTGAAATGCAGTTCCACTTATAATGATACAATAATCTCTGTTCTAATGAATCTCAAATTATTATTCAAAGCACCTCATAGATAATTTAGCTTCCTATCCACATAGTTGAGGCCTTCATCGCCAACATCAAATGTTTTTTTTTCCGATTTATATTATTTTGGAACAGACATGCTAGTGGCTCATCTAATCTTGTAATAGCAAAATAATATGCTACTTTAGAACTACTCATTTCCTTAAATGTGCGGCTCAGTGCTTTATTTTGTATAGATTTTAAATTGTTTCTTGCCTCTTTGCTTTTGCTGAAATCCTCCACTTGTTTAATATTTTTGATTTCCACAAATGAATTTAAGTTTTGTTACTCCTGACAGTTACGGGTGCCTTGTTCCTGTCCCTGGCATATTCATAGCCTCATTTATTCTTCCCTCAACCACCATGCATTAGAAGTTTAGATGAATGGTGATTGACCTGAAGCACTGTTTCTCTCTACCACTGATATGCTTAACTTGCTGAATATTTCCAACATTTTCTGTTTTTATTCCCCATGCATCAAGCTTGGTTTCAAAAGACTCAGCTGAGACCATCTTTGCTTTCTAACACATGACTTCTTCATTTCTTTTTCACTTCCCTGTTGATGTGGTTTCAAGCCATATCTGCTGCAAAGAACAAGGATAAAGAAGTAATTTCCATTATAGCTTGTTAAAGAAAAATTACTTCTTCAAAATGCCTTTCTTTCCTTGGTCTGGATCAACTGGGTGGAAGGGAATAGGGCATCATGAGCATGGTAACGGTAATTTGGGAATCAATAAATTTGGATTTAAAGCCTCCCACACTTCTTGGATGTTTCTGCCAATAATCAATTAATTATTGATTGTCTAGGCAATCAGCTTTATGCTTAAGAAGGAACTGCAGATGCTGGAAAAATCGAAGGTAGACAAAAATGTCTTCCTTTCTTCTTCCCGCCCCCCCCCCCACATCAGTCTGAAGAAGGGTCTCGACCCAAAACATCACCTATTCCTTCGCTCCATGGATGCTGCCTCACCCACTGAATTTCTCCAGCATATTTGTCTACCTTCGGCTTTATGCTTGATTTTTTTCCAGTGATGAATTTTTAAATTTAGAACATCATTTATTTTTACAAAATATTATTAACCGGATGCAGATATTTGCAATTTTCAGATCACGTGAAAGACTGACTCGTTCAGAAATCAAAGCCCTACAGAGCTACAGTAAATTTCAATTATTTTAGACAAGCTGCATAGGTAGAGGGGGTGGGAGATTGCAACCTTCACGTGGTCCGCCCTGTTTCGACCAATGCAATCAACCTGGCGTGCACAATCAAATAAGATCAAATAGAACAAGTTGTCCTACAACTTTAGGCTGTGCATGCCATACGCAAGAAGAAGAAGGTAGAGTAATCATATAACCATTGTGGGATGAACATTATTCCTTCCATATTTGGAAACACTTCTACAGAAACAAGAAAAAATCTGGACCAGATCTATCAGAAAACCAGCTTTAAATTAAAAACATTTTTTGATTTCTTTTGATGTTTTCACACACAGCAGCATTAAAGCGGGTTTAGAAATAGGAATGATGGCAGACTGAATTAACTTGCAGTCAACATTGCTGAATTCAGATTTTTTTGAGCTCACAGAGTTAACGCCTACAATTTGGATCCTAAAGAATGAGATTTTGCCAAATTAGTAGGGGAGAGAAGAAAACAATTTAAAATTAGCTTTATCCAAGCTTAGAGATGGATCTGTAAATTAATTTCAGATGAAATGCTCTACAATAAGCAGTGACATCTTCGTATCACTGCCAAGAGAATTCCTTAGATTGGATTGTGGTAATGTAGCAATGTTACAAAATTTTGAGATTTTAAAAATAAAGTCTGCAATTTATCCCATCAGATAAAGCATACAAAGAAGTTTAATTTGACACTTAATTCACTTTCATATCTTCAGTATTAAAAAAGTTATGGCCATTATCATACTCAGAAATTAGCATCTAGTTCCCTATTGCTTTTCCATTGACTTAACACAAAAGCTGTGATCGAGGACAGTTAAAAGCCCATAACTTTCTTAAAAATTATGATAACTGAAAGAAATTTTCAGTTATTATAGATTGAAGCATTCTGAAACAAATATGAAACAATCTTACTTCGAAGACATGAAAGTAAAGCATATAATTAGTTAGTTACCTAATTGTAGCTAATTACAAAATTCAATTACTAGATCTAAACATCTATCAATTTCTTAAGAATAGATTAACATTTTTAAATAGCCTAAGTGTCCAAATAACATTCACACAATAATTCACAATATAACATAATTTTTAAATCTAATTTTCATGAATTTACAGGCCAAATGGAAGGAATTGAATGTTTAATACCTGTAAATTAATGGGGATTTAATTCATCTTGCGAGTGAGGATTTCTGGAACGCGATCTTTTGGAACGTTCATTAGCGGTGAATTTAACCCCGTATTGGCATGAAAAATACTGCCGTTAATTCGGGGAATAAAATCACCGTGTCGCATGTAAAAATGTGAATTAAAGGCCTCTTAAGGAGAACGTTTATACATTAAAATAAAGCACTTTCGTTTACCTTTCCCTTGTGTGAAATCCGTCCCCGTTGTTGGCGTTGACACTTCAGAAGATGATTTTAAAATGATTCCAACGCTGAACTTGTTGGGAGATTTTTAAAACAAACTACACAAAACGGCACTCGGAACGCTTCTTCCAGAGAAGCTGGTACTCAACAAAGTATAATTCAGGACAAGGGAGGAGAAACCCGCGCTTTAACCCCGCCCCCCCTTAAAGGCGCCAAAATCGCGCACACGGCCAGTGGCAGAATTACAGCGCCGCTGAAGGCAAGTATTGTAACATACCTAGGTAATGTTTGTGATATAGTGGGCCTCCAAACCTAAAGTAAATTCAGCAGTAATATGTTTCTTCATTACGTCTGCTGTCCCTGTAAATATTTACTAAAATATATTAACATCGCTAGACATTTGAGAATTCTTATTCAATTTGCCCATTTGCCAGCATCTAGCGTCTCAAACATTGTCTTCTCTTGCCAACAATGGGTCTACCTGGGCACCTCCCTGCTTGACTTAATTTGTTGCTTGCCCTGATTGGTTCCTGGTCTTTTCTTGCCTCCATCTCTCCACCCCCACCCCCCCCCCCTCAAATTTCAGTCTGAAGAACGGCCCTGACCCGAAACGTCACCTATCCTTTTTCTCCAGAGATGTCGCTTGACCCGCTGAGTTACTCCAGCACTTTGTGTTTATCTTTGGTATAAACCAGCATCTGTAATTCTTTATTTCACAAAGCTCATTGCTATATGGTTAGAAGTTAAAGAAATTGAATTGAAGAAATTCAAATTCAAAATTACAACCCTGGTTTAAAACAAATCTTTGGCATGAGATAAGAGTATCAAGACTTCCCTTTGAGCTTGCTGGCATGGTTGATAATGTTAAGCAGCTTCTTAATGCAATCCACCAACTGTAATCAATTAGAAACGTCTGTCTTAATTTGGTTTACTTGCTTGATAGTCTCCAAACTGTGTGCTAAACTGCTTAGCCAAATGTTAGTGTGACAATGTGGTAAGATTATAATCAAAAGCTTTTGTTCATGGAAGAGATATATAATAATATCCCTATCTACATTGGTGAAAATCTGATATTTGGTCCTTAAGGGCCTGTCCCACTTGGCAATTTTTTTGGCCACTGCCACCATCATATCAGTGTCGCCAAAAGATTTTGAACATTTGAACAACCATGATGTGTTGCATGGTGACATTAATAAATATTTGTTTTTAAATATATATTTTTAATGGAATTTCCAGCAACTGTATATATATATATTTTTTTAAATTCAGTACTCTTTGGATCCTGATTAACCACAAGCAGTTAATGGTAGTGTTCCTGTGTCCATTGAGACCAATCATCTTGTTGCTTGATCTGAACAACAATCTGCTCATGTGTGGAATCCCTCCGCTCAATGAGGACATCGTGCTGTGCCTTGGCAGCACTTCACCGTCACTCACAATGTTCATGCTGCTCCCATGTGACAGAGAGAAGCCTTGCAATTTGATCAGGATGAGAGAGCATGGAGCATGTGGCCTCCATCTGCGCTGCAGCATCAGCACAAAGGGGCAGCTAGTGGACTTGCTGTATCACAGCTCCAGCAACCCTGGTTCAACCCTGACTCCGGTGCTGACCATGTAGAAGCTCTACATTTTCCCCATTAGTGTAGTCAAGTCAAGTCAAGTCACATTTATTTATATAGCACATTTAAAAAACAACTCTCGTTGGCCAAAGTGCTTTACATTTGTTATAAGAATAATATCAACAAACAAACTACATACATATATACATATAGCCCTCGCTCAGAGGACGTCAAGAAAGGCTTGGGAGTACAGATGTTTTTAGTCTTGACTTAAAGGAGTCGATGGAGGGGGCAGTTCTGATGGGAAGGGGGATGCTGTTCCACAGTCTAGGAGCCCCTGAACTTATGCCTAGACCGCGTGATATTCAGCAACCCCAAGTCGGCCGATCTGAGGGACCTAGAGGTGGAGTGGTGGGTGAGAAGACTTTTAATGTAGGTGGGGGCAAGCCCATTGAGGGCTTTGTATACATAAAGGAGGATCTTGGAATGTATACGGAACCGCACAGGGAGCCAGTGGAGAGAGGCCAGGATCGGGATGATGTGGTCCCTTTTTCAGGTGCCCGTCTCGCTGCGGCGTTTTGGACCAGTTGCAGGCGGGACAGGGAAGATTGGCTGATGCCAGTGTAAAGGGAGTTGCAGTAATCTAGGCGGGAGGAGATGAATGTGTGGATGATCTTTTCGAGGTCATCAAAGTGGAGGAATTGTTTTATTTTAGCTATCGTCCAAAGCTGAAAGAAGCTAGCTTTTACCACGGCATTGACATACACGGCAGTGTAGAGGTCTGAATTCCTCAGACCTGTAGAAGAAATCTATGTACAACCTTCCAAAAGCCATCGAGAAAGTCAAGAAAGAAATCCGGACCAAGTTAGAGTCCCAGAATAACCACACGGACACCAGTCGATTGTGGCCAGGCTTGCATGTTATAACAGGCTACAAAGTGAAGTTGGGAGGTATCGCTGATATCAACATGTCCCTTCCCGATGAGCTCAATGCTTTCTACACAGAACAGAAGGTCAGTGGAATGTGTCATCTGTACCCACAGTCACCATATCAGTTCAGTCTTCCTGAAAGGAAACTAGCAGAAACTGGTTGACCCAGATGGAGTTCTTGGACATTTACTCAGGATATGTATGGACCAGCTGGTAAGGGTATTCACAGACATCTTTAACTTCTGCCTACTCCATTCTGCTATTTCTAAAGAAAACCATTATCATCCCAGTGCCAAGAATAGCCAGGTAGTGTGGGTTAAATGTAGAAACAAAGAACTGCAGATGCTGGTTTATACCAAAGATAGACACAACGTTCTGGAGTAACTCAGCGGGTCAGGCAGCATCTCTGGAGTAAAAGGATGGATGATGGTGGAGACCACTTGAATCACTTGTGCTCAGAGATATCAGTGTCATCCACAGAACACTATTATCATTGCTCTACCTCTATTAACTTCACATGCAAATACACTCGTGGTAAAGTCACAGCCCTCATGCTAATGTGGTGTGCATAGACCTTTTGGTACTGTTTCTTAACAAATAAGAGCAAAAGAGCATCCTTTATTGGACATATTCAACTGACAACTATCATCAGTGGTTGCCCCAACAATTGATCAAATTCTCATTATGCACAGCTCTTAAACATAACCTTACATCATGTAAACCACCATCTTCATTCACACAACCTTCTCTTCTCTGTGGTTACATCTGGCCACGGTTTTTCAAGCCTCCTGGATTTCTCCAACTGCACTTTCTTCAGCATTCCAAGTTTCATTTATTCCACTTCCAAGACACTTATTTTTATCTGCTCAAACCTTAAGCTTTGGAATTCCAACCTTCATTCCCTCGACTTCTCCGATTTTACGATGCACTTTAAAATCCCTTTGATCAAGCTTTAAGCCATATATCCTAATATCCCCTTTTTTGGCTTGTATTTGATCGTGCCCCTGTAACCACCTTCATAGACTTTGCTATGGCAAAAGACTTATGTGTGCCCGTTTGTAAACTGTGACCAGTAATCCCTTGATATGCATAATTCATGAGGCACTGCCCGCACCCAATATCAAACAATGCCAGATTTCTTTACTTCAGCCCAAAAGGATACTCGCTATTCTCACTCCCTCCCATATTAATTAAAAGAACCATACTAATCCTCTTAATCTTTACATCGCTTTGCTACAAACTCTCTCAGACGTGAAAAAGGTTTCCACTCACACAAATGGCACGTCTGGATTTTTTTGCAGATATAAGGGTATTGGCTGGTGTGAAAAATCAGCCTCGTTACCCTCAACATTACCAGCATTGGACTCATTGACAGTGGATTGTATTTTGCATGTGTCAGTATAATTATCATCTATCACACGAGCTGCATTCTCAGACTCTAATGGGATGTATCTGACTTCCACGTTTTTCTCTCCATTATTTTGGCAACATCAGGTATATGTTGATCATCTAACTCAGTAGCTCAGGAAGAGAAGTAGCACCAGTTGTACAAAAAACAAGGGACAAACAAAACAGAATTAGGCAACACAGTGCACCAAATATAAACTGACTATCGCACCCCATTTACATAAATCCTGCACTAATAACTAAGTACTAGTAAGATTAAACGAGAACTTACCAGTTTGATCTTGATTTTATGAGTTACGATGATCGATTACGTGAAGAAGGCCGTCCAGGCACATGCGCGTCATTCTTTGAAGCAGCGGTGTGAAATCACAGGTAAGAGAATTGACCTGAGGATAGTAAGATTTTGAAGAACTGGAACCCCCAGATGACCTTGATAATATGAGTGAGGGAGCGGTGGGCACGTAATCGCTCATCGTAACTCCTCATAAAATCAAGATCAATCTTCAAACTGGTAAGTTCTCGTTTAATCTTACTATTTTACTTCGGAGTCACGTGAGTGACTACGTGAAGATTTTAAAGCTCTGTGATTTCATGCCGTGGAAAAAACGAGTCCACACAATCACGACTGCCTCAGTTTACCACAGGTAAGGGTAAACATTAATAATGCATTCAGACATGACATAGTTTTAAAACATGCTGATGCTGATAAATGAACAAATAATAATAATAGTAACCCCTCTCATCCGGGGGGAAACTATAAAATAGAACTTAAAATAGAGTTGGCAAATACCCCTTGTCTAGCAATGGGTTAAAATAAAGTGTTTGGAAAACTCACTCCATAAACCATCCTGTGTCGGCAGGATGTGGTCCAGAGGACCGTACATACCCTTGCTGCTGATGTGGTAGCAGCCCTGGTGGAGTGAGATTTGAAAATTAGAATTTGTATCTACTCCTGTATGAGCCAGAACCCCATATAACCTCCTGGAAGTGGTCTGAACTGATACCTTCTTATGAAGTTTTTAGTAACTAACTACATAGGTAGTATGAGAGCCTCTAAGGCTCTAGGTGATCTAGACGTAATGTTGAAAACGTGTGACCACACATAACCGAAGGTGCATGCGGTATGCCATGAGAACTAGTTTGAGACCTGACACACTGGCTGCCCTGCTTAACTGATTGTAAACACAAAATATTAAATTATTAGCAGATATAACCATCCTGTCCAGTTGCAATTTATGTAATGACTGGACAGTTGCGCTGAGGACAGCGCAAAAGGGATACTACCTTGTGAGAGCCGAGCCAATGATTGGGATAGCTGGAGCCCCCTGGTAAAGTAGTGTTAACATAATGTCAATATCCCATACTTC
Organism: Malacoraja senta; assembly: GCA_038087875.1. Lineage (NCBI taxonomy): Eukaryota > Metazoa > Chordata > Chondrichthyes > Rajiformes > Rajidae > Malacoraja > Malacoraja senta. The sequence continues at coordinate 128,655,459 of CM075977.1, forward strand.
CGTGTACTTGGTTCTGGGAGAACTTGTGTAAAGATATCGTAATAAACTGGAATCAGAGGGTGAGACCCGACAGAGCTGGGTCCCGCTCACTGCATCAAATATGATGAGAAGCACGTTGGCACAGTTGATGGGACTATAACTTAATTATTGTCAAGGGCCCATTGAAAAATGAACTTTAAGACGTCAGTGTCCGTGCCGTATTCCCAAAACGCTGAAGAGGAAATGTACTGCTTTGCTGGCGCTATCCCTGCACACTGCAGTGAGCACATACATGGATCGGTCTGACATCCCGAGCCGCAGGGGTAGTCTTCTCAGAATCTGTAAGGCAATACTGAGTCTGCCTCGAAAGACAACTCTGGCCATATTTCCGAGTTTGTTCCGGAATTAATCCTGGGCATAAAACTGAGCCTGCCTCGAAAGACAACTCTGGCCCCAATTCCAAGCCAAGCTTGGTATCCTAGCATACTGTGCAATAATGACCCAACCTCATGTTATCTTTCATTTGTACAAAAATTTGTAAATACCAAATTGTAAATGGTCCACTACCCCATGTTTAGGAGGAACCAAACCCAACTACCTCCGTGTTTACCTGTGGTCTGTGGTAAGCCCAACAGTCCTTATGTGGGTTCTATTCCCGTCCTTGATTGGAGAGTGTATGAGGATTCCATATGTCCTGACCGGTTTGGACCTTGGCCTGAAAAGCCTTGCCCAGCTATCAAGCTGCCACCTGCTTCAGTGAACTGCTACTGCCGTTAAGGCGTAGGGTGTATCGTCGCCGATACGATGAAGCTTTGTTCGTCGTTGGTACCTTGATCAGTCCGCCAACTTTACTTCCTCATCCAGGTATATCTGTTGGATAAGTCTTACCTGAAGAGATTCGGTGGCTGGTTTCATTTCCTCCAAGGTCACCCCTGAGAGCGCTGTTCACTGCCGGCACTTGTAGCGTGAGGGGAAACCTTGGACCCTCCTGGTTTTGCTGCCCACGGCAGTAACCCATTCGTTTGCGAGTATTTCCTTAGAGCCATATGCATGTGCTCCAGTATGTTCCACGGACATACTTTGAATTTGAAATTAGTTACACACTGACCACTCGCACTCCCCTCCACAGAGAGGGAGATTCGTAGGCAGCCCTGAAAACAGGTGCTGCCGCAGGTCCCTGAGGATACCGGCGCTGACATGGCCCCTCCATGGGCCTATATGATGATTTTTAATTTAAAAAAAAAAATTATATTTATGTATTTATTTATTTTTCTCTGATCAGACAGGAGCTGACTCCAAATGATCCCCTCCTCAGAGAGGGGGACATAGTGCAGCTGCCGTTGCCGTGCCCCCCCCCCCAGGGGACCCGTGGTGATAACTCCCTCGTTTGGAGTATATCATTGTGGAGCACCTCTCCATCAGATGCTCCAAAGACGTTACCCATGAAGGAGGGGATCCTCTCCATCAGGAATCCTCCTGGCCCGACTAGTTTGAGTCTTCCAATGCTCCCCTCCTCTGGGAGATATATCGTGGCTACCCTCCAAGCGGGTGCCTAGGTGCTACCGGCACTAGTCTGAAGCCGCTGGCTCCATCCAGCGACTCAAAAGGCGAATTTTGACCGCCCCCGCTACCGCATTCCTGCGGTCTCCGTAGCGGGTTCCTGCGGTCCATTTCCGGGATTCCCCGAGGTCATGACCGGGATTCCCTCTGGTCAGAGACTGAGGTTGCCCGCGGTCCATGAAGGTTCCCCCGCGGCTGCCCGGAATTTACCCCGAACTTCCGCAGGAAAAACCCTGAAAACAGGGAATCCTGCAAAAGAAAAACATAACCTGAAAGTAAGTTTAAAACTTACCTTAGGGTTTAAACTTACCGCTGGCTGGAGCAGTGTCCTGCCAGATCTGACGTCGCGCAATGCGGTAGACGTAATGACGCGCATGTGCCTGGACGGCCTTTATCACGTAATCACTCACGTGATTCCGAAGTAAAATCACTAGTTTCTCATCAATTCGCCCCAGATTTTACCACGCACCTACACACTAGGGGATATTTACACTGGCCATTTAACCCACCAACTCGCATTTCTTTGGGATGTGGGAGGAAACTTGGGAGCATCTGGAGAAAACCCAGTCACAGTAAGAATGTCAAACGCCATAGAGACAGCACTGAGGGCAGGTTGAACCTTGATCGCTAGAGTTGTGAGGCAGCAGTTCTACCCGCTGCACCACAGTGCTACCCTGCATTGCTTTAGACTTTTGGACTTTTGAGATACAGCACAGAAACAAGACCTTTGGCCCACCGAGTCTACGTCATCCACGATACCCATACACTAACACTATCCTACACACTGGGGACAATTTTTACAATGTTACCAAAGCCAATTAAACTACAAATCTGTACGTCTTTGGAGTGTGGAAAGAAATCGGAGCACCCAGAGCAAAATCATGAGGTCACAGGGAGAACGTACAAACTCCGTACAGACAACACCCATAGTCAGAATCAAACCCGGTTCTCTGCGCTGTGAGGCAGCAATTCTACCGCCGTGCCACCATGCCGCCTTTTTGTCAGGGAATAATTTATTGAAGCAACATATTCAGTACAGCTATGCCTACATGGTAGGAGGAAAAGATATATTACACATTTTTGGGCACTTGGGCTAGGTTATGTATTTAATGTTTTGCTGTTATGGACTGTGCTGTGGGAAAGGTCACCAAATTTGCACACCTGGTCAGGATTGAACCCAAGTCCATGTCACTGTAAGGCAGCAGCTCTATTACTGCGCCACTGTGATGCCCATAGCTGTTGTTGAATGTGATGTTGAATTATTCCGTAGTTCCATAAAGAAGGGTCTCGACCCAAAACGTCACCCATTCCTCCTCTCCAGAGATGCTGCCTGTCCCGCTGAGTTACTCCAGCATTTGTGTCTATCTTCCCAATAAAATTCTTGTTTCTTTTTCCTTTTATGCAAAAGTGGCAGGGATAATTTTCTTTCACATTCCCAGTGACCTCTGCTCTACCATCATCCCAGCGATGTACAGTATGACACTTTAGTTTCGAAACTTCCTGAAGTCAGCACAGTTAAATGTGGTTCATTGCCCATTCACATTATTTAGAGATCTCTCTACATGCAAAGGCACATCAAGCTTTGGAAGGCATCTTCCAAATATGGAACTGGCAGTTTTTACAGTGAGTAAAAATCATCAACAAACACAAGCAAATGGTTATCAGAATATACCAAATCAATACTAATATTAATTCTTTGGGTAATTTTGCAATTCTGTACTTTGTTCTGTTCATGGCTGCCATGCAACACAAAATCTGACAGAACATAAGATGTGGTTGCAATAACAAGTTCTTTGTGCAATTCTTGCATATGCTGATTTTCGATGATCAGTTTCTATTTGTGCGGATAAATTGTTGTTACACACAGGTTGAGAGCAACAGCACGGTTTATAGGAGCTTCGATTTTGCTTGGAGTCATTGATTCATGCCCATAACCAATATGCTGTTCTGTGACCTTTTCTTTACAGCTGGTGAGGTTATTCATAGGCACAGCATATGAGGTCTCTGAAAAAAGCAGACAGTTTTCAAAACTCAGAAGAGCATCACACACGCCTGAGTGTGACTTGGAATTCAATGTCACCGGTAATGAAAATATTATCTGAACTGTCAACACCACTTTTTTTTTTGCTGTTATCATTCTTGTTGCTTCAGCAGGCCCAGAGATGCACATGAAACAAGCATAAAAATAAATCAAAACTAGAGCATGGATAATACAGGTTTAAGAGTCGACAACAGATACCAAGCCAAATATACAACAACACCACAGACGTCAAGAGGATGAGAGTGGAGAACAGGTTCTTTGATAAAAAGATGTTATCCAATCCCATAAAGATCCATCAGTGGTGAGATCTGTGCTTGCTACTGATTAATCTGCACCTTGTTAGAAAGCACCATCCAATTATATCGATGAGGTAGTTATAATTTTTCATATACTATTAATATTCCACATGAGATTACTCTCAGTAAAGTGGTTTGACCACCAGTTGCAATATATTAAGATTGGAAAACGGTTAACATTAATGCTTTACACAAAACATGGATAGGTAGCCTTTCACTGCCCCATGTAATGTTTAATAGTTTCTTACTTTATGGTATCCTTAATGGAATATGCAGAAACCTCTCTGAAGCAGAGATAATTAGTCTCAATCTTTTTTTCCACGGGTGTTAAGAAGAACTTAGTACAAGAACAAATTGTTAATGCTAATGAAATAAAATTCCAAAAATAAAAGGCCATTTAATGATATAACTTTCTACTCGGTCACATCGCATAGAAATAGGCCTTCGGCCCAACTCCTCCATGCCAACAATGGTGCAGCTGGTAGAACTGCTACCTCAGACCACTAGAGGCCTTGGTTCAATCCTGACGTCTGGTGCTAATTGGCCTCTGTAAATTGCCACTAATGTGCAGTGTGTGGATGAAAAAGTGGGATAATATGATACTAGTGTGAATGGGAGATCAATGGTCAGTGTAGACGTCATTAGCTGAAGAGACTATTTCCATCAATGAAACCCATCTAAGCGAGACCAACTTATCCACATCCTAGCCATGCACCAGTGCAAATAACTAAAATATTGTTATTATGCCTGCCTCAACTACTTCCTCCAGCAGCTCGTTCCACATACCCACCACCTTCTGTGTAAAAAGTTGCCACTCAGGTTACCATTAAGTTGTCCCGTCTCACCTTAAACATTTGTCCTCTAGATCTACCCTATCTATGCCGTTTATAATTTTTAGACACCTCTATAAGATTATCCCTTGGTCTCTTGTGCTCTGTGATCAAGTCCCTGTCGCTCAGGCCCTCAATTCCTGGCAAAACCCTCATAAATCATTTCTGCACTCATTCCAGTGTCATGACATCTTTCCTATAGCAGGTGATTAATACTCCATATGCAGCTTTAAGATCATCTTGTACACTGTAAAAAAAGTCCCGACCTATACTCAATACCTTTACTGATGTAGTCCAACATGCTGAGAGCCTTCTTCACCAACCTATCTAATTGCGATACCCACCTTCAGGGAAGAATATGCTTGTACTCTTAGATCCCTCTACTCTACAACACTTCACAAGGCCCTACTGTTTAATGCAAAGGTTCTGCTCTGGTTTGGCTGCCCAAAACGTTATACCTCACACTTATCTGATTAAACTCCATTCGCCATACCTCGACCCAATTTCCCAGATTTTCATGATCCCACGGTAATTCTTGACAACCATCTTCACTGTCTATGATACCAACTGAGTTAAATCAGCAAATTTACTAATAATGTCTTATATATTCTGCTCCAAATCATTGACATAACTGGCAAACAGTAATGGGCCGAGTACCGACCCCCGAGGCACATCACTAATCAACCTTTCACCACCACCCTCTGCTTCCTCCCATTAATTCACTTCTGTATCCAGTTAGTTAGGTCCCCCTCGACCCCATGAATTTTAACCTTTCAAAACAGCTACATGCAGAATTCTATCAAAGACCTTGCTGTGTAGGAAGAAACTACAGATGCTGGTTTACACCAAAGATAGGCACCAAATGCTGGAGTAACTCAGCGGGTCAGGCAGCATCTCTGGAGAAAAAGAATAGGTGATGTTTTGGGTTGAGACCCTTCTTCAGACTGAAACCAGAGGGGAGACGGAAGAGGGGAGACGGAAACTAGAGGTATGAAAAGGTACAGAACAATATCACAGCCTGTACCTTTTCGTACTTCTTGTTTCCCTCTCCCATGACTCTAAGTCTGAGGAAGGGTCTTGACCCAAAACGGCACGGATGCCTTTTCTTCAGAAATGGTGCCTAACCTGCTGAGTTACTCCAGCATTTTGTGTCTAAAGACCTTGCTGAACTCTAAAAAGACAATGCCAATGGCTCTACCATCACCAACCTTTGTGATTACTTCATTAAAAAAATCAATTAAATTTGGCGAGATACAATCTCCCATGCACAAAACCATGCTGACTATCCCTAATCAACTCATCTTTCCAAATGCATGTATATCTTAGAATCCCCTCCAGTAACTTGCCTCCCACAATCTTGTTCCCAGGTTGTTTTTTTGCAGCCCTTATATACCATTAACCACCCTGCAGTCTTCAACTTCTTCGGTGTCCAATGATAATTCTTATGTCTCAGTTGGAGCTCCCCAATTTCTTCTCTAGCTTCCCAGTATCTTTCAATACACCTGATCAGACTCTTCATCCACCTTCACCTTGAGGACATTTTTACCTTTAGGTCATCTAACATCTCCTTGACTGTAATACAGTCTATCCTCAAGATATTGGCATTAACTTTCTCAAGTTCCCTTGCTTCATGTCTTTCTCCAAGGTTAAAACAAAGGAGAAATCTTCATTGTGGACCTTGCCCGCCTCCTGCAGCTCCACATAGGGACAATCAGTTTGGTTTTTGAGGGGCTCTATTCTCTCTAGCTACCCCTTTTCACGTAATATACACAACATCTCTTTGGATTCTCCTTAGCCTTATCTCCCAGAACTATCTCATACCTCCTTTTCACCCCTCCCAATTTATTTTCTAAAGTCCGCTCCCCAATCCCCTGCACTCCTCCAGTGACACACTTGGCCCTAATTGCCTATACCTGACCCATGCCTCCTTCTTTTTCCTGACAGGGGCCTCAATTTCTCTCATCATCTTGGGTTCCTTACTTCTATCTGCCTTGCCCTTCACTCAAACAGGAACATGCACAACTTAAACTCACTCTATCACACTATTAAAAGCCTTCCACTTTAAAAGTCTCCCAAATCTATTTCAATCCATTTTCACCACCTTTGTGATTACTTCTTTAAAAAAAAACAATAAAATGTGGCGAGATACAATCTCCCATGTACAAAATGATGCTGACTATCCCTAATCAACCCATCTTTCCAAATGCATGTATATCTTAGAATCCACTCCAGTAACTTGACTCCCACAGTCTTGTTGCCAGGTTTTTCTTTGCAGCCCTTCACCTTGGCTCAATTCATAACTTTAACTTGTGGACTTGCCCTGGTCCTTTCCATTACTATTTAAAAACTAATAGAACTGTGGTCACTGGTCCCAAAGAGCTCACCCACTGACAACTCAGTCACTTGCCTTGCCCTACTTCACAGAAGTAAGTCAGGCTTTGCCTTCCACCTTGTAGATCTCTCTATATATTACTGTACATGAGGGAACTTCCCTGGACAGACTTCAGGGAAGAATATGCTTGTACTCTTAGATCCCTCTACTCTACAACACTTCACAGGGCCCTACTGTTTAATGCAAAGGTTCTGCTCTGGTTTGGCTTCCCAAAACGTTATACCTCACACTTATCTGATTAAACTCCATTCGCCATACTTCGACCCAATTTCCCAGATTTTCATGATCCCACGGTAATTCTTGACAACCATCTTCACTGTCTATGATACCAACTGAGTTAAATCAGCAAATTTACTAATAATGTCTTATATATTCTGATCCAATTCATTGACATAACTGGCAAACAGCAATGGGGCGAGTACCGACCCCCGAGGCACATCACTAATCAACCTTTCACCACCGCCCTCTGCTTCCTCCCATTAATTCACTTCTGTATCCAGTTAGTTAGGTCCCCCTCGACCCCATGAATTTTAACCTTTCAAAACAGCTACATGCAGAATTCTATCAAAGACCTTGCTGTGTAGGAAGAAACTACAGATGCTGGTTTACACCAAAGATAGGCACCAAATGCTGGAGTAACTCAGCGGGTCAGGCAGCATCTCTGGAGAAAAATAATAGGTGATGTTTTGGGTTGAGACCGTTCTTCAGACTGAAACCAGAGGGGAGACGGAACAGGGGAGACAGAAACTAGAGGTATGAAAAGGTACAGAACAATATCACAGCCTGTACCTTTTCGTACTTCTTGTTTCCCTCTCCCATGACTCTCAGTCTGAGGAAGGGTCTTGACCCAAAACGGCACTGATGCCTTTTCTTCAGAAATGGTGCCTAACCTGCTGAGTTACTCCAGCATTTTGTGTCTAAAGACCTTGCTGAACTCTAAAAAGACAATGCCAATGGCTCTACCATCACCAACCTTTGTGATTACTTCATTAAAAAAATCAATTAAATTTGGCGAGATACAATCTCCCATGCACAAAATCATGCTGACTATCCCTAATCAACTCATCTTTCCAAATGCATGTATATCTTAGAATCCCCTCCAGTAACTTGCCTCCCACAATCTTGTTCCCAGGTTGTTTTTTTGCAGCCCTTGTATACCATTAACCACCCTGCAGTCTTCAACTTCTTCGGTGTCCAATGATAATTCTTATGTCTCAGTTGGAGCTCCCCAATTTCTTCTCTAGCTTCCCAGTATCTTTCAATACACCTGATCAGACTCTTCATCCACCTTCACCTTGAGGACATTTTTACCTTTAGGTCATCTAACATCTCCTTGACTGTAATACAGTCTATCCTCAAGATATTGGCATTAACTTTCTCAAGTTCCCTTGCTTCATGTCTTTCTCCAAGGTTAAAACAAAGGAGAAATCTTCATTGTGGACCTTGCCCGCCTCCTGCAGCTCCACATAGGGACAATCAGTTTGGTTTTTGAGGGGCTCTATTCTCTCTTGCTACCCCTTTTCACGTAATATACACAACATCTCTTTGGATTCTCCTTAGCCTTATCTGCCAGAACTATCTCATACCTCCTTTTCACCCCTCCCAATTTATTTTCTAAAGTCCGCTCCCCAATCCCCTGCACTCCTCCAGTGACACACTTGGCCCTAATTGCTTATACCTGACCCATGCCTCCTTCTTTTTCCTGACAGGGGCCTCAATTTCTCTCATCATCTTGGGTTCCTTACTTCTATCTGCCTTGCCCTTCACTCAAACAGGAACATGCACAACTTAAACTCACTCTATCACACTATTAAAAGCCTTCCACTTTAAAAGTCTCCCAAATCTATTTCAATCCATTTTCACCACCTTTGTGATTACTTCTTTAAAAAAAAACAATAAAATGTGGCGAGATACAATCTCCCATGTACAAAATGATGCTGACTATCCCTAATCAACCCATCTTTCCAAATGCATGTATATCTTAGAATCCACTCCAGTAACTTGACTCCCACAGTCTTGTTGCCAGGTTTTTCTTTGCAGCCCTTCACCTTGGCTCAATTCATAACTTTAACTTGTGGACTTGCCCTGGTCCTTTCCATTACTATTTAAAAACTAATAGAACTGTGGTCACTGGTCCCAAAGAGCTCACCCACTGACAACTCAGTCACTTGCCTTGCCCTACTTCACAGAAGTAAGTCAGGCTTTGCCTTCCACCTTGTAGAGCTCTCTATATATTACTGTACATGAGGGAACTTCCCTGGACAGACTTGACAAATTCCACCCCTTCTAAGCCTTTGCTATTAAAACAGTTCCAGTCCAAATTCAGAAAGTTACATTTCCCTATGAGAACCGTATTATTCTTGCAGCTGTCTGTAATCTCCAGGCATATTTGTTCCCCTAATTCTTGTTGACTATTTGGGGACTATAGTACAATCCCAATAAGGCAATCATCCCCTTTTTATTGCTCAGTTCCATCCATATAGCCTCACTGATGGTCTCGACCCAAAACGTCACTCATTCCTTCTATCCAGAGATGCTGCCTGTCTCATTGAGTTACTCCAGCATTTTGTGTCAAGACTCACTGGATGATCTTTCATTAACATCATCTTAGATTACAGCAGTGATGCCACGTGTGATGGCAGGCAGTAAATAGGACTGTTCGGTACTTTTGTAACTTTGTTGGCGCAAAAACGTGGTGTCACTTGTGTACTGCCTGGGGATGTATACAAAACAAAGCATTTCACTGTACCGAGGTAGCGAAGGTACATATAACAAAAAAATATCATTCATTCATTCAACTACAAGTCAACTGTAACTCTGAAGGGCCTGTCCCACTGAGGCGATTTCCAGCGGACTGCCGGCGACTGTCAAGATCGCGGCACTCGCCTGAAAAACCAGGAACTGGAACGCGACTGTCAGAGTGGAGCACACACACACACACACACACAAACACATCGCAAAGGCAGGGGCCAAGGAAAGCTGGGGGAGCACTGTCTGAAATTCACAAGGTGCAAAGCCAAGGTGATACAGACACACACCGTGATGAACAGGAAAGTTAAGACGGCAAAGAGGGGGGAGGGGAGAAGGGGGGAGAAGAAGGGGGGAAGAAGGGGGGAAGAAGGGGGGAAGAAGGGGGGAAGAAGGGGGGAAGAAGGGGGGAAGAAGGGGGGAAGAAGGGGGGAAGAAGGGGGGAAGAAGGGGGGAAGAAGGGGGGAAGAAGGGGGGAAGAAGGGGGGAAGAAGGGGGGAAGAAGGGGGGAAGAAGGGGGGAGAAGGGGGGGAGACACTTTTAAGAAGCCAGACAACTTTTAATAAGCCAGAGATACACAGCTGTGAAGTTTGGCAGGCATTTAACATTACCGGTCGGTTATCCTTGGTTCTGAAAACTCATGCTTACGTTTTTTCTTCCCCAATTAGCCAATGAAAATGCCCGGTCAGCAAAGGCGATTAACTAAAACTACCAACAACTACCTTGACTACCCATAACTACATGGCGACCCCACTACAACTGCACCTACGACTACAGGATTATCAATTTTCTCCATGGCGACCAATTTTTCAACATGGCGACCATACTGAGGCCGCGACTAGTTCCCAGAATGCGGGAACTCCTCGCGACCATGAAGGAGACTCACCAGAGACCACCAGCGAACAAGTAGCGACCATGTGGTGATCATGAGGCGAGCGCAGTCTCCTACACTCGCCTAAAAAGTCGGCTAAGTGGGACAGGCCCTTTACTAACTTCATCAGCACCCTTTTCACAAAAGCTTGTTGAGGCCTTGCCAGTTCTCCACTGTCAATAAGCATGAATGCTATATTTTTTCAAAAATTAAACAATTGCCTTAGACTTTATACTGTATATTTACAGAGGATAATGAATTTACTTGAAATTAACAGCAAATTATTTCTGGTTAAGTTTGTTATAATAATGGTATAATTGTATGATCAACTGCTTTAGTGTCAACAGCTGACAGTAGAATAAATAAGACCAAAGTAAAAATAAGACGTCGTTAAGTGCAGAGAAGAAACGATAAACATTACATTGGTCTGGAGTGGTTTTAAGAGGGCAATCTAATCATCAGGATCAGACTACATTTCTGAAAGCTCAATCTTCTGCCTTTAATTTATAACATTACAAATAGCGCATCCAATTGGATTGCAGTTTTAAAATGATTCTCAGCTAGCTGTTATTCTCTGTATAACACTACGTTCAGCCAATCTTCAGAGAGAACAGCTTATCAAGAGATTGGCTTTCTAATGTTTGCCTGAAGAGTCGGCTCATTTGAATGGTAATATTTTGTGGCATGTACTAAAATGAGATAGAATGAATACATTGGAAGAGAGATTACCAAAAATGCACGTACCTGAAACATTCAGTTCATATGGCAAATAGTTGATTCCAAAAGTGATCAATAACCTTCACCTTTCTAGCTACAGTACATTTATTTCTTCCTATACATTATTTTACAGTTGACTGGAGAAAGAAGTGTCAAATATGTTCCTTGGCCTTTTCTTCTTAGATGCTATTATATTTCAAGTAATTGGATGAGCACAGAAAATAATAATTGAAAGGAAGTGTTGCAGCTGCATGTAACATACTGAAGTAGAATTAATGATTTATCGAGCTCCAAGACAGAGGTCGGGACTGAAACCCTTCAAAAATGTGAGATATTATAATTCTCCTGCTCCTGGACATATTTCTTCATTATTGCACAAATAGTTTCTGATGTTTTTTGTCACTGGGGTTATTTCTTTTCTAATGGCCAGTATTACATCAAGAAATCCTGAAGTTAAATTTTACAAGAGAGACTTTATTTTGGCATGATTGTGAATGCCGGAAATTGGGAAGTATTAGGAAGTAACTTCCACCAAGTAACAATACTTGTTCTCCAGTGGTGTAATGGTCAAGCAATCAAACTAGTTCCCAGAGGGTTGACTGGTCTAGAGATATGGGTTTGAAACTAAAACACAAAAACAGGGAGGTTAAGGCCACATAATTAAAAAGAGATACAAAATCCTGGAGTACCTCAGCGGGTCGGGCAGCATCTCTGGAGAAAAGGAGTTGGTGATGTTTCGGGTCGGAACCCTTCTTCAAACTGAAAGTAGATGTGGGAGGAGGGGATGAGTAGGGGTCAAAATAAACTGGAGGCGAGAAAATGGTTTTCCCGAAACGTCATCTATTCCTTTTCTTCAGAAATGTTGCCTGACCAGCTGAGTTACTCCAGTATTTTGTGCCTATCTTCGGTGTAACCCAGCATCTGCAGTTCCGTTGTTTCCCTTTCCCCTGACTCTCAGTCTGAAGAAGGATCTTGACACAAAACATCACCTATTCCTTTTCTCCAAAGATGCTGATTGATCCGCTGAGTTACTCCACCTTTTTGTGGCTATGTTCGGGTTAAACCAGCATTTGCTGTTCCTTCCTACACTGTTGTTCTTACTCATCCTAACCTATTTGTAACTCCGGACCCATCCTGTGGTTTGCAGTAAAAGCCCACTAAATGGGTTTCCAAACCATTTCATCCAGCTGGCATATGAGAGATTGATAATTAGTGGGAGTGGGCTGTTTTGGGGATATGATGTCCTTTCTAACTCTATGTGGATCTCATGAACAAATAAACAAAATAAATGAAAAGGACGGGAGGGCATTTATAACTATAAACTGACAAAGTCAACCTTTTAATAAGACTCAAGGACTTTTATGATTAACCATCAGCAGTGGGTTTTACATGCACAAGGGGAGAAGTGTCAGATGCTGGTTTAAACCAAAGATAGACACAAAAAGCTAGAGTAACTCAGTGGGACAGGCAGCATCTGTGGAGAGAAGGAATGGGTGACGTTTCGGGTTGAGACCCTTCTTGAGATCTAAAGTTAAGCTGGTACAGCAGCACATTTATACACCAAAAAGGTGACAACTGAGGAAGTAGTCCTCAGTTGAATAGTGAGGTAGATTGATGTGTTAATTACAGGATCTATACTTGATTCTCACATTATACAAAAGTTGCAACTTCTTGGTTCCTCACGCAACAGAGTAGAATGGTAAGGATACTAAACATATTAATACCTGACACTAGATTGCAACTTCACGATTCTGCATGAAATGGGATACAAAGAAAATTACAGTGAATGTGTTAAAGGCCTGTCTCACGAGTTTGCAGTCATTGGCGGTGAAACAGGAAGTATCTACCGCTCGTGGACCGCCAGAGACCGCGGGTTCGGTCAAACGCACACTGCCGGGGCCGTGCGGCGTTGGTCCTAACACCGCACGGTGCTCACAAAAAAACAACAATGTCGAAAAATCTTTTGCTACCTCACAGCCGCCGCCAGTGAGGCACGAGTGCGGCACGGGCACCGCCACAGCCGCCGCCAGTGCGGCACGAGCGCCGTGAGTCCAAATTTCACTGCCACAGCCGCCGCCAGTGAGGCACGTGTGCGGCATGGGCACCGCCACAGCCGCTGCCAGTGAGGCACGAGTGCAGCACGGGCACCGCCACAGCCGCCGCCACAGCGCCGCGATCACCACTACCGCCGCCACAGCCCCGCGATCTGAAATGACGTCACCGCGTAGCGCGTCGCGTTGCCTGATGTCGTCATCACCCGACGCCGAAAGCTCGTGAAACCGGCCATACGGAGATCACTCGGCACCCGCGCAGCAACCGTGCGACGGTCTCGCGGCTGCCGTGCGGTCCCCTCTTCCGGCGATGCCGCGCTTCACCGCCAATGACCGCAAACCCATGGGACAGAGCCTTTACTGGCAAATACCGACTGGTGGCTTCTGAGTGTCGCATGTGTCAAGTTAAGGACAATGAATATATTGACAATTGATACTAGCTGGCGTCCTTCGCACACAGTGAAGTTCAAAGCTGTGCCTAATGAAAACAGTTACACCCTCTTGGGAACTGTCGGGGGAGATGACGCTTCCTGTCCAAGCAGCTGACAGGTTGGTGGCTCCATTCCTAGAGATGGGACTCGACCGGCGAGACCGACGTCGGGCCATAGTGGTGGGTGACTCCATTGTCCGAGGTGCGGACAGGAGATTCTGTGGAGGCAGGCGAGACTCGAGGATGGTCTGTTGCCTTCCTGGTGCCAGGGTTCCAGATGTCATAAACCAAATTCAGAACATCCTCGAGAGGGAAGGTGAACAGCCGGCAGTAGTTGTGCACGTAGGCACAAACGTCATCGGGAAGAAGAGGAAGGAGGTTCTCCAACATGAGTTCAGAGAGTTAGGAAGAAGATGAAAAGCAGGACTTCTAGGGTGGTTATCTCAGGATTACTTCCAGTACCTCGTGCTAGTGAGGACAGGAACAGGGAGATAGGGGATCTGAATGTGTGGCTGAGGGGCTGGTGCAGGGAGCAAGGATTTAGATTTATAGACCACTGGGATCTCTTCTGGGGTAGGGGTGAACTGTACAAAAGGGACGGGTTACATCTCAACTGAAGGGGGACCGACGTTCTGGCAAGCAGGTTTGCTGGGGCTTCACATATGGGGGGAAGCTATTGACAAATTGGGAGTATAAAGATGGAGTTGAAGGGGAATTAAGTACAGGAAAAGTTACAAAAGACTCCCGAATTAATTGGAAAGAAAGTTCGAGAAGGGATAAGAGAGTAAGGTCAGGGCCAATTGCAAGCAGAACGAGAGGGGAGGTGAATACCAAGGTCAAAGTGTTGTATATGAATGCAAGAAGTATAAGAAATAAAGTGGATGAGCTTGAGGCTCAGTTAGAAATTGGCAAGTATGATGTGGCAATTACAGAGACATGGCTGCAAGAGGGCCGGGGCTGGGAACTGAATATTCAAGGGAATACCTCCTATCGAAAAGACAGACAGGTGGGCAGAAGGGGTGGGGTAGTTCTGTTGGTGAGGAATGAAATTCAGTCCCTTGCAAGGGGTGACATTGAAACAGGAGGTGGAGTCAGTATGTATAGAACTAAGGAATTGTAAGGGTAAAAAGACCCTAACGGGACGTATCTACAGGCCCCCAAACAGTAGCCTGGATATAGGGTGCGTTGAATCAGGAGTTAAAATTGGCATGTAGATAATGCTACAGTTGTTATGGGAGCCCAGAGCTTACATGGAACTCAGAGAAGCAGCAATCAAAGAGAAGCAGGGAGAAGAGCTTATTGCCTGAAACCCGTGGGAAAGGTGAGTCAGAGGGGAAAAACAGTTTAAAACTGAGGAATTTGATTTGTAAATTGGCAAATTAGGCAATTTATCAGCCAATATAAGCAAGGCTGCAGTGAGGGAAGTGCCTTGTGAGTAAAGTGAGAGTCTTCGGAGAGGAGGCTGAGGAGAGGACGGGACGCAGTGAACACATGACGGGTAAGATGAGACAGTGTGACGCTTGCAGGATGTGGGAGCCCAGGGACACGGATGGAGCCTCTGGCTGCTACAACTGTGGCAAGTGTGTCCAGGTGCAGCTCCTGAAGGACTGTGTTGGGGCACTGGAGAAGCAGCTGGATGACCTCAGGGCCATCTGGGAAAATGAGAGTTTCCTGGACAGGACCTACAGTGAGGTTGTCACGCCGAGGATACGGGAAGAACAAAAGTGTGTGACTGAGAGAAAGTGGTGGTAACCGTGGGGTGCAGGAGACCCAGGTGGCTGTGCCTATTGAAAACAGGTACGCACTCTTGGGAACAGTCGGGGGAGACGACGCTTCCAGTCCGAGTGGTGGACACGTCGGTGGCTCCAATCCTAGAGATGGGACTCAACCGGCGAGACCGACGTCGGGCAAAGCCATAGTGGTGGTGACTCCATTGCCCGAGGTGCGGACAGGAGATTCTGAGGAGGCAGGTGAGACGCGAGGATGGTCTGTTGCCTCCCTGGTGCCAGGATTCAAGATGTCACAAACCAAATTCAGAACATCCTCGAGAAAGAAGGTGAACAGCCGGCAGTAGTTGTGCACGTGGGCACAAACGACATCGGGAAGAAGAGGAAGGAGGTTCTCCAACATGAGTTCAGAGAGTTAGGAAGAAGACTGAAAAGCAGGACTTCTAGGGTGGTTGTCTCTGGATTACTTCCAGTACCTCGTGCAAGTGAGGACAGGAACAGGGAGATAGGGCATCAGAATGTGTGGCTGAGGGGCTGGTGCAGGGAGAAATGATTTAGATTTATAGACCACTGGGATCTCTTCTGGGGTAGGGGTGACCTGTACAAAAGGGACAGGTTACACTTTAACTGGAGGGGGACTGACATTCTGGCAGGCAGGTTTGCTAGGGCTACAGGTGTGGGTTTAATCTAAATAGTGGGGGGGGGGGAGTTGTCAAATTGGGAGTATAAAGATGGAGTTGAAGGGGAAGTGGGTACAGGAAAAGTCACAAAAAACTCCCGAATTAATGGGAAGGAAAGTTCGGGAAGGGATAAGAGAGTAAGGTCAGGGCCAATTGCGAGCGGTGTGAGAGGAGAGATGAATACTGAGGTCACAGTGTAGTGTATGAATGCAAGAAGTATAAGAAATAAAGTGGATGAGCTTGAGGCTCAGTTAGAAATTGGCAAGTATGATGTTGTGGGAATTACAGAAACATGGCTGCAAGAGGGCCAGGGCTGGGAACTCAATATTCAAGGGAATACCTCCTATCGAAAAGACAGACAGGTGGGGAGAGTGGGTGGGGTAGCTCTGTTGGTGAGGAATGAAATTCAGTCCCTTGCCAGGGGTGACATTGAAACGGGAGGTGGAATCAGTATGGATAGAACTAAGGAATTGTAAGAGTAAAAAGACCTGAATGGGACTTATCTACAGGCCCCCAAACAGTAGCCTGGACGTAGGGTGCAAGTTGAATCAGGAGTGAAAATTGGCATGTAGATAATGCTACGGTTGTTATGGGAGATTTCAACATGCAGGTAGACTGGGAAATTCAGATTGGTACTGGACCCCCAAGAAAGGGGCTTTGTAGAGTGCCTCCATGATGGATTCTTAGAGCAGCTTGTATTGGAGCCTACCAGGGAGAAGGCAATTCTGGATTTAGTGTTATGTAAAGGATTTGATAAAGGAATTTGAGGTTAAGGAGCCATTAGGAGGTAGTGACCATATTATGGTCAGGTTTAATCTACAATTGGAGAAGGGTAAATCGGAGGTGTCGGTGTTACAGTTGAATAAAGGGGACTATGGAGCGATGAGGGAGGAGCTGGCCAAAGTTGACTGGAAAAATACCCTGGCAGAGGTGAAAGTGGAACAACAATGGCAGGTATTTCTGGGAATAATACAGAAGGTGCAGGGTCAGTTCATTCCAAAGAGCAAGAAAGATTCCAAGGGGAGAAAGGGACGACCATGGCTGACAAGGGATGTCAGGGACAGTATAAAAATAAAAGAGAAGAAGTACAACGTAGCAAAGATGACCCAGAAGCGAGAGGATTGGGTAATGTTTAAAGAGCAACAGAAGATAACTAAAAAGGCAATACGTGGAGAAAATATGAGGTACGAAGGTAAGCTAGCCAAGAATATACAGTGGCTTGCAAACGTTATCATACCCCTTGAACTTTTCCACATTTTGTCACGTTACAACCACACACGTAAATGTAGTTTATTGGGATTTTATTTGATCGACCAACACAAAGTGGTGCATAATTGTGAAATGGAAGGAAAATGATACATTTTTTTTCAAATCTTTTTACAAATAAAAAACTGAAAAGTGTCACGTGCCAAAGTATTCAGCCCCCCTGAGTCAATACTTTGAAGAACCACCTTTCGCTGCAATTACAACTGCAAGTCTTTTGGGGTATGTCTCTACCAGCTTTGCACATCTAGAGACTGAAATTTTTGCCCATTCTTCTTTGCAAAATAGCTCGAGCTCAGTCAGATTGGATGGAGAGCGTCTGTGAACAGCAATTTTCAAGTCTTGCCAGAGATTCTCAATTGGATTTAGGTCTGGACTTTGACTGGGCCATTCTAACACATGAATATGCTTTGATCTAAACCATTCCATTGTAGCTCTGGCTGTATGTTTAGGATTGTTGTCCTGCTGGAAGGTGAACCTCTGCCCCAGTCTCAAGTCTTTTGCAGACTCTAACACGTTTTCTTCCAAGATTGCCCTGTATTTGGCTCCATCCATCTTCCCATCAACTCTGACCAGCTTCCCTGTCCCTGCTGAAGAAAAGCATCCCCACAGCATGATGCTGCCACCACCATGTTTCACAGTGGGGATGGTGTGTTCAGGGTGATGTGCAGTGTTAGGTTTCCACCACACATAGCGTTTTGCATTTAGGCCAAAAACTTCAATTTTGGTCTCATCTGACCAGAGCACCTTCCTCCACATGTTTGCTGTGTCCCCCACATGGCTTGTGGCAAACTGCAAACGGGACTTATTATGGCTTTTTTTCAACAATGGCTTTCTTCTTGCCATTCTTCCATAAAGGCCCGATTTGTGGAGTGCACGACTAATAGTTGTCCTGTGGACAGATTCTCCCACCTGAGCTGTGGATCTCTGCAGCTCCTCCAGAGTTACCATGGGCCTCTTGGCTGCTTCTCTGATCAATGCTCTCCTTGCCCGGTCTGTCAGTTTAGGTGGATGGCCATGTCTTGGTAGGTTTGCTGTTGTGCCATACTCTTTCCATTTTCGGATGATGGATTGAACAGTGCTCCGTGAGATGTTCAAAGCTTGGGATATTTGTTTATAACCTAACCCTGCTTTAAACTTCTCCACAACTTTATCCCTGACCTGTCTGGTGTGTTCCTTGGGCTTCATGATGCTGTTTGTTCACTAATGTTCTCTAACAAACCCCTGAGGCCTTCACAGAACAGCTGTATTTATACTGAGATTAGATTACACACAAGTGGACTCTATTTACTAATTAGGTGACTTCTGAAGGCAATTGGTTGCACTGGATTTTATTTAGGGGTATCAGAGTAAAGGGGGCTGAATACTTTTGCACGCGACACTTTTCAGTTTTTTATTTGTAAAAAAATTTGGAAACCATCTATCATTTTCCTTCCACTTCACAATTATGCGCCACTTTGTGTTGGTCTATCACATAAAATCCCAATAAAATACATTTACGTTTGTGGTTGTAACGTGACAAAATGTGGAAAAGTTCAAGGGGTATGAATACTTTTGCAAGCCACTGTAAAGGAGGATAATAAAAGCTTCTTTGTGTATGTGAAGAGGAAAAAATTAGTTAAGACCAAAGTTGGACCCTTGAAGACTGAAAAGGTGAATTTATTATGGGGAACAAGGAAAAGGCAGGTGAGTTGAACAGGTACTAAGGAGGACACAAACAATCTTCCTGATATACTAGTGGCCAGAGGAACTGGGGTGATGGAGGAACTGAAGGAAATCCACATTAGGCAGGAAATGTTGTTGGGTAGACTGATGGGACTAAAGCCTGATAATTCCCCAGGGCCTGATGGTCTGCATCCCAGGGTAGTTAAGGAAGTGGCTCTAGAAATCGTGGATGCATTGGTGTTCATTTTCCAATGTTCTATGGATTCAGGATCAGTTTCTGTGGATAGGAGTGTAGCTAATGTTATCCCACTGTTTAAGAAAGGCAGGAGAGGAAAAGGGATTTATAGATCAGTTAGGCTGACTTCAGTGGTGGGGAAGATGCTGGGGTCAATTATAAAAGATGAAATAGTGGCACATTTGGATAGCAGTAACAGGTCCGAGTCTGCATGGATATAGACAATAGACAATAGGTGCAGGAGTAGGCCATTCGGCCCTTCGAGCCAGCACCACCATTCAATGTGATCATGGCTGATCATCCCCAATCAGTACCCCGTTCCTGCCTTCTCCCCATATCCCCTGACTCTGCTATTTTTAAGAGCCCTATCTAGCTCTCTCTTGAAAGTATCCAGAGAAACTGCCTCCAATGCCCTCTGAGGCAGAGAATTCCACAGACTCACCACTCTCTGTGAGAAAAAGTGTTTCATCGTCTCCGTTCTAAATGGCTTACTCATTATTATTAGACTGTGGCCCCTGGTTCTGGACTCCCCCCAACATCGGGAACATGTTTCCTGCCTCTAGCGTGTCCAAACCCTTAACAATCTTATATGTTTCAATAAGATCCCCTCTCATCCTTCTAAACTCCAGAATGTACAAACCCAGCTGCTCCATTCTCTCAGCATATGACAGTCCTGCCATCCCGGGAATTAACCTTGTAAACCTACGCTGCAGTCCCTCAATAGCAAGAATGTCCTTCCTCAAATTAGGGGACCAAAACTGCACACAATACTCCAGGTGTGATCTCTCTAGGGATCTGTACAACTGCGGAAGGACCTCTTTGCTCCTATATTCGATTCCTCTTGTTATAAAGGCCAACATGCCATTCGCTTTCTTCACTGCCTGCTGTACCTGCATGCTTACTTTCATAGACTGATGAACAAGGACCTCCAGATCCCGTTGTACTTCCCCTTTTCCCAACTTGACACCATTTAGATAGTAATATGCCTTCCTGTTTTTGCTACCAAAGTGGACAGCCTCACAATTATCCACATTTAACTGCATCTGCCCAACCTATCCTATCCTGCCCTAACCTATCCAAACCACCGTGCATTCTCATAGCATCCTCCTCACAGTTCACACTGCCTCCCAGCTTTGTGTCATGTGCAAATTTGCTAATGTTACTTTGAATCCCTTCATCTAAATCAAGTGTATCTTGTAAATAGCTGTGTCCCAGAATAAGAATGAACAAAGACAGTTAGAAGAACTTATTAGACAAATGGATACAGATAATGCTAAAGATCCATCAATAGATAAACATAATAAAATAATAATTTTGAAATTTAAATTAAATAAACTATTATCAGCCAAACTTATAAGACTTTTCCAAATTAGAAAACAGGAACACTTTGAATTTGGAGATAAACCGCATAAACTTTTGGCTCGTCAGCTAAAAAAACGAGAAAAAGAACATACGATCCAAAAGATTAAATCAGATAGAGGGGAGTTACTAACCATACCGAAGGATATTAATAAAAGATTTGCGCAATTTTATGAGAACTTGTACACATCTAAAACGACAACGGACTCCAATAAAATTACAGAGTTCTTGGATAATTGTAATCTTCCAAAGTTAAAGGCCTGTCTCATGAGCCTGCGGTCATTGGCGGCGAAACAGGAACTATCTACCGCTCCTGGGCTGCCAGAGACCGCGGGCTCGGTCAAACGCACAATTCCGGGGCCGTGCGGCGTTGTTCCCAACACGGTGCTAAAAAAAACCCAACACTGTCCAAAAATATGTTCCTACCGCACAGCCGCCGCCAGTGAGGCACGAGTGTGGCACGGTCACCGCCACAGCCGCCGCCAGTGAGGCACGAGCGCCGTGACTCGAACCTGCACCGCCACAGCCACCGCCAGTGAGGCACGTGTGTGGCACGGCCGCCGCCACAGACGCCGCCAGTGAGGTACGTGTGTGGCACAGCCGCCAACAGTGAGGTACGTGTGCGGCACGGCCGCCGCCACAGACCCGCGATCCGAAAGACATCATCAGCCGAAACCGCAAGCTCGTTGAACCAGCCGTACTTGGCCCCCCGCGCAGCATCCGTGCGGTGCTCTCGTGGTTGCCGTGCGGTCCCCTCTTCTGGCGACGCCGCGCTTCACCGCCAACGACCGCAAACCCGTGGGACAGAGCCTTTATAGTTGAAAGAACAAGAGGAATTGGGTGCACAAATTTCAATCAAGGAATTAGAAGACACAATAAATTCATTAAAGAATGGAAAAACTCCAGGTCCTGATGGATTTACTAATGAATTTTATAAAAGCTTTTATGACAAAATTATACCACAGTTACAAAAAATGTATCAATATGCTTTTAAAAAACAAATATTACCTGATACATTAGCTGAATCAACGATCACACTAATACTTAAAAAAGACAAAGATATAGAAGAACCGGGTTCATATAGAGCTATAGCATTGTTAAATACAGATCAAAAAATATTAGCGAAAACATTAGCTAGAAGATTAAGTAAATATATTAGTAAATTAATAAACCCAGATCAGACGGGGTTTATCCCTAAGAGATATTCATCTAATAATATGAGACGTCTACTCAATATAATGCACTCACACAAAATTGAAGAACAAGAATTATCAATTATTTCGCTGGACGCTGAAAAATTAGAACACATCCAGATATCCATGGGTATAATACTAAATACTCAAATAATAAAATATCTTTATACGCGGATGATATATTATTGTACATTACAAAACCTCAAATTACTATACCAAACATATTAAATCTAATTGAGGACTTTGGATCCTTTTCTGGATACAGAATAAATTGGAATAAAAGTGAAATTATGTCAATAAAACCGAAAGACTCAACACATCTTTTAAAATTCCCTTTTAAAATAGCTACAGAAAATTTTAAATACTTGGGTATTGAAATCACCAGAACATATCAAGGCATGTTCAAAGCAAATTATGATCCTCTACTTAATAAATTAAATACATTAATTACATTTTGGAAAACGCTTCCGATGTCTTTAATAGGCCGAATAAATGCAATAAAAATGATCTTCTTACCACAAATTTTATACCTATTTCAATCGAAGTTTAAAAAACTGGACTCAGACATTACTAATTTTATATGGGACTATAAATCCCATAGAATACAAAGAACACACTTGAACAAAGCTAAAGTATTAGGGGGCTTAGCACTCCCTAACTTCATGTATTATTATTGGTCAGTAAATATTAAAAATATGATCCAACTGATGGACAACTCTGCCCAGCAAGTGGACTGGATTGTAATGGAGAGAGAGGACTGCTCCTCTGGTAACATTGGAGCGATCCTCCTCTCACCAATGAAACTGAATAACATAAATTATAACATAAATCCAATTATACATAGTACAATCAGAACTTGGAAACAAATAAAACAAAATTTAAAACTAAGAAATCTATCGCTTTTATCTCCAATAGTTAATAACCCTTCGTTTAATCCCTCTATTATAGACAAATCTTTTATACAATGGGATAGACTAGGAATTAAAACGTTCGGTGACTTGTATGAAACTGGAAAATTACTATCATTCCAACAATTACAAATAAAATATAAACTGGGAAATAATCAATATTTTAAATATTTTCAAATATGCGACTATTTGAAAAAATATACAAAAGATCATTATAATATCCCAGCAGATGTATTGGATGAAGCAATGCAGATAAAAGCTGAATCAGCAAACTTAATATCATATTTGTATAATATTATCTTAAATGTAGAAATACCATCTACGGAAGGTATTAGAAGAGACTGGGAACAAGAATTAGCTAATAAAATCTCAAAGGAAAGGAATGAACATTTATTATATGTGCATAAATGTTCGATTAATGTAAGACACACTTTAGTACAATTTAAAATTTTACAGTTTATATTATTCAAAAACTAAAATTAATAAAATGTTCCCAAATGTATCATCCATTTGTGATAAATGTCAATCTCAAGAAGCTACTATAGCGCACTCATTTGTTTTTTGTACAAAAATTCAAAAACTTTGTATTGAAATTTTTGAAATCTTTACAAAATTGTTTAAAATAAAACTGATACCAAAAGCAGAATGGATTATCTTCGGAACAACGGAAGATAGTCCAGAACTAAATGTGTTTCAAAAGAAATTAATAGATTACGGGTTAATAACTGGAAAAAAGTTAATCCTAAAATTCTGGAAAAACGCTCCAATACCAACTATAAACATGTGGATTTCAAATATGTTTGAAACATTACACCTAGAAGAGATAAGACTCCTCCTGGCAGGTAAACCAGATCACTTCCACCTGACGTGGTCTGCATTTATAGAATTATTACAAGTATAGGGTGCAAAAGTACTTTAAAAAAAAAACTGAGGTCAAGTAAAGGGGGATGAAAGCTGGAGAGTTGGTATATCCCATTTGCGTGATGCTTATAATAAAGTATTTGTTTTTCTCTTTTTTGCTCTTTCTCTTTTTTTTCTTCTTTAGGGTCTATCTCTTAATCCTTTCTATTTAATTTCTTTTCTATAGGGTCTCTGTTCTTTCTTGTTGTCACGTTTTTACACCTTCACTATTTTCCTTCACTTTCTTTTTTCTTAATTACAACCTTTCCTTTTTATCAGTGTAAAAAATGACGGAGTACATTAATTGTAATAAGATATACGTGATGAGTACTAATGTAATTGGTTGTAATGTAATGTACTTCTAATAAATAAAAATTTAAAATAAATAAATAAATAAATTAATAAATAAATGAATAATATATTTATGAATTAACCCAACTACTGTTTATCTCCTGAAATCACAGTTGAACTTTTTGTGGAGTGGGCTTGAGAAGTTGTGAACTATTCTCTGGTCACTTCAGCTTGCACTACAGATTATAAATATGTTTTCAATTCAGTGATGGCAGGCTAGTTATCCTTCAATATGTTGGTTTATTGCAGCTAAAAGGCAAGAATGGCCAGTTCGAACAGTTGAATTCAGACACAGTATTAATTGCAAGCCAGCAGAGTTGCATCTGTAATCGGACCCCTACCCACAATATACACTTCTAACAACTTTTATGGACCACCAGTACTCACTTGTGGACACAAATTGCAGGTTTCCAACAGAAGACACAAAGTACTGGAGTAACTCTGTGGGTTCAGGCAGCATTTCTGGAGGACATGGATAGGTGATGATTTGAGTCGGGACCCTTGTTCAGACTGATTGTGGTGGGAGAGAGAAAGCAGAAAGAGAGGTGGGAGCAGGACGAAGCCTGACGTGTTAGGTGGATGCAGACAAGGAGGATTTGGTTGGTACGTACTTGTGTAGAAACAACAAACTGCAAATGCTGGTCTACACAAAAGGACACAAAGTGCTGGAGTAACTCAGCAGGAAGACAAATGCTGTAGAAACTCAGCGGGTGAGGCAGCATCTAGGCAACGTTTTGGGTCGAGACCCTTCTTCAGACTGATGTCGGGGTGGGGGGGGGGAAGAAAGGAAAAGGCAGAGACAGTAGGTTTGTGGGAGAGCTGGGCAGGGGAGGGGAAGGAGGGAGAAAGAAAGGACTATCTGAAAGCAGGTCAGGCAGTATCTTTGGCTGACCTGAAAACAGCAGGGATGCTGCCTGACCTGCTGAGTTACTCGAGTACTCTGTGTCCTCTTCACTCTGAACTCTTGGGCATTATGCCCATTACCATTGCAATATAGTTTTCTAAGTCTTGGAAATCCATGTTCATAAAGTTAAACCATTCACTTCCACTATACATCCATCTCACTCACTTTACACCTCACGTTGTAGCTAAAGATTGTAATCTCTGAATTTCCAGTTGTAATAAATTTGCCACATGTGATGAATTTCAGTTAATCCATATTGACACAAGTTCTTAAACTGCTCTCCTCCTTTGTTGCATGTCAGAGAATTGATTTATGAGTACCTTGTATGGATATTGTCTCTGGATCGGTACCTTCCTAGCTTCCATCATCATCCTCGTTCCAGTAGCTTGTCAACTCTGGCAGCAACTGTTTTGTGCAATTTTGAATTCAGCACAAGCTCCTTAAGCATCATTCCTTATAGAGTCTATGGACAGTCAGAAATCGACCTGGAACTGCCTGAAAATAATTGATCATTCTTTTAAATGGTGCTGATGGGGATCCCCAGTTCCTGGGGCAGCTGTCCGAGTTCAGTCGAGCAAGGTGAAGTCAAGGCATTGGTGTGAGTAATGAGATACAAATGGGATGGTGTCAAATCAGTATTGTACACACATTGGCATCACGAGCTTCCACTCTGCACATTTCCATTGTGCATACAACATTATTAAACGCCTGTTATCAATCTCTCCACACAACATTGATGCTGCTTTGAAGCTCAAAGGGCCCTCACAGCACCAATAAATTGTTTGAGATTTCCCTGCCAATCTATACAATACTTTTTATATATTATATGTAGTTTATGAACATGTATTATGCTACATTGATAACTGTATCACAATCCAGTATCAAGTTGAAGATCATAAAATAAAACATTAAAACCTGAGCGATGTACGAGGTAGAAATAAGAATTGTTTCAGCCGATGAAATAGGTCGCCATAATTTTAAACTGAGCTGCTGAGTTCATTTTTTCTGGTACAGCAGGCACTAAAAGTCACAGACATAACTAGACTCAAATGGATAGGCAGAAAATAAATGTTTTCCAACCTCAGGCTGGGGTTTACAGAGCAGCATTTCTTTTCACTGAATTCTTACACTGACACTGGCAAAGTCCAACATTTTAACATTAAGTCACAGGCTTTACCACATCACTAATGTCATTATACTTCAAAAGCATTTTGGCAGCTAATAAAGCACTTCAGAACATGGTATTGTGAAAGTGTAATGTAAATGCAAGTTTTATTTTACTTGTTTCCGCAGATGAAATATTAAATTAAGAACTTTTCTGTTTATTTATATCAACTCAAGATAGTTTAATTCAGAATATAGCAATTTCCCCTCAGCCATAAGCATAAAACAAATTAACTAAAATATGTGCAGATTTATTTCCATTTTTGCCAAGGTTTTAAAATTGACACTAAAGTGTTTTGCTCTGAAGCAAGAAAAGGTGCTCGACAAATGTAAACCTCAAGTCTTTTTTAAAAAATCCCTAAATGCATTAACCCACAAATATTGGCAGCAATTTAGACCAGGTCACTAACACTGATGAATCCAGATAACTACTCAAACAGATGGCACATAATAAGAAATGCCATTCACCGTGCAAGGCTTATTTAGAGTGTGCGCATTGTGTTGTACTTCGTGGGAGTTCCATTTACTACATGTGCAGTATTTGAAGAGCTATTCAGCCTTTTCTTTTTGCAGCATGTGTGCTGCACTGCACTTTGGAGAATGGAATTGAGAACTTCCTGGTTGGACGCCCATGGTAAAGATGAGATGATGAGGGGCAAGAAGCTGAAAGTTATTGAAGTGTTGAAGGGTGTCTTGGATGTAGATCAGAAAGGGTTAGACGAGGGGGGTGCGTTGGGTGTGGGAATAGGTTCAGTGGGGCAGTAACAGGCAGACACAATGGGTCAGGGCAGTCCATGAAGTAATACTAATTGGACACAGGTCCAATAAGAGGTTTGACAGACTTGTCATATTTTCTCTGGAGCATCAGAAGCAGAGGGGAGACCTGATAGAAGGATGTGAAAGTATGAGAGGCATAGATAGGACAGATACTCAGAACATTTTTTCCCCAGGATGGAAATATCCAATACCAGAGGGCATAGCTGTAAGTTGAGGGGCAAAGTTTAAAGGAGACGTGGGAGGCCGTTTTTTTTTTAAATAGAGGGTGGCGAGTGCCTGGAACGTGCTGCCAGGGGTGGTGGTGGATAGAGATACGATAGTGACATTTAAGAGTGTCTTCGATAGGCACAGGGATGTACTGGGAATAGAGAGATATGAATCACATGTAGGCAGACGTGATTAGCTTAACATGGCATCACGTTTGGCAAGAACATTGTGGGCCGAAGGACCTGTTCCTGTGGCTCTACTGTTCTATGTAAGTGATATTAAATGTCTTCAATTCATCATAGAAATATGGAATCTGTTTCTATGTTTCTGTGTAAGTAATATTAAATGTATTCAGTTCATCATCGCCAAAGGAAGGATAGAACTGCACAAATCATACAAATACAGCAATGTCTGATGATTGATTGTTCTGATGTCAAAACTGTCAATGAAACAGCAATATAAGTTTCTGTGCAGGTAATGGAAAAATTAAAGTCATGCAATTTATTGTTATCCAATGACCAAGGCTCAGCTGTGAAATGCCTGCATTTTGATTGAAACCAGCATTAGGTTTGTTTGCGATTACCCCTAATTGTTAACACATTAAAGAAAGATCAAATGGGTGAGATGTTGGAAAGAAGCTGCCCTCCTGTCACACCAGCACAAAGAATGATTTTCAAATAATCATTTAGTCTCACAATGTGTTGGGTCAGATAAACGTCATCATTGAAACACCCAACTTTGTTATTGCAGCTGGAAGCTGCAGCACAATGAAATAGCAGCACCCATAACACCAGACGCTATTGAATGCCTATTACAGTATTTGTGATGTGGTTTGGGTGTTTAAGAAAGGGGGGGGGGTGGGGGATTTCAATGTTTATGCCAGATCAGAACCTAAAATGGGGTGGACAGTGATCAGAATGCTTTCAAGCAAGCATTCTTCATTAAAAATGTTTATTTTGTGCCTCTATTCAATATTTGACTAAAATCACACAAACACCAAATAATTAAAGCTTGGAAGGATTGTTTAAGAAAGAACTGCAGATGCTGGAAAAATCAAAAGTAGACAAAAATGCTGGAGAAACTCAGCGGGTGAGGCAGCATCTATGGAGAGAATGAATAGGCGATGTTTCGGCTTGAGACCCTTCTTCAGGCTGATGGGGGGGGGGGGGGGGAGCACTTAGTCCCATTGAGTCCAGATTAGTACTCTCACAAACTAGTCTAATTCCATCTTCCTCTAACTACAGCCTTTCTTTCCTTTCAAGAATCTATCTAGCTCACTTTGGAACATGAAATTCCATGGTCCCTCCACATTTTCACTCATACCTCTGTCAATGAATTCCACACCGGAACTATATGCTGCATAACATTTTTTTCCTTGTATTATTATTTGTTATTTGAGTAACCTTCTATGTGTAAGTAGGAACTGCAGATGCTGGTTTAAACCGAAGATGGACACAAAAAGCTGGAGTAACTCAGCGGGACAGGCAATATCTCTGGAGAGAAGGAATGGGTGATGTTTCGGGGCTTTGGTTAGCAATAAGGGAAACGAGAGATAGAGATTAGAGAGATTAGAGATTCCTTTATTTGTCATTCAGACCTTTCGGTCTGAACGAAATTTCGTTGCCTGCAGTCATACATATAATAATAAATAACAAAACACACAATAAACACAAATTAACATCCACCACAGTGAGTTCACCAGGCACCTCCTCACTGTGATGGAGGCAAAAGTCTTAAAGTCTCTGTCTCTTCCTGCTTTGTTCTCCCTCTGCGCTGAGGCGATCCAGGCTTCTGATGCTGTGACCCCGCCGGGCGACGGTAAGCCAGTCCCGCGGCCGAATCCGTGCTCCGCGACGGGCAGGCCCGGGGTGGTCGAAGCTGCCGAAGCTGCCGCCCTCCAGCGGACGCAGTTGTAGTTGCGGGAGCTCCAGAAAAACAGGTCACCAACCTGTGACCTGCGCGCTCCCGACGATGTCGTCCACTGGGCCCGCGGCAAAGCCTCCGATTTCAGGTCGCCACCAGTGTCCTCGGTCGCCACCGCAGCCCCGAAGTTGGCCAGCCTCGCGCTGGTAAGTCCTGGCTCTGCCTCCGGAGCCTCGAGGTCGGTCGCTCGCAGTTGGAGTTGGAGGCCGGCAGCTCCGCCATTTTGGCCTCAGCGCAGACGGAGGCAGAGAAGGGGGATACGACAAGAAAAAGTCGCATTCCCCCGAAGGAAGAGACAAAAGTCATGTTTCACCCCCCACCCCACACATACACAACCCAATAAACTAAAATTTAACTAAAACAGGACAAAAGAAAACAACAAAAAAAGTAAAAACAGACGGACTGCAGGCGAGCCGCTGCTGTACGACAGCGCCGCCACTTCCGGAATATAGGTATAGATTCAAGAGAGTTTATTGTCATGTGTCCCAGATAGGACAATGAAATTCTTACTTTGCTTCAGCACAACAGAATATAGTAGGCATAAATAACAAAGAGAGTTTTGTTTGAGTTTGATATAGATGGTGATGTGGAGAGATAAAGAACAATGAATGAAAGATATGCACAAAAGTAACAATGATAAAGGAAACAGGCCCTTGTAGGGTGAAAGTAAGAGGCTATTGCGACTTGGGTGAGGGAGGGATAGAGAGAGAGGGAATGCTGGAGTTACCTGAAGTGACATAAATCAATATTCATAGCACTGGGCTGTAAATTGCCCAAGCGATATATGAGATGCTGTTCCTTCAATTTGCATTTAGCCTCACTCTGACAATGGAGGAGACCGAGGACAGAAAGGTCTGTGTCGGAATGGGAAGGAGAATTAAAGTCCATCTTCCTTCTATGTCTGTTTCTTGACCTCGTTACCAAACTGCCACCTGGCTTCCTATGCAATGAAAGAGATGTGCTAGAAAGATCGGCCTAAACTTAAAATCATACCCATTCCATTCCAGAAAGTTTAGAATTTAGACGAGCTATAGAAGTTTGGAACTCAAAACTAATAAATGTTGCCTTCATTTTAAAGTTGAAGTCAATAGATTTCTTATGAATCAGAATCAGAAATCAGAATCACACTTTATTCGCCAAGTATGTTTTGCAACATACGAGGAATTTCATTGGCCAGGTCAGTCATACAATTAAAAGCAACAAATCACTCAAAAACAAATAAAGTTTAAGTCCTTCCTTTTGTAGTTCCTCGGTCGGGGGCCTCGAGCCCTCCGTTGATGGGACGATCTTGACTCCCGTAGCCGGCGACGTTCAGGCCCTCCGCATCGAGGCGATCTGCTCCCGCATCGGGGGAATGTTTGCTCCCCCGCGCTGGCTAGTTGAGCCTTCCGTGGCATTGGAGCTCCCGACTAGTCTCTCCCGAGACTGCGAGCCCTAGATGGTAAGTCCACTGTGGTCGCGGTGGGAGCGATCCCAGGCAAGGGATCTGCTCCGATGTTAAGTCCGCGCCCCACGGTGGGGCTCACGACAGTCCGAGGAGACCTCCAGCTCCAGCGATGGTAAGCTGCAGAGCCCGGAGGATGTGATCCAAAAATGGATCACATCTCTGGGAAGGTAGGAACTTGAAAAAACGTTTCCCCCAATCTCCTCCCCCCTCCCCCCACATAAAACATGCCGAAGAACATTAAAACAAACTTTTAACGCACTAAAAAATAACAAAAAGAAAGAAAAAACGAACAGACTGCCGGCAGGGCTGCCATCTCCCCGGCGCCCCTGGTGGTCAAAAGAGCAAAGCGTATTGGTGACATGGAGCCGAATCAGGCAGATGGAGTTTTGATAGAGATGAGCTAATGATCTCAGTGAATGATATGACATTTGTGGTAGTAAATGGCCTTCTCCTGTTCCTAGGTTCCTTTGTAAGCAAAATACGTTTCACTACGATCTCCATACTACAGAACTACTGATAGATGATTCACTGAACTTAGTTAATTTGGAAGGTTATGGACTGTACGAAAATTTAACGCAGAGGTTAAAACACAAGGGAGTAGCAAGACTACAGAAGATAGACACAAAAAGCTGGAGTAACTCAGCGGGACAAGCAGCATCTCTGGAGAAAAGGAATGGGTGTCATTTTGGGTCGAGGCCCTTCTTCAGGGAGCCTTTGAACAATGTAAACTGCTTTCACAGTTCTTCTTAATTAGATCTCTGCAATTCTAATGTGTAGGTTGTACAAACCCCTGGTTTTGGGTGATGTTTCATAGAAACATAGAAAATAGGTGCAGGAGTAGGCCATTCGGCCCTTCGAGCCTGCACCGCCATTCAATATGACCATGGCTGATCATCCAACTCAGTATCCAGTACCTGCTTTCTCTCCATACCCCCTGATGCCTTTAGCCACAAGGGCCACATCTAACTCCTTCTTAAATATAGCCAATGAACTGGCCTCAACTGCATTCTGTGGCAGAGAATTCCAGAGATTCACCACTCTCTGTGTAAAAAATGTTTTTCTCATTTCAGTCCTAAAAGATTTCCCCTTTATCCTTAAACTGTGACCCCTTGTTCTGGACTTCCCCAACATCGGGAACAATCTTCCTGCACCTAGCCTGTCCAACCGCTTAAGATCCCCCCTCAATCTTCTAAATTCTAGTGAGTACAAGTCGAGTCTATCCAGTCTTTTTTCATATGAAAGTCCTGACATCCCAGGAATCAGTCTGGTGAACCTTCTCTGTACTCCCTCAATGGCAAGAATGTCCTTACTCAGATTAGGAGACCAAAACTGTATGCAATACTCCAGGTGTGGTCTCACCAAGACCCTGTACAACTGCAGTAGAACCTCCCTGCTCCTATACTCAAATCCTCATTGTTTCAAATAAATACAATGCATCCAAAGAAACCACAAACCATTGCAAATCAGTGACATATATATGGCTATCCCAGAAACTATGTGCAAAGGACAGCATGCCAAGCCACATCTGCCTTACACGTGTGGTTTCCATATTAATTATTTTCTTCATAGCAGCAGGGGTATGAAGCGGTGTTCAAAGTAATGGCTAACAACCAACACCAAACTGAAGTAATCGTTTCATGTTGCAGTCAGAACTGTGGTCATAGAATTTATTTGTATTTATTGTTTATAAGAGAGTGATAGATATAGGTCTTGGGGCTAACAGAATCAAAGGTTGTGGGGAGACGGCAGGAATGGGGTACTGATTTTGGATGATCAGCCATGATCATATTGAATGGCAGTGCTAGCTTGAAGGGCCAAATGGCCTACTCCTGCACCAATTCTATATGTTTCTATGTTAAACACAAATCCTTTTATTACAATTTTGGAACAACCCTGAATAAGCAAAAGTAAGGTAAATGTTCATGTTTATTGCATAGGGAGGTAATGTGACAGCAATAATTGATTTCAGTAAAATGAGAGTTGCTACGAGTCCAAATATTTAGACTAGACAGAGTTAACATCATTTATTGATCATTTCTATTCTCAAACTAAGCAGTAGTGTTTGCCACATCTACGTATCAAGCTTATACCTTGTAGTAGTCTTCATTCTTGAGGACACACTCGCACATATTTTTATAACGATGTTTCCTTTCTATATTAAAACATATCAAATGACTATGTATATGTATATGTATATGTATATGTATATGTATATGTATATGTATATGTATATGTATATGTATATGTATATGTATATGTATATGTATATGTATATGTATATGTATATATATACACACACAGAGGGCTAGTATGGACATTGTTGCCCAAATGGATTCTTGGGGTGGCAGCTCAGTCACTCGAGCCTGATGTGCTGGCAGCTCACTCACGGCTGGTGGGCTGGCAGTTGACTCACGGCTATTCTTTGAAATTCCATTTCAAGCAGAGTGCAAGGCCACCAAATTCAAATGCAGTTTCCTACCATTTCAAGCAGGGTGCAAGGCCACCAAATTCAAGAGCAGTTTCTTACCACTTCAAGCAGGGTGCAATGCCACCAAATTCAAGTGCAGTTTCTGACCACTTCAAGCAGGGTGCAAGGCCACCGAATTCAAGTGCAGTTTCATACCGCTTCAAGCAGGGTGCAAGGCCACCAAATTCAAGTGCAGTTTCATACCACTTCTAGCAGGGTCCAAGTCCACCAAATTCAAGTGCAGTTTCATACCATTTCAAGCAGGGTGAAACCACCATAAAACCACTATAAAACCACACAAAACACCACATAAACACCACACTCACCGTTCAGTAGACATTCAGTGTGTTCAGTTGATTCACAGCCCAGACAGAGTCATGACCTCTCCCTCCCCCCCATCTTGCAGAGACTGAGCCACACCCACACTTACGGGTTTTATAATCCCTCCCCCCTCCCACCGGAAGGGGCGTGGCCTTCATGGTGTGATTGACAGGAGAGAGATTCTCAACATTTTTTAAACACTATTAACACTTTTATTTTTCATTGATGGGAAGAATCCTCTGCACCTGATGAGCGGTGGGGGACTGAGTAAGATGGCCAAAAATCACAGCCGTAAGTGGTAGCGTTTTATCTAAAAACAATATAAAGTGCAAACAGGAAATTGTCAAGTTTAGACTTTTAATCATGTGCTTTATTTCAAACCAACCACCACCAACCATTTGCTGTGCTTTATTTCAAACCAACCACATTTTCATTTTCAAACCACATTAAGGGCCCTCAAGGTCAGTAAAACCACACTCAGTTTAGTGGACATGTGTTCAGTGTTATTCACAGCTCAGACTGAGAGACGTGACCCTCTCGTTCCCCCATCTTGCAGAGACTGACTGAGGCACTCAACACTTCCAGATATTATAGTCCCTCCGGAAGGGGCATGGCCTTCAGGAGAGGGAATCTCAACATTTTTAAAACACTAACAATTCTTTTATTTTTCATCAATAGGAAAAATCCTCTTGTCCTGCACAGCAGAGGTGGACTCTGAGTAAGATGGCCAAAAATCACAGCCGTAAGTGGCAGCGTTTTTTCTAAAAATCAATATACTGAGCAGCAGGAAGTGGTCAAGATCAGTCTTTTAGTAATGTACACACACACACACACACACGCACGCACGCACGCACGCACGCACGCGCGCACACATATATATATATATATATATATATATAAGGGACAATTTACACATACACCATGCCAATTATCCTACATACAGTGCATTCTGAAAGTATTCAGACCCCTTCACTTTTCCACACAGACAAAGGAATTGTCCGTAGACCTCCGAGTAGGGATTGTGTCGAGACACAGATGTAGGGAAGGGTATAAAACAATTTCTGCAGCATTGCAGGTTCCGAAGAGCACAGCAGGTTCCGAAGAGCACAGCTGCCTCCGTCATTCTTAAATGGTAGAACTTTGGAATCACCAGGACTCTTCATAGACTTGGCTGCCCGGCCAAACTGAGCAATTGGGGTAGAAGGGCCTTGGTCAGGGAGATGACCAACAACCCGATGGTCATTCTGACAGAGCTCCAGAGTTCCTCTGTGGAGATGGGAGAACCTTCCAGAAGGACAACTATATCTGCAGCACTCCACCATTCAGGCCTTTATGGTAGAGTGGCTAGACAGATGCCACTGCTCAGTAAAAGGCACATGACAGCACGCTTGGAGTTTGCCAAAATGCATGAGAAACAAGATTCTCTGCTCTGATGAAACCACGATTGAATTCTTTGGCCTAAATGCCAAGCGTCACGTGTGGAGGAAACCAGGCACCGTTTATCACCTGGCCAATACCATACCTACGGTGAAGCATGGTGGTGGCAGCATCATGCTGTGGGGATGTTTTTCAGCAGCAGGAACTGGGAGACTAGTCAGGATCAAGGAAAAGTTGAACAGTGCAAAGTACAGAGAGATCCTTGATGAAAACCTGCTCCAGAGCATACTGGACCTCAGACTGGTGCGGAGGTTCACCTTCCAACAGGACAACGACCCTAAGCACACAGCCAAGACAATGCAGGAGTGGCTTTGTGACAAGTCTGTGAATGCCCAGCCAGAGCCCAGACTTGAACCCGATCGATCATCTCTGGAGGGACCTGAAAATAGCTGTGAATCGACACTCCCCATCCAACTTGACAGAGCTTGTGGATCTGCAGAGAAGAATGGGAGAAATTACCCAAATACAGGTGTGCCAAGCTTGTAGCGTCATACGCAAGAAGACTTGAGGCTGCAATCGCTGCCAAAGGTGCCTCAACAATGTACAAACTCCGTACAGACAGCATGCGTAGTCGGGATCGCACCCGGGTTTCCGTCGCTGTAAGGCAGCAACTCTACCGCTGCGCGCGAATATATACCTACATTCATGCACAGACTATAAATACAGCTATAAATTTAACCAAATTTGTTAGTTTTATTAAATGTATTCAATTTTCGTCTTCTTCTCAACAACCTGTAAGCTGTACGACAAGTTGTTCTTCGCATCACTATAATTATTGTATTAACATCATTATCTTCATAACTTTGAACACCGTGAATGCAGTTCACAGTTTTCCTATATCTTAAACATTAATTACTTTTAATTAATAACTGCAGCAAACATAACTATGCACTACTAAATATTATCATAAACTATTAATACAAAATGTAAATGAAATCTTCCTTGTTTGTCTTCTTATCTATTTGCACCAGCATTGCATGTTGATTTTCCTTCTTCTTCACCTAGTTCCTTAATGATTTTTTTAACCTATGCTGCAAGTAAATCCACTGTTCTCTTTTCCAGACAAATATTTTGTTGCTGCCTTCTTCAGAACATACTGCCTGTTGTCCAGTTATATGTTATGACCATGTCACAGCCAAAAGGACCATCGATTTTCACTTTGACCAATTATTTCAAATTTTTTGTATAAAATAGTAAGATTAAACAAGAACTTACCAGTTTGAAGTTTGATCTTTATTTTATGAGGAGTTACGATGAGGGACTACGTGAAGAAGCCCGTCCAGCCGCACGTGCGTCAATCTTCAAAGCAGCGGTGTGAAATCACAGGTAATAGTGACTGAAGTATAATAGTAAGATAAAAGACTAGAACTACCAGATGACATTCATGAGGGCTGGGAGCGGTGGGCACGTAGTCATCATAACTCCTCATAAAATAAAGATCAAACTTCAAACTGGTAATTTCACATATAATCTTACTATTTTACTTCGGAGTCACGTGAGTGACTACGTGAAGATTTCAAAACTCTGTAATTTCATGCCGCAGATTCAAATCCCGGCCTCTCACTGCATTGAATGACTCAACATAATAAAAATAATCAATAATGCATCAATCATAACATTGCTTTAACGAATTAACAGTTTCTTTCCAAACAAAACAATAGTAACCCCTCCATACTATATAACTGAACTTAAAACAGAATTCGCAAAACCCCCCAGCCTTGTAATCGGCTTATGATAAAACCTTTGGAACATTAGTTCACTGGACCATCCTGCGGCCGTGAGGATATGGTCTATAGGAACATCCATCGCCCTGGCCGCTGAAGTTGCTGCCGCCCTGGTGGAATGAGATTTAAAATTATCAGTGTCAATCCCAGCGCTTACCAGAACCTGCTTTAGCCACCTTGAGATAGTTTGCACTGACACCTTATTGTGCGTTTTTTTGTGACTAATGAACAATGCTGACTCTGTTCCCCTCAAAGTTCTGGTAACATCAATGTAATGAGACAAACATGACACCACACACAGGCGGGAAACCTTGGGGTATGCCGAAAAAATAATCTTACATCCTGTCGCCCCTATTCTACTCTGCTTGAGCAGATCATAAACATAAAAAATGATGGCATCTTTTGATACCTCCATGCTGTCTAGACGCAGCATCTGTAATGTCTGCACATGTTGGGCTGATACCAACGCCATAAGCATGACCACCTTCATGGTGAGTTTGGCTAGAGATAGGGCTGTGACAGGAGCCCACTGGCGAAGCAGCATTAGAACTTTGCTCACATTCCAGATAACCGAATACCTGGGCTTAGGAGGATTGGAATTAAAAACTCCCTTCATGAATCTAGAGACTAACGGATGTGTCCCCACTGCATGTAATTCTGACACCATGGGTAAATATGAAGACAGAGCACTTCTGGCTGTGTTGATAGCACTATAGCTTAACTTTTGATCGAAATAGAGAGTTGACAAAAACTCTAGCACATCTGGGATGCATGCATTTTGATATGAAATATTCTGCTGTAAACAGAACACCTCCCACTTTCTTATCACAGAGATGTACTGCTTTTGGGTACTATCCCTCCAGGCCGCAGTGATAACATCCACGGTGCGCTTGGATAGTCCTCTCCTCAGGTATGGTCTCCTTAGAATCTGCAAATTAACAGATCGATACAAACATGTAAAGGATGCCGATCTCCAGTTACAGGATTCACCAGTAGGTTTCTGTTTTTGGGAACAATCATGTGAGGCTCAGTAGCCATCTCCAAAACATGAGGATACCATGGCTGAGTAGGCCAGTCGGATACCACCAATACTCCTGAAGCGGAGTCCTGCTTGATTTTTTGCAGGCATCGACTGACGAGACAGAATGGAGGAAATATATATATAAACATTCCACCCCAGTGCAGCGAGAACGCATCAACCGCTGCTGCCCCAGGATCTGGTTCTCATGAAACATATTTAGGCAACTGATGGTTAAGTCTGGATGCAAACAAATCGATATCTGGTATCCCAAAACGAGCAACAACATTTTCAAATATATCATGATTCAATATCCATTCAATATTGTCATTGAATTCTCGTGACCTTGTGTCTGCGACTATGTTGAATCTACCAGGTAAATGGATTGCTGAAATCCAAATATTTCTGTCAATACACCAACTCCAGATCTGGTTAGCCACCCTATCACAAGGTTTTGACTTGACTCCACCCATATGATTCAGATATGCTACTGCTGTAGTGTTATCAATTTGAACCTGCACATGCACTTGACTTTTGGTAAAACAATAAGCTATAAGCCCATAAAATGTTCCCAGAAGCTCTAAATAATTGATCCCTCGTAATTGCAGAAGGGATGCCTCATCACAATTCCATCTGCCTCCACAGCTGGAAGCCATATCAGTAGCACCCCAACCTAGGCCACTGACACCAGTCTGTAAAACTATAGAAGGTGGGTCAACCAAAACCTTCCTGGAGCTAGTTGCAACATTTATAATCCACCATTGTATCTCAGAAATAGCTTCTGTTGGCAACTTCATTGGCTGTCAAAATGGCCTGCATGTGCTCTCAATGCTTGTTCTTTTGCTCGTTGTAATTCTTGATAATGCAGAGGCCCAAACTGCACTGCTGGAAAAGCAGCCACCAGCTTGCCAATCAACTTTGCCACCTGTCTAATTGAAGGTAATTGTTCTTCAACAAGCTTAACACATTCTTCAATTAACTGCTGCCTCTTATCACTCGGCAAAGTCACTAACGTGATCTGAGTGAATGGTGAAGCCCAAGTAATCAATAACTTTAACTGGTGTTAATTTGGATTTATTTGGATGGATAATGAACCCCAACTGCTCACAAGTGAGTTTAACACTTGATACAGATGATTCAGCTGCCTCCCGAGAGTTCCATACAATAAAAATATCATCCAAAAAAGCCATTATCACATGACCCTGAGTTCGGAGTAAGCCAAGAATTGGTTTCAATAATTTGGTAAACAATTTCGGAGCTGAGGTTAACCCATTAGGCAGTGCTTTGAATTGCCACAAGCCTCATCCAGCTAAATTTCAAATATCTCCTATCATCACAATGAACAGACACTGAGTAATAAGCATCCTTGAGATCTATGCTTGCCATAAAACACCCTTTGGAAACCAGCTGTTTAGCAGTAGAAAAAGTTTCCATCTTAAAATGTCTATACTGCACAAAAGGGTTCAGGCTCGTCAGGTCCAGAATGATTCTACAACCCCCATCCTTTTTAGACCTAGGGAAAATACTTGACACAAACTGATGGGATTGACGAACTGACTTCTCAATAATGCCTTTTTTGCACAATATCTCAAGCTCTGCCTGTATCTGTATATTTTCTTCTTGTGAAAACACAAGTTTCCGACGTGGGACATGCTGAGTGGGCGGACACACAGTAGGGTAAAATTCAATTCGAAACCCCTCTATACTGCCCAAAACAAATGGATCTGATGTTATCTCCTGCCATTCTTTAAGAAACAGGTGTAACCTGCCACCTATTTGAACATCTTTCCCACTTAATTTATTTCCTTCAGGAGCAAAGTCTCTTACCTGCACATTTCCTGAATGAGCTTGTTGCCCCCGGCCCCTCGTAGGGAAATTCATCTTAGCCTTTGTGCCAGTGGCAGGATACCAGGTTCTTGTGTTCGCAAATTAACGACTGGTCCCTTCGCCAGTCCCTGTGACAGCACCCCATCGATTAGGGAAAAAACTTTTGCCCATCCTGCTGGTTGTTGGCACTTTAATGAGGCCCACAGTTTTTGCCTGTTCATGCAGTTCTTTGACTCGCTTTGCGAGGTCCTCCCCAAACAATAGATTTGGTAACTGCACATTATTTGGTTTTCAGAGTGCTGCAAATTTTGGGTGAATGGCGGGGCATATAGCACTCTTTCTAAGGATGTTCATTTCAAAATGTGCACTGCACAAAAGCCCCAGAGCGTCCTGATGAACCTCAGTCAATTGCCCCTCTTCCACCGTTCTGGCGAATGCAGTGACACTTGTTGCTAGCAATTTGAGCACCCTCTGGAGCTTCAATTCTTGTGCTCTCACTGCAACCCCCATTTGGCCCCATATAACCTGATTTACCATCGGCACTTTCAACAACCCACAGTTAACTGGGGTTTCGTATTTCTTAGCCGTACCATCCATAATCAGCTCCTGGAGCTGATGGGAGAGCATATAATTAATTGTCGTAGCCAATTCTTCCCACAATGGCTCCCCTGCTTCTCTATTAGCAGCCAAATTAGGTACAAAGACATTTTGCCCTTCACCCATTGGGCTATGTTCAGCCATTTCCTCGGTATCAGTATAATTCTGACCCGGCACACCCTCTTCTTCCATGAAGGGGCGAGCATGCAGTCCTATTTCTGGCACAGGCTCTCCAATAGCCTGGTGAGAACTCCACTCCTCCTCCCGGAGTGAGTCTTTCTCGAGCCACCTCTCCATTAGGTGCTCTAATTGTGAGAGCCGTGAGGAAACGGACTCTTCTGGAGGTAAAACCTCATGGACCGACTCTGGGTCTATAGGCCTGGCAGACTTAAATGTGGCCTTACGCCCTACCGGCGCGGCAACTCTGCTCCCATGCAACGAGTCTGCAGTTGCAAGCTCTGCTTGCGACAAAGCTGGTAAACTAGGTGGGCCCTCGGTAGCCGCACTCCCGCGGTCCTCTACACTTTTCGGCATGGGTCGCCTCGCCTTCACCTTGCTTGCTTTCTGCATAGTCGACCACAAACCACCACCGACTCAGAAAGCGACCTCAAGACTAAGTTTTCACTTACCTCGAGGTGTTTTAAACTTACCCGCTGGAGGAGCTCTGCTGCTCCAACCGGCCGCTTGCACCAATGTGTCTGACGTAATGACGCACGTAATGACGCACGTGCGGCTGGACGGGCTTCTTCACGTAGTCACTCACGTGACTCCGAAGTAAAATTGTCTGAGAATACCACATTCTCATATGTGGCAACTAATTTGCAAGGTGGGAGTCAAGGTCTATGTTCTTTTTAGACTTTCCTTGCTTTCCTATCATCTTGCACCTTGTTTTTTTTCTGCGTTTTTCATAAACTTTCGTACCTGGCCTTCAGAATACAAACCGATCCACAGATGTATAACAACTTGTGTAACAGTTATGTATCCAACATTGGCTCCATTTATGAAGACAGTGTTCCTTTTAGATGCCCTACTCAATATGCTTCTCTACTTTTTTCTCTCGCCCCCCTCTCCTACCTTGCTGTTCACATTTTGTTTGAGAACTTGTACTTTAATTATTTTTTTTAATTGTGCCATGGTCACTTTGGGAGAGCTCTTGGCCTGCTTCCAATCATTATTGGGGCATCTTGGTGATTATGGCTTCAACCTGTGCTGCTCAAGCTTCCACTTGGATGTATCTGCATCAATGTGTCCCCAATCCCCTCACCATCTATCAAACTAAGGTTTTGATTCTTCCAAACACATTGTCACCATTTGTCCTGCAATGCCAGAAATATACCTCTCACTCATTGACCGTGCTACTTTGTAAATTCTCAGTCTCTTGTTTTTGTTCAGCCAATATTACTGTAGCTATATTATTCCTATGGATGTCCCCATTTTGAGTTCCAACCTGCAGTCATTCTATGAAAGTGACTGCCAGCTGTAGACTAGTCCACCTGACTCATGATCTGCATGGGTAGGTTAATTACACGCGAGACTATCAGTGATCCACAGACCTCTTCCCAACCCTTGGTTGTGATCCTTTGAAAAAAAGTCCCGCAATACAAGGATTCAAATCAATCCACTTTCATGATTGCTGGAACATGCTTGTGGCCCAGAATGTAACAGGTAACTGGACTCAACAAACGCTAGCAGGGACCCACCTAGGTTAACTCTGAGGTGATCTAACTAAATACGTGTCTTGCATCCCGTTAGTCTACCCTTAATATAATGCAATGGAAATACATTCCAGATACACAAATTATCCTGTTGCAAAATATCTTTCTATCACAGAATGAAGACAAAATGCACCTTGTAATAGATCCTTCAATCAACATGATGTCTTCTTTGTGTTAGTTTTATTTCTCTCCTAAGATGTATGATACATACCATTGCATATTAGTCAATGGACTGTGGGCAATCCCAACATTCCTTACTTGCCCTTCCATAATTGTCACTGAATTAAAAGCACAATATAAAGTCAATCATATTAATTAATCTGGAGTCACGTATACATCTGACCAGGCAAGCGTGGCAGATTTCCTTCTGCATAGTTTGTTAGTGAACACTCGTGTTACTGAAAATATCCCTTGCAATATATTTTCTATTTCAGCAGTAGTAAAGTCAGCTTTTATTACCAAACTCTGCTCTGATCTAACGGTGACTTGCTAGGTGACCTTATCAAACACCTGAAAGTCATCACTTTGTGTGGGACCAGAGCCAAATTTAAAGCAATTTATGCACATTGGCAGGTTTCATTTCCAAACAATATTTGTGACTCAAAACATCTCCCATTCCTTCTCTCCAGAGATGCTGCCTCACCCGCTGTTACTCCAGCATTATGTGTCTATCATAGCTATAGAAAATAGGTGCAGGAGGAGGCCATTTGACCATTTGAGACTGCATAGCCATTCCTTGTGATCATGGCTGATCATCCACAATCAGCAACCCATGCTTGCCTTCTCCCCATATCCCTTGATACCACTAGCCCCTAGAGTTCTGTCTAACTCTCTTTTAAATTAATCCAGTGAATTGGCCTCTACTGCCTTCTGTGGGAGAGAATTCCACAAATTCACAACTCTCTGGATGAAAAAGATTTTTCTCATCTCAGTTTTAAATGGCCTCCTCTTTATTCTTAGAATGTGTCCCCTGGTTCTGGACTCCCCCATCATTGGGAACTATTTTCCTGCATCTAACTTGTCCAGTCTTTGTATAATTTTAGACGTTTCTATAAGATTCCCTCTCATCCTTCTAAATTCCAGTGAATACAAGCCCAGTCTTTCCAATCTTTCCTCATATGACAGTCCCACCATCACGGGGATTAACCTAGTGAACCTGCGCTGCACTGCCTCAATACCAAGGATGTCTTTCCTCAAATTGTGACCAAAACAGCGCACAATACTCCAGGTGTGGACTCACCAGGGCCCTGTACAACTGCAGAAGGACCTCTTTACTCCTATACTCAGATCCTCTTGTTATGAAGGCCAACATGCCATTAGCATTCTTCACTGCCTGCTGTACCTGCGTGTTTCTTTTCAGTGACTGGTGTACAAGGACACCCAGGTCTCATTGCACTTCCCTTTTTCCTAATCGACACCATTGAGATCATAATCTGCCTCCTTGTTCTTGCTGCCAAATTGGATAACCTCACATTTAACGACATTATACTGCATCTACATTAAAATGATCACTAATGTGTTCACAATTTATAGAGCCACCTCCTTGAGTACCCTAGGATACAGACCATCAGGCCCTGGGTATTTATCAACCTTCAGTCCCATCAGTCTACCCAATACTATTTCTCGCTTCATCCTCGTACATCTAGGAGATT
Source organism: Malacoraja senta (assembly GCA_038087875.1). Lineage (NCBI taxonomy): Eukaryota > Metazoa > Chordata > Chondrichthyes > Rajiformes > Rajidae > Malacoraja > Malacoraja senta. The sequence goes on from CM075977.1 coordinate 128,698,835, forward strand.
GGTTCGGTCTTCACTAAGGAAGACACAAACAAAGTACCTGTTCAACTCTTCTGCCATTCCTTTGTTCCCCATAATAATTTCACCAGTTTCTGCCTTCAAGGGACCCACATTTGTCTTTACTAATCATTTCCTCTTAACATACCTAAAGAAGCTTTTACTATCCTTCTTTATATCATTGGCCAGCTTACCCTCGTACTTCATCTTTTAACCCCATATTGCCCTTTTTGTTACTTTCTGTTGTCCTATGAAAGTTTCCCAATCCTCTGGCTTCCCACTACTCTTTGCTATGTTATACACCTTTTCTTTTACTTTTATTCCTTCCCTTGTCAGCCACGGGGCCTCTTACTCCCCTTAGAATCGTTCTTCCTCTTTGGAATGAAATGATCCTGCATCTTCTGGATTATGGCCAGAAATTCCTGATATTGCTGTTCCACCATCATTCCTGCTCCTTTTCCAGTCGACCTTGGCCAGCTCCTCTCTCATGCTTTCATAGTCCCCTTTGTTCAACTGCTACACTGATACTTCTCATTTAACATTCTCCCTCTCAAATTGCAGATTAATACTTATCATATTATGGTCACTACCTCCAAGCGGGTCCTTTACCTTAAGTTCCCTTATTAAATCTTGTACATTAGACAACACTAAATCCAGAATTGCCTTCTTTCTGGTTGGCTCCAGTACAATGTGCTCTAAGAATCCATCTCGGAGGCACTCTACATACTTCCTTTCTTGAGGTCCAGAACTAACCTGATTTTTCCAGTCTACCTGCATATTGAAATCTCCCGTTACCACAGTGGCTTTAACTTTGTTACATGCCAATTTTAACTCCTGCTGCAACTTGCACCCTATATCCAGGCTACTGTTTGGGGCCCTGTAGATAACTCCCATTAATGTCTTCTTACCTTTACAATTCCTCAATTCTATCCACAGCGACACTACATCCCCATCCACAGTGACACATCAATCCCTATGTCAGCCCTCACAAGGGACTGTATTTCATCCCTCACCAACAGAGCTACCCCACTTCCCCTGCCCACCTGCCTGTCCTTTATATAGGATGTAACACCCTGAATATTCTATTCCCAGTCCCGATCCTCCTGCAGCCATGTCTCAGTAATCCCCACAATGTCATATCTACCAATCTCTAACTGAGCCTCAAGCTCATCCACTTTACTTCTTATACTTCGTGCATTCATATATAATACTTTTAATCCATTACTCACCTCACCTTTCACATCGATTCTTATTTCACTTGGCCATACTCTCCTATCCCTTCGCAAGCTTTCTGCCCCGTTAATTCTGGTGTCTTTCTTTTTTTGAAAATATTTTTTATTGGAGATAAGTACACAACCTATTAACATCATTACAGTCTTACATTTTTAAATTGATAATATTGTCAATTATTATTACATTGTCTCCAATACCTTTTGCCTTTTTTTAAAAAAACTAGATAGAACTAAAAAGATAGATGAAGTAAAGAAAGAAAAGAGAGAGAAGAAAAAGAGAAGAAAAAAAAAAAGAAAAAAAAAAGAGAAAGATAGTTAAAGAAGAATGGAAAAATTTATTAAAATAAAAAACTTCATTCGAGATATATTCGTACATTTCAGAGTATAGCATTTCATCCATTCTTTAGCCCGAGTGTTAGTCAGGTTCCTGTGCTGAACCATTCTGACCCTTTAAATAATCAATAAAGGGAGACCATGTTCCAACGAATAATTCCTGTTTGTCCAACAGGGAAAATCTGATTCTTTCCACGTTTAAGGTCTCCGTCATTTCTATAATCCACATTTTGATTGTGGGGGTCATAGGGCCTTTCCAAAATTTGAGAATTAATTCTTTTCCTGTTATTATACTATAATCAATAAAGTTTCTTTGTGTCGTTGTAAATGTTTGATTTAATTCTAATGTTCCGAGTATTATTAATTTTGGATCCGGGTCCAATTGTGTGCTGGTCACTTTAGATATTATACTAAAAATATTTACCCAGAATTTTTTAATTTTTATACAGTTTGCAAACATATGAGATAAGGTAGCTTCTAAATGTTGACATTTATCACATATAGGTGAGATATGTTGAAAGATTTTATGTAATTTTGTTTTTGAATAATGTAACCTATGTATTACTTTAAATTGTATTAAAGAATGTCTGGCATTTAATGAACATTGATGTATGTGTTGTAAACTTTCTTCCCAAGTATCTCGTTATTATTTGATTTAATTCTTTTTCCCATGTTTGTCTGTGTAAGTCCGTCGATGGAATGACACTGTCTAATAAGATATTATATATATAAGATATTAATTTTTCTGTATTAGGATGTTTATTCCAACATTCGTCAAGAATTTCTGAATTTCTAATTCGAAAATTTTGAGTATTCGATTTTACATAATCTCTGAGTTGAAGATATCTGAAATAATCATTTCCTCGGAGTCCATAAGTCTGTTGCAACTCCTGAAATGTCAGAAAAGTGCCTTCCTTGTAAAGTTGTCCCATATTTTTAATTCCATAATTCTTCCATTGTGTAAAACCCCTGTCCAGCCATGAGGGCTTAAACAAAGGGTTATTCACAATTGGAAGAAAAAGTGATAAATTATCTAATTTTAATGTCTTTTTTAATTGTTTCCAAATTCGTATAGCACTAAATATTATAGGGTTTTCCCTATAATTTTTTTTGTTTAATTTAGACGTAGCAAATAATATCGAACCGATATCAAAAGGTAAACAATCTTCCTTTTCCATTTTTAACCAATCTGGTTGTTGATCTATTTCTTCCAACCAGAAATTCATATTTTTAATATTAACTGCCCAAAACTAAAACAGAAAGTTGGGTAAAACCAAGCCTCCATTTATTTTTGATTTACACAAATGTCTTTTGTTTATCCTATGATTCTTATAATCCCAGATAAAATCATTAACAATGGAGTCCAATTTAAAAAAAAAAGTTTTTTGACAAATATATCTGAATTGTCTGAAAAAGGTATAATATTTGCGGTAAAAAAATCATTTTTATGGCATTAATTTTGCCAACCATTGAGATAGGAAGTGTTTTCCAGTATTGGATATTCTTATGTAGTTTGTTCAGTAATGGGGGAAAATTTGCTTTAAATAATGATGTATATATCTTAGTTACATAAATACCTAGGTATTTAAATTTTTCATTTACTATTTTAAATGGAAATTGTTGTATTATCTGTTTGTTATGTTCCCTTATTGGCATAATTTCACTTTTATTCCAATTTATTCTGTATCCTGAGAGTGAACCAAATTGGGTTATTAGCTTTAATAAGTTTGGAATACTAATTTCTGGTTTTGTAATGTAAATTAGTACATCATCTGCGTATAGAGAAATTTTATTCACTGTGTCCTTTCTGATATACCCATGTATTTCCGGATGACCCCTAACTCTTTCTGCGAGTGGCTCAATAGCAAGCGCAAATAATAATGGAGATAACGGGCATCCTTGTCTACAACCTCTAGATAGGCTGAATTTAGATGACAACCTTTGGTTTGTTAATATTCTAGCCGTAGGATTTGTATATAACAGTTTTATACATGTGCAGAATTTCTCCCCTAGCTGCATATTTTCCATCACCGAAAATAAATAAGACCATTCAACCTGATCAAATGCTTTTTCAGCGTCAAGTGAGATTATTGCTAGATCTTCATTAATAATTCTCTTAGAATAAATAATATTAAATAATCTTCTTAGATTATAATATGAGTACCGTTTCTGAATAAAGCCTGTTTGATCAGGGTGTATTAAATTATTCATCACTGTACTTAATCTATGCGCTAGTATTTTAGTTAATATTTTCTGATCTGTATTTAAAAGTGCAATTGCTCTATATGATCCCGGATCTTCCGGATCTTTATCAGCTTTAGGAATAAGTGTTATTATAGATTCATTTAAAGTATCTGGAAGTTTCTGTTGAGTATAGATATGCTCATACAGCCTTTGTAAACGTGGGCAGAGCAAGTCATAAATTTTTAAATAAAATTCAGAGCCTAAACCATCTGGTCCTACTGCTTTACCATTTTTTAAAGAGCCAATAGACTCCTCAATATCCTTTATCGTAATCTCCCTTTCTAATAATTCTCTATCGTTTGAATCTAAACCTTTTAAATTACGTTTTAGTAAAAAATCTGCTATTCCTTCTGATTGTGCTACAGTTTTAGTTGAATAAAGATTATGATAGTATTGAAGAAATCTTTCATTTATATCCTTGGGCATTTTTAATAATTCTCCTGTCTCTGTTCTAATTTTATGAATTATTTTTTCCCCTTCCTTTTTTCGTAACTGACGTGCTAATCGTTTTTGTGGTTTGTCTCCAAATTCAAAATGTAATTGTTTGGTTTTTTGATAAAGTTCTGAATACATTTTATTTAATTTATATTTCAATACAGCAATTTTATTATGTTTTAAAATAGATGGCATTCTCGCATTTTCTATATCTAGTTGCTTGATTTCACTGTCCAATGTTTGTTGTTTAATCCTGTTCTCTTTATTATAAAATACTTGAGCAGAAATTAATGCACCTCGAACAAACGCTTTAAACGTTTCCCACATAAGAGAAGTAGGTGTGTCAGGGTTGTCATTTACCTCAAAAAATATTTGAATCTGTTTAATAATATATTCCTGGCATGATCTTTCGTTCAAAATTTGTGGGTTAAATCTCCAATATGTTTGTTTCTCGGACATTCCATTTAATTTAATCATGAATGTTACAGGTGCATGATCTGAGATTATAATATTATGGTATTTTGAGTTATAAGTAAATGGGATAAATGTGGAGTCAACTAAAAAATAATCTATTCTTGAGTATGTTTTATGTACTGGTGAGTAAAATGAATATTCCCGTCCAGTTGGATTTTCAATTCTCCAGACATCCTTAATATTAGTGGTATTAATAAATGAATTTAGAAATACACTTGATTGAGATTTTACTTTTTTTTGCCTTGATGATCTATCTAAGTATGAATCTAATGTACAATTGAAGTCTCCTCCAATTATTAATTTATATTGTGTAAATTCAGGAATTTTATTAAATGTTTTATTAAAAAACATAGGGTTATCAAAATTAGGCCCATATACATTAAGAAGAATCACTTTTTTTCCATTTAACTCTCCAACTAATATAATATATCTACCATCAATATCCGCTATTGTTGATGAATTCGTAAAAGGTATTCCTTTACGAATTAATATTGCAACTCCTTTGGACTTATGGGGAAAAGAGGAATGATATGATTCAGCGATCCACTTAGCTTTAAGTCTATGTTGAGATTCCTTTTTAAGGTGTGTTTCTTGAAGGAATATTATATCTGTTTTGATTAAATTTAGATGTGCCAAAACTTTACCTCTCTTAATTGGTTCATTGATTCCCTTGACATTCCAACTACAAAATGTTATTCCCTGACCCCCTCTTGTCATATTAACATCTTCCATATTGTTTCTAAGGTGGTCTATAACCGAGCAGAAGGTGCAACACATAAAACCTGACCCTGCTCCCGAACCTCAAATAGATGAATTTAAAATCATATACATCGCTCTTCCGAACACATCTCCTTGTATTAGTCTTGTTTTTCCATTCAAACATTAAGTTATAAAAATATTTAAAGTGAAAAAAGTGATAGAATTGGTTAGTATAGGTTGAAAGAAAAAAAACTACATCTACAATTAGTGTAGTTAGTGAGAGCCACACTAACGTGGCTAGAATTCTAAAGACTTCCGTAGCCTTTGTAAAAAAAAATTCCCAGCTCCGTGCCCGAAAAAAAAAGATTATTTCTAACAATCAAATAACTTCTTTGGGAGTAACAAATATATATACATACCCATACATACACACACACATACATACATACATACATACATATATATATATATATATATATATATATATATATATATATATATATATATATATATATATATATATATATATATATATATATATATATATATATATATATATATATATATATATATATATACCCATATGCATACATACATAAGCATGTATCCCTGCAGAAAAGTCCGAGAACAGCATAAATTCACAACGTTATTATTCTCTACATATCATATTAATATCTTCGCTAAATCTATAAATTTAATTTTAAATTGAAAAATAAAGAGAAAAACCGTCAAACCTTATTATGACGTAGGCTGAATTACCTCTTTCATATCTTCCTATATAATATAAGTATGTAACTCATTTCTACGTTAACCAAAGACTGTTAGTTATTAATCATTGTTATCAATCATACCCAGTATTAAATTTTTATGAGTAATATAAATGTTAATAATTTTAGTAGTAATATAGATATTTAATAAGTATTAGTTGTTACATATATAGTTAGATATGATTATACAAATAATAATAGTGATTAATAAAAATAAAAAAATAAAAAAAACACGGTTTTCTCCAATGTCCACCGTCCATTTCGGTTTTCGAATGTCCTTAAAGCTCTTAAAAGAACTTTAAAGGTCCTTTTAGATCTAGCGGTCCCGTTAATCCTTGACTCCTGAGGAGTAATGTAAATTCTTCAGTCTGTGGTCACGTTCCCGATTTCTTTGGCATATTCCAGTGCTTTTTCGTGGTCTGTAAAAAATTGCTCCTTGTTCTTGTAGGTGACTCTTAGTCTTGCGGGGTAAAGCAGGCCGTATCTCAAATCAGGTACATTCTTCAGTATTCTTTTTGACTCAGTGAACAGCGCCCTTTTCTTGAAGACCTCTGCCGGATAATCTCGGTAGATACTGAACCTCACACCTTCAAAATAGAGCTGTCCGCTTGGGACGATTTTCTTCATTATCTCGTCAAATTCATGATCCAGTTGCACCTTTACGATAATTTGTCTTGGATGGGTATCATCTTGTGTACGACGCCGCTGCGCTCTATGAGCTCGACCGAGTGAAGGTTTTTGATCCAATTTTAAGGCTTTTTGTAGTAGGTCTGCCACAAAATCCCGAGGGCCCATTTCCCTCTCACTTCCTTCTTTCACCCCTACAATTCTTAGATTCTTACGTCTTTGACGCCCCTCCAAATCGGTACATTTATCACTTAATTTGATCACCATACCGGAGAGGCGTTGGTTTTCAATAAGGAGTCGACTTACAGTTTCCTCACTTGTCGCCGCCCATTTCTCAAGTTCGGTTATCGCTGTTCTATGTTGATCAAGTGCTTGATGAATGGGGGCCACCTCCATTTTAACGTTCGATTCCACCGAAACGAGCCTGGCTTCCAGCACTTCCATCTGTTCCTTGACCTCTTCGTCCCTCGACCTCTTCCAGACTTCCAGTATTTCTTGAACGGTAGAAAGCATTTCTGCTTTAAAATCTACCTTAAAAGAGTTAAGTTCCTCTTTAAAATTCTCTCCAAAGGTTTTCAACTCAGCAGCGAGAAAAGTTTTAAGATCATCCATTTCAGACTTTTTCTGCTTTGATTTCTTCGGAGGGTCTTCCTGGGCCGTCATTGTAACTGAGGCCGAGGCCTCAGTTAGGCCTTCCTCTTCCATCGGTGGTTTCCCTTTAATGTTTTTTTTTGTCGTACGGGAGGGGGGTACGTTGTATCGACATACCGTCAAAGTCGCGCGCCTGATGACGTCACGCGGCAGGCAGCCGTTCAGATCGCGATCGCTGCAGGTAAGACCCGATTTTCTCCCGTTTTCAGATTCTTCGGCACGGAGCTAGTTGGCACTGGACTCAATCCTCCATAGCGCCACCAGAAGTCCTCTGGTGTCTTTCTTAACTTTAAACTCTTAACTATAACTCTTAACTCTCTTTCCCTTTAACTCGATCCTTGTATTTCCAATTTGTCTCCTCCCACCCACTATTTAGAGGGCAGATTTAGACACTATTCATGTCTACATTATTGAAAGTAGCTTTTTATTTCATAACATGTTTGGATGAACCTGTTCCCTCTGAATTATTGATCCAGGACTGCATTATTAGGTTGGATCTTGCTCTGAACTTGACCAACAACAAATCAAAAGGATGATTTCACCAGAATGACCTTGCGTTTCTTGAATCGTCAAATAGGTTCATTGTGAATTCAACATTCGAACCTGCTCACTACAACAATGACGCACTCAAGCTTCCATTCTGCCACTGAGTTTTGAGATGGCTCTGGATTGTACTGAGTTAATCTGACTCCCAAGGTTGTGGATCGACACAAGATGCTGTTGTAGGCGAATAAAGAATAGTCAATGGCAAAGGTAAACCTAAACAATAGAAACAATGAACTACATATGCAGGTTTACACAAAGGACACAAAGTTCTGGAGCAACTCAACGGGTCATGCAGTATCTCTGGAGATAAAGGAAGAGTGACGTTTTGTATCTGAATCCTTCTTCATCCAGTGGGAGCAGTGAGAAAGGGTCCTACAGAATTCCCGGAGAGAGGAAAGTAGGCATACCTTGAGGAGATCTCGCGGTGGGGCAGACAATATGTGTAGGAAGAAACTGCTGATGCTGGTCTATACCAAAGATAGACACAAAGTGCTGGAGTAACTCAGTGGGTCAGGCAGCGTTTCTGGAGAAAAAGGATGGGCACGAGGTGTAGGAGTAACCTAAAGGTTGTGTCTGTAAACTATGTTCAAGGTTTAATTCCACATTTAATTGTGGTCTCTACTTCATTGAAAGAAATGTTAATTTTTCCCCACTTTATATTTGTTAGTGTTAAGAAATGTAATAGTTTAACTCAATGTTATTAATTTATATTTAATTTACGAAAACATTTAAATCCATTTAAAATGATTCAGAAGTCAAAAGTCTTCAGAACTCCCTTTAAGGGCTGGTTGCCACTCAGCTTCATGCAAAGGCTCCCACTCAATAAACCGCTTGGAGTTGGGGTTAGTTAGTGCATTTGTCTGAGTATATCGGGAGTGAACATTAGGGACTTTCACGATAGTGGAGTAACAGTGGAGCGGTGACATTGACTGTCCTGAACATACTACAATTCAACTTGGACAGTTCAGTATAATTTAGAGTTGCAGCGCGGAAACAAGCTCTTCGGCCCATAGGGTCCGCACTGACCAGCAATCCCCGCACATTAAAACTATCCTACACACACTAGGGACAATTTATACTTATACCAAGCCAATTAATCTACAAACCTGTACATCTTTGTAGTGTGGGAGGAAACCAAAGATCTCGGAGAAAACCCACGCGGTCACGAGGAGAACGTACAAACTCCGTACAGCCAGCACCCGTAGTCGGGATCAAACCTGGGTCTCTGGCGCTGCAAGCGCTGTAAGGCAGCAACTCTATGGCTGCGCCACCGTTCAACAGCTGAGACCCAATAGCCACGGCCTGCACAAGAATAGCTTTGAGGAAAGGTTCACCTCCGGTTTCCTTGCAAATGCTCACTCATTATAAAAAAATCTTACAAATTTAGAGCAGAGAAATAAAAACGATACTGGAAACCAATACAGGTTGTTTCAAGTTATGAACACCCAACATGGAAAAAACCCTGTAATCCAACAAACAAACAGTTAATGTGGCTTTGCCAGATGCTGTGGGCATCTTCTGCCTTGTGGGAACTTGGTTTGCAGCAATATCATTGCATGTTCAAGAGAAATCTTAATTGTTGAGTTAAACGCCCTGGCTTACCAACGCATTGCCCTTGGTTGGCCAATGATTTTTTATTTAAATATATTGCCAGATGACCACATTTCCAACTTGCATATAGTACTGGTTAAGAATAGTTCTCAGGAACAAAGTACTGTTGGAACCTGGCTAAGACCTGTACTGTCTTAGATCCCTGTCATTGAACGCACTTTAATGACTCTTTATTGTCACGTATGCACAGTGCAGTGAAGTTCTTTTGCACAACCCACAAATGCACAGTCTCCATATTTTGGCACCATTTACAAAGAATAAGAAAAAGTCTAAAGTTCCATCCATCCGGAAGTATCAGAGTGTCCCTAATCCAAGTAAGCCCAGGTAAGCCCTAGGCTGCTGCAGGCCCACAACCCAATGTCCCTCTCCTCGCTCGACCACCTCTGTGTCCCAGGCGGTGCCTTCTGCAGCCGACCTTGAAGACACCAGATCACCCATTTCTAACCCTTGGCATAAACCAACATTGCCTGCCCAAATTACAAGGGAACAACATTCATTAAAATTTTACAGTAGAAGGTGAGAACACGAATCAAATCATCATTCCAAGAGTTAGTGCCTCTAATGGGGTGGGTGGGAGGGAAAGGTGGGGGAAGAACACTGGAAGGAAGGAAATGGAATCGTGCTACTGCCAGATTTGCTGTTATAAATGCGTATAGTTGAAGATAATTTATAACAATTCTATCCTCATTTGCAACTGTAATCAAGTTGTTATTGCTATTTACTGTTCAGAAAATTGCAGTTCATTTATCTCAGTTAATATAATTGGGTCTGGATACTGACTGAAAACAAAGCAATCTTACAGATACTGGTGATGTGAAAATGGTACGGTGTACGGGAATTATCAACTATTCTTTATGACATTTTGTTTCAAAGCCGAGCTCAGCAGTGTTTACGAGTGAAGAGCCAAATCTCCTTTTTAATTTACTGGTAGTGGGTGGAAACAACAACATTTTCTTGCATTTACATTTTTTGTTGTTCTATTAATCATGCCTTGATGTTGCTTAAATAGATAGAATGTGTTATTTTAATTTGCTTTCTTAATTAAGAACAGTTTCAAATCAAAAGAACACTGGCAGATAACATACAATTGAAATGTATTCTTGTCTAGTGATTTATCCATTTCACTGGTTCGGATGCGTAGGAAGGAACTGCAGATGCTGGTTTAAACCGAAGATAGCCACAAAAAGCTGGAGTAACTCAGCGGGACAGGCAGCATCTCTGGAGAGAAGGAATGAGTGACATTTCGAGTCGAGACGCTTCCTCAGTCTGGAGAAGGGTCTCAACCCGAAATGTCACCCATTCCTTCTCTCCAGAGATGCTTTTTATGTCTATCACTGGTTCAGATTGCAGACTGTAATGGATAAAATACTCAAAGTTTTATTAGAAGTCAATAATTACTATGGAACATTGAGATAGAAATCACTGTTGATCTGCAGTAGTACGTTGAAATTTAAAAATAACTGTAATATAGACAGACTGCCCCCATCTTCTGTACAAGCACATTCATGTCAAGATCTGGGTCCCACCAGAATTAAACTCCCGGCGAGCCGCGGCTCGTTACTGTGGCAATGAGAACTGGCGCAGTGAGGTTTGCCCCAGGCCCGGCCTCTGCTCGCCCTGGAGAGGAGGGAGTCAGACTGGGAGCCAGTAAGTGGATCGCTGCTGGGGAGCTGGGCAGGGCCGCGATGGTGGACAGGGCCGCTGGAGGCCCTGCAGCAGCCTGGGGGTCAGCTGTATCCCAACTGCAGGCCCGGCTCACCCAGAGAGAGAAGGCTGCCGAGCCCAGCCCCTGCTCACCCCATGGATCAGAGAGGGGGTGGAAGGAAATGGTGACACGACAAACGCTGAACAAAGGGAGGAAGTTGGACGGACGGGGGGACATAATTTAAAGTCTGAGAGGAACCGGAGGGGTCTTAACTTCTGCACCCACGAGGTCGGCTGTGGGCAGCGCCCCCCTGGGGAACAAGGGCTGAAGAGAGCCGGGCATGAAGAGGGACGACGGTTCACAGGATGATTAAAATGGAGGAGATGGCTGCAATGGGCTTTTTGCTGATTTGTATGCAAAACCTGTATTTCACTCTACCTGGTACATGTGACAATAAAGGAACCATTAATCATTGAATTTAAATTTGCAACTGGCCTCCTGGGTCAGAGGAAGTTTGGTTCCAGTGCATTACTTTGATTTAGCACATATTTAGAACAAGTCACTATAAAAAAAAAAACAGACATTACAGACATTAGGCCGGAGAAACTGGAAAACGACTCCATGTAACTTAGAGTTTGGAGGAGTCGGAGGTAAATTTAGCAAACTTATGCTAAAGTGTAATCTGCCTTACAAATGATGCAGATTGATGTTATTGACATGTTACAGTGGAAATAATATGAATGAAAAGAAAGGAAATTACTACAAGTAGTTTTCCGTTTGCAGGAAGTGAATGCAGCACACCGGGTTTTCAGATGGAGAGCAAGATGGATAGATGCTTGCTTGGTCTGAGCTCTCCTTTTATCTGATGTAATGTAATTAATATCCCCTTTTCTTTCTATGAAAGGAACCTTGTAAATCTGTTTCAGATGCTCCATTCTTATATTAAAAACCTGTGGGACCTGGCTTTGAAACGGGGAGATTGTATTTTACAGATTTTCCTCTAATCTTACACAGTATCCTTCCTTTCAACAAGGTCACAAGGTGACGTTTCGCTATTCTCTGCAGTAAATTACTTACTATTTGTCTTCTGATAGAAATTCTCTGTTTCTTTTAGCAAGAACTCAGTGCTGCAAATATGATCCACAATGCACTCTATGAGTGTAAGGCAGCAGCTTTAAATTATTAGATCAACCCTAACTGAAGCATCAGCCTCATTAATACAGACCATACCAGCACTCATTGATCCTTCATTCCATGCTGCAAACAGAAAGAACAAAAATAGCAGACAATATCTCAGTAACATCATTTAAAAATGACATCTCACATAATGCAATAATTTCCTTGCATCTTTATATTATCCCTCTGGGCATACCAGTGTGCTTTGTAATAAGCTGCATCTTTGTTACTTCTGCATGCTATAAATCACTAATGCCATTTCTACAGACACTGAAACACAGTTGCATTAGTATGGACTGCCTGCAAATATATAGATCACAAATCCTCATACCTCCCTTCCTTTCCTCAAGACCTGACATGTTGAGATTCACAAACTGGGCAAAAGGTGCATGCAATAGCATACTATCTCACTCTCACACACATTCCTCGTCTTATCGCGCACATTTTCAGGCTGCTAGATACTGACGGGCCGTGACAGGGTAAGCTTACCCAAGCTCAGTTTCCGATTGTCCCATGGCCAGCATTAGATGCACAATCAGTTGACTTAAAGTTTTCAGAGGCGGCATTTGGTCCATGTGAATTTTGCACATAGAGAATAATTACTAGAAACATTCTTCAAAGGTTTAAATATTCATTAATGTGCTTTAGTAAGTTAAGGTGCTGTCCCACTGCGGCGACCTAATTGACGCGTTTAGAAGAGTTTAGGAGAGTTTGAAAAAGTGTCATGATGAAGACCTCCTTCGACTATGTAGAAGACCTCCTTCAACCTCCTTTGACTATGTTGAAGACTAGCTTTGACTAGCTTCGACCAAAGATCTTAGAGCGGAAAAAGATGGTTCACTCCACGAAAAAGCCGTAGTAGGTGATGGGTAATCTTCAGCGCCATTTGCGTAACCAGTTACCCGTCATGGCGTCAAGCTAATTGATGGAGATTCTGCTTTATCAGGCTGAGAGATTAAAAGGATAGACACAAATGCAGCGGGTCGGCGGCATTTTTGGACAAAAGGAATAGGTGACATTCGGATCGAGACCAGTCTTCAGACTGAGTCAGGGAAAAGAGGAACTCAAACCATCCTCCCGCCCCCCCCCCCCCCCCACCACCTTCCCTCCGACACGGACACGGAGCGATCGCCGCCCCCCTTTTTTTTGTTAAATATCGATTTATTCGGGTGTTTTTTAAAATTTCCCCCTTACCATTTCCGTACTTTTTCGATAGCTGCCATCACCCGTTTGGTGTTATCCTTCGCCCTGCTCCTGGTCTCGGCCCCAACCGATCTGCCGGACATGCTGTGTGTGTGTGTGTGTGTGTGTGTGTGTGTGTGTGTGTGTGTGTGTGTGTGTGTGTGTGTGTGTGTGTGTGTGTGGTGTGTGTGTGTGTGTGTGTGTGTGTGTGTGTGTGTGTGTGTGTGTGTGTGTGCGTGTGCGTGTGTGTGTGTTTGTTTGATTGGCGGAGTCTGAGGGGACAAACGCGGGCCGGCACCAACAGCGAGCGGACAGACGGACGAAAGCAAAGATCATAGAGGGGAATAGGTGACATTTCGGGTCAGACTGAGTTCTTCAGACTGAGTCAGGGGAAAGAGGAACAAGAGATATAGACGGTACTAAGGACAAATGAATGGAAGATATGCCTATATCTCCCGTTTCCCTATCCCTTGACTGTCAGTCTGAAGAAGGGTCTCCACCCGAAATGTTACCTATGCTGCTCTATGATCTTTGCTTTCGTCCGTCTGTCTGTGCATTCGCTCACTCTTGGTGCCGTGGATTCTCCCCTCAGACTCCGACAAACAAATACACACACACAGCATGTCCGGCAGAGACCAGGAGAAGGGCGAAGGATGACATCAAACGGGTCATGGCAGCTATCGAAAAAGTCGACCCGAAATATCACCTAGTCCTTTTCTCCAGAGATGCTGCCTGATCCGCTTATTTACTCCAGCCTTTTGTGTCTGTCTTCGGTTTCAACCAGCATCTGCAGTTCCTCCCTGTACAAGGTATGTGCCATTTTCATGTGTATTAGTGTGTGTCCAGTCAGATTTGGCTTCCAGTCAGATTAACAATCACAGAAGTTTCCACACACACACTTACTTCAGCAAATAGCGACCAAGGCAGTGCTGACAGTGATGGGGAAATTGATGAGGGTTGTTGTAATTCGTGGTCCGGTATCTGTTATACCATTGTTATGAGTCTGGAATGACCACAAGTACACGTATTTAGGAGTTGGAAGCTGAGCATAAATCAAGGCTCTGTTTATTCACGGCTATCTGGAACCAGAGTGCCTTGCCCATATTACGTCATTCCCACATATACATGTTGCTATGCGGGCAAACAAAGTAGTCCTTGTCATATAACAAAGTAGTCCTTGCAATATCACAACATCCCCCTAGTTTTACATAAAATAAAAAGTTCCACTGCCCTTGGTATGTCTTGTCCGTGTCAAGGTTAGTAGGTAGAGGTGTCCGAATCTGTCTTCCAAACATCATCTCCGCTGGTGACGGTAATTTGGAATCTATCGGTGTAGTACGCAAGATGAGTAAAGCTGCTGCTACACTCTGTTCCGTTGTCAAGGACTTCTTGATGATGGATTTCACCATTTGTACCGCTCTGGCTCTGGCTCTGTTACACGGCTGGTCCGGGCTCTGTTACACCGCTGCTCCGGGCTCTGTTACACGGCTGCTCCGGGCTCTGTTACACCGCTGCTCCGGGCTCTGTTACATGGCTGCTCCGGGCTTTGTTACATGGCTGCTCCGGGCTTTGTTACACCTCTGGGTCCAGGCTCTGTTACACCGCTGCTCCGGGCTCTGTTTCACCTCTGGTCCGGGCTCACGCACAAATTATTATTTTATCTGTTCCACACATGGTTTGCGCAATCTTAGGGGGTGGTCCTTTAAGTTTCTTTGGTAAACAATCATACTTCAGTACATTTTATCAAGTTGGAATTCAAAACATCATTAAATTTGAGATTTCCAAGGTCCCTTGTTTATGTCTTCCTTGGTAACAGTCGTTTTCAGTACAGCTTATCTCGAACAGCCTTGTGCTTATCTCAAGACCTTTTCCCATACACAGCCTTTTCAATACTGCTCTTAGGTTTTAAAGAAAATACAGCCTTTCGGCTTGCTTCGTCTCCGTGAGCGTTCGGTCTCACCGGTTGCCGTGTGTGGCCGGTCTCTCCGGTCGCCACGCCTTCGTGTGTGTCTGGTCGCTCTGCCTTCCGAACTCGGGCCTGCGTAGGGCTGGGGCACTATGTGGGCCTTCACTCACCACCCTCAGCTGCTTGCAGTGTCCCGTCGGAAGCTCGGCGCTGACCAGGTACTTACATGTGTAGTGGCCCTGTCGAGATGCATTCCTGGCATTCTTTACTGAGCTGGAAAGCATTCATTTTTCTAGGGCTTTCTTTTTTCTGTTTCTTTCTAAATCACACAAACTGCTGCCACCATGTTGTACTTCGTGGTCCGGTATCTGTTATACCATTGTTATGACTCTGGAATGACCACAAGTATTTAGGAGTTTGAAGCTGAGCATAAATCAAGACTGTTTATTCATGGCTATCTGGAACCAGAGTGCCCTGCCCATATTATGTCATTCCCACATATACATGTTGCTACGCGGGCAAACAAAGTAGTCCTTGTGATATAACAAAGTAGTCCTTGCAATATCGCAACAAGGGTTTACTGCATTTAAAAATAAAATAAAAAAAGCATTTAAAACATTTAAAAACACACAAACTGTTCACACGCAACGCTTATTACACTATGAGAGGCATAACTGAAGTTGGGTCGGGTTTACTGAAATGGCAGAAGTTATGCTCCGGTGCGTACTACACGTCAGTCCATTGGATTTTGAAGGAGTGGACCATCTTGCTCCATTCTAAGATCTTTGCTTCGACTAGCTTTGGGAAAATTGGACACCGAATAGTGGAGAGTGAAGACGACCTCCTTCGATCTCCCTTTGACCT
Organism: Malacoraja senta; assembly: GCA_038087875.1. Lineage (NCBI taxonomy): Eukaryota > Metazoa > Chordata > Chondrichthyes > Rajiformes > Rajidae > Malacoraja > Malacoraja senta. The sequence continues at coordinate 128,715,221 of CM075977.1, forward strand.
CCCTTCGACTATGATGAAGACTATCTATGACTACATTTGACTACCTTCGATTACCCTCGACTACCCATGATTACCTACGAATAACATGCCGACCTACTACGACCTACTTCGAATAAACCTACGAGTAAAAAAATATCGATTTTTTTCCATGGCGACCTTTTTTTACTCATGTTGTAAAATACGCCGTGACCTAGCTGAGGCCTCGAGTATGTGGGAACTACTCTCGAGCATGAAGGAGAGTTACAAAGATCTCCTAGGACCTCGTGTCGACCATGCTGCGAGTACGAGTCGAGGGCAAACTCTTCTAAACTCGCCAATTAGGTCGTTGCAGTGGGACAGCCCCTTTAAACTCCTTCAAGAGTTTATGAGTGCCTTTTGTGTTGTTTCTAATTATTACATAAAGTCCTTATCTGCAGACAATATTACTCGCAGTGATACACGGCCACAATATTGATCTATATGTACTGGGAGTGTTGATAAATATGGTGCTTTCCGCTGCAATGCGTGATGAATCCTGCTCCCCATGAAGAGGGTTTGCATTTGCTGATTATGCTGGCGAAGGGGCAAAATATAACTGTTGTGCGATTGGACTTGGGGTTAGGGTGAGAAACATAGAAACATAGAAAATAGGTGCAGGAATAGGCCATTCGGCCCCAAGCCAGTACCACCATTCAATATGATCATGGCGATCATCCAAAATCAATACCTGGTTCTTTTTCCCCATATCCCTTGATTCCGTTAGCCCTAAGAGCTAAATCTAACTTCTTCTTGAAACCATCCAGTGAATTGACCCCCACTGCCTTCCACAGTTTCACAATTCTCTGGGTGAAAATGTTTTTCCTTATCTTACTCCTAAATGGCCTAACCCTTAATCTTAAACTGTGACCCCTGCTTCTGGACTTCCCCAACATAGGGAACATTTTTCCCACATCTAGTCTGTCTAATCTCTTAAGAATTTTATTTGTTTCTGTAAGGGACCACATCTGCACACAATACTCCATGTGTGGTCTCACCAGGGCCCTGTACAACTGCAGAGGGACCTCCTTGCTCCTAAACTCAAATGCTCTCTCGCAATGAAGGCCAACATGCCATTAGCTTTCTTCACTGCCTGCTGTACCTGCATGCTTACTTTGTGATTGATGTCCAAGGACACCCAGGTCTCGTTGCACCTCCCCTTCCCCTAATCTAACACCATTCAGATAATAATCTGCCTCATTGTTCTTGCCACCAAGGTGGATAACCTCACATTTATCCACATTATACTGCATCTGCCATGCATCTGCCCACTCACCCAACCTATACAAGTCACCCTGCAGCCTCATAGCATTGTACTCTTTGTGTCATCTGCAAACTTGGAGATATCACATTTAATTCCCTTGTCTAAATCGTTAATACATATTGTAAATAACTAGGGTCCCAGCACTAAGCCTTGCGGCACCCCTCTAGTCACTGCTTGCCATTCTGAAAAGGACCTGTTAATTCCTACTCTTTGCTTCCTGTCTGCCAAACAGTTCTCTATCCATGTCAATACCCTTACCCCCAATACCCTTACCCCCAATACCATGCGCTCTAATTTTGCACCCTAATGTCTTGTGTGGGACCTTGTCAAAGGCTTTTTGAAAGTCCAGATACACCACATCCACTGGCTCTCCCTTATCAATTGTACTTGTTACATCCTCAAAAATTCCAGAAGGTTAGTCAAGCATGATTCCCCTTCATAAATCCATGCTGACATTGACCGATCCTGTCACTGCTTACCAAATGCGCTGCTATTATATGTTTAATAATCGACTCAAGCATCTTCCTCACTGCCAATGTAAGGTTAACTTATCTATAACTGCCCGTTTTCTCTCTCTCCCTCCTTTCTTAAAAAGTGGGGTTACATTAGCTACCTCCTGTCCACAGGAACTGATCCAGAATCTAAGGAAACATTGGAAAATGATCACCAATACAGCCATGATTTCTAGAAGCACTGGGCATCAGTTATGTTGATGGGTTTGTGGTAAGAGCTGAGGTCCGGAGTGTGGATTCAGTGTGCAGCACCATGATCAAATTACCTCAGCACTAATCCCTGCAGAATACCACTGGTGTAGTTTGTTACTTTACTATTGTCATGTATTATTGTCAGCAAAGAGAGGAAACTAAAAGCTGGTTAGCCTGACTTCAGTGGTTGGTAAGATCTTAGTCCATTATGAAGGATGAAGTTTCTAAGCACTTAGAAGCACATAATAAAATAGGCAAAGTTAGCATGGTTTTGTGAAGGGGAGATCTTGCTTGACAAATCTGTTGGAATTCTTTGAGGAAGTAAATGGCAGGATAGATAAAGGAGAGTCAATGGATGTTGTTTGCCTGGATTTTCAAAAAGGTCTTTGATAAAGGGCTGCATGTGAGGCTGCTAAAGATTATGTGAGCCCATGGTATCAGAGGGAAGATACTAGCATGGATAGCAGGTTGGCTGTATGGCAGAAGACAAAGAGTTGGCTGCCAGTGACTAGCGGTGTTCCGCAGGGTTCAGTGTTGGGGCCGCTATTCTTCACGTTGTATCTTAGATAAGAGAATTGAAGGATTTGTGGCCAAGTTTGCAGGTGATAAGAAAATAGGTGGAGGGGCAGGTAATGTAGAGGAAGCAGGAACTCTGCAGAAGGACTTGGACAGCATGAGAACATGCGCAAAGAATAGGCAGAAGGAATACAGCGTAGCAAAGTGTGCAGTGGTCTATTTTATAAATGGAAAGATGATTCAGAAATCGGAGGTGCAAATGGACTTGGGAGTGCTGGGGCAGGATACCAAAAAGATTAATTGGCAAGTTAGAAACATAGAAAACAGGTTCAGGAGTAGACCATTCAGCCCTTCGAGCCAGCACTGCCAGTCAATATGATCATGGCTGATCATCCAAAATCAGTATGCAATTCCTGCTTTCTCCCCATATCCCCTGATTCCATTAGCCCTAAGAGCTCTATCTGACTCTCTCTTGGAAACATCCAGCGAATTGGCCTCCACTGCTCCCTGTTGCAGAGAATTCCACAGATTCACAACACTGGGTGAAAATTTGAATTGGTAGTAAGGAAGGCAAATACAATGTTAGCATTTATTTCAAAGGACTAGAATATAAAAACAGGAATGTAATGCTGAGGCTTTACATTTGTTCATTGTTAGTCAGATGTCTGGATTAGGAAAAGATATAGGAGAAAGTTGTTCTATACTGATTTGTATGGGATAGAGAACCTTCCACTTAATTAAGGTGTATCCTATGAAATACAAGTTTGTTGACAATCCTAAATCATGATAAATATATAAAGCAGATCAGTTTTTGGTGTGTTAAATCAATATAAATATAATCAGAAATTAGCTTCAATGAGATTCTGTATGGGTCCTTTTCAGAATGGCAGGCAGTGACTAGTGGGGTACCGCAAGGCTCAGTGCTGGGACCCCAGCTATTTACAATATATATTAATGATCTGGATGAGGGAATTGAAAGCAACATCTCCAAGTTTGCGGATGACACGAAGCTGGGGGGCAGTGTTAGCTGTAAGGAGGATGCTAGGAGGCTGCAAGGTGACTTGTATAAGTTGGGTGAGTGGGCAAAGGCATGGCAGATGCAGTCTAATGTGGATAAATGTGAGGTTATCCACTTTGGTGGCAAAAACAGGAAAGTAGACTATTATCTGAATGGTGGCCGATTAGGAAAAGGGGAGATGCAACGAGACCTGGGTGTCATGGTACACCAGTCATTGAAAGTAGGCATGCAGGTGCAGCAGGCAGTGAAGAAAGCAAATGGTATGTTAGCATTCATAGCAAAATGATTTGAGTATAGGAGCAGGGAGGTTCTACTGCAGTTGTACAGGGTCTTGGTGAGACCATACCTGGAGTATTGCGTACAGTTTTGGTCTCCTAATCTGAGGAAAGACATTCTTGCCATAGAGGGAGTACAGAGAAGGTTCACCAGACTGATTCCTGGGATGTCAGGACTTTCATATGAAGAAAGACTGGATAGACTCGGCTTGTACTCGCTAGAATTTAGAAGATTGAGGGGGGTTCTTATAGAAACTTACAAAATTCTTAAGGGGTTGGACAGGCTAGATGCAGGAAGATTGTTCCCGATGTTGGGGAAGTCCAGAACAAGGGGTCACAGTTTATGGATAAGGGGGAAGTCTTTTAGGACCGAGATGAGAAAAACATTTTTCACAAAGAGAGTGGTGAATCTGTGAAATTCTCTGCCACAGAAGGAAGTTGAGGCCAGTTCATTGGCTATATTTAAGAGGGAGTTAGATGTGGCCCTTGTGGCTAAAGGGATCAGGGGGTATGGAGAGAAGGCAGGTACAGGATACTGAGTTGGATGATCAGCCATGATCATATTGAATGGCGGTGCAGGCTCGAAGGGCCGAATGGCCTACTCCTGCACCTATTTTCTATGTTTCTATGTACCTTCACAGGGGGCAGTATAACAATAATCACAGATGCAAAGACACGGGACTGTGCCGTAGATGGACTCTATTTGTATACATTGGGTATGCAAGCAAATAATTTCACTGTGCCTTGTCACATGTGATAATAAAGTATTCCATTCCATTCAAATTAAAAATTAATAAACTGACATTAAAAGTTTGAGGCCATTTGACCTATATACTATGACATAAATTAGAAGATGTTACAGCAAACCATTTGCTGGAGGAACTCAATGGGCTGAGCAGCATCAGTTGGGGGGGGGGGGGAGATGGGGAGATAGAAGTTGATGTTTTCTGTTGAAACTTTGCATCAAAACCAATCGTCCTCCAGCAGATTGTTTGATGCTCCAGATTCCTGCATCTGTAGTGACTTGTGTCTCTATGGAAACTATTGGCTCTTGTTCAATACAAGACCTAATAGCAGCTCCTTCTTATGAGAAAATTCCTCAAGATATTTACAATTTTTCATTGATGATATTTCTGTTTCTAAGTTAATCCTGCCTGCCTGATTGTGCCGAAATATAATTATTTAACCAATGCCTGGCTATGTCTATAATGTCAAGAGCCCCACTTTATAAAATTCATTCTCTAACCCAATCCATCTTTCTAACTTTCTTTTCACTTTCAAATTCATCTTTAAACTCTATCTTCAACTCCGTTTCTGTCCTAACATGTGGCTTGTGTCAAGTTTTGCTTGGTTACATTTGCGTGAAGTGTCTTGGAATATTTTGTCGTGGCAAACACATGTTGTGATTCCGACTCTGTTATATATTCCACTCTTTATGACTTGCTGTAAAGTGGGTATGAAATTAATTGCGCTCTTTACTTTGATAACTCCTGGGCGTCAGTTTAAGAGAATAATCTAATTAACCCTCTTGATGGTTTCACTCTGTTTAAATGCCAAAAGATCCTGTATGGATAATGCCAGACTAAAAATATGGCCACATATCGGGAAATGGATGCTTTCTACTTTTCTATTCAATTCTGCTAGCAATAAATGCTAACATTCTGTTAGCTTTCTTAATTACTTGCAATACTAACCTTTTGCAATCATGAACTTGTAGTGGCACCTAGTGGTTAGGCCACTCTTGCTATGCGAACCCTCGGCAGTCGGGAGTAGGATCACGGGGTATAGGGGTGTGCCCTAGTATATACGAACCGACCTTCCCTCTCTCGCTCTCTCTTCCTCTCTCTTCATGAGAGTGTCCTGCCACTTCAGCAGGAGCTCAGCTCGAGCCCACGAGGCAACAGCCTCTCAGCGGCAACAATGACTATTATGTATGAGTGCTAAACGTGTATGTATATCTTACCTACAATGCATGAATAAAGAAATCATTTATTCACGACGTTTGTGTCTCTACAACTGGTGACCCCGACATTCATCACGCATCGGCAGTTTACTGTTCTGGATGTCAGATGTGGGAAGTCATGGAGTCTGATAGCCCTCCAGATGTCCACATCTGCGTCAGGTGTATCGAGATGGGGCTCCTAATGGACCGTATTAGGAACCTGGAGCAGCAGCTCGATGACCTCCGTCTGGTCAGGGAGAGCGAGGAAGTCATTGAGAGGAGTTACAGGGATGTGGTCACTCCAACACCACAGGAGGCAGGCAAGTGGATCACGGTTGGGAGAGGCAAGGGGCACAGGCAGGGACTAGAGAGTACCCCGGTGGCTGTACACCTTGACAATAAGTACTCCTGTTTGAGCACTGTTGGGGTGGACAGCCTTACCTGGGGGTAGCGACAGCGGCCGGGCCTCCGGTATAGAGACCGGTCCTGTTGCTCAGAAGGGTAAGGAAAAGAAGAGGAGGGCAATATTAATAGGGGACTCTATAGTTAGGGGGTCAGACAGGCGATTCTGTGGACGCAGTCGGGAGACCCGGATGGTAGTTTGCCTCCCTGGTGCCAGGGTCTGTGATGTGTCTCAACGTGTCCAAGACATCCTGAAAGGGCAGGGAGAGGAGCCCGAAGTCGTGATTCATATAGGTACCAATGACATAGGTAAAAAACGAGAAGAGGTCCTGAAAGGAGAATTTAGGGAGTTAGGAGGGGAGTTAAAGAGAAGGACAGCAAAGGTAACAATCTCGGGATTACTGCCTGTGCCACGCGACAGTGAGAGTAGGAATGGAGCGAGGTGGAGGATAAATGCGTGGCTGAAGGACTGGTGCAGAAGGCAGGGATTCAAATTTCTGGATCATTGGGACCTCTTTTGTGGAAGGTTCGACCTGTACAAAAAGGATGGGTTGCACTTGAACCTGAGGGGGACCGATATCCTGGCGGGGAAATCTGCAAAGGCTACTGGGGAGACTTTAAACTAGAATGGTTGGGGGGAGGGACTTAAATAGAGAATGCTATTAGACAGTGTGTGAGGCAGGAGGCAGAGAAGGAAAGCACTCAGACCCAACATGTGGGGGGAAAGAAGAAAACAATAATAAACAGAGAATAAGAGGTGGTGGGGTTCTTAAATGGGTGAGCAGAAAAACGGAGGGGTGCAAAATGCGGGCGGAAGCAATAGGTAACAAGGTGAAAAGTAAAAGTGGCAGGCAGACAAATCCAGGGCAAAAATTAAAAAGAGCCACTTTCCAACATAATTGTATAAGGGGTAAGAGCGTTGTAAAAACAAGCCTGAAGGCTTTGTGTCTCAATGCAAGGAGCATTCGTAATAAGGTCGATGAGTTGAACGTGCAGATAGCAATTAATGATTATGATATAGTTGGGATCACGGAGACATGGCTCCAGGGTGACCAAGGCTGGGAGCTGAACATCCAGGGATATTCAATATTCAGGAGGGATAGAGAGAAAGGAAAAGGAGGTGGGGTAGCATTGCTGGTTAGAGAGGAGATTAACGCAGTGGAAAGGAAGGACATTAGCTTGGAGGATGTGGAATCGGTATGGGTAGAGCTACGAAACACTAAGGGGCAGAAAACGCTGATGGGTGTTGTGTACAGGCCACCTAGCAGTAGTAGTGAAGTTGGGGATGGCATCAAACAGGAAATTAGAAATGCGTGCAACAAAGGCAAAACAGTTATAATGGGTGCCTTCAATCTACATATAGATTGGGTGAATCAAATTGGCAGGGGTGCTGAGGAAGAGGATTTCTTGGAATGTATGAGGGATAGTTATCTAAACCAACATGTAGAGTAGCCAACGAGAGAGCAGGCTATTCTAGACTGGGTATTGAGTAATGAGGAAGGGTTAGTTAGCAGACTTGTTGTGCGTGCCCCCTTGGGCAAGAGTGACCATAATATGGTTGAGTTCTTCATTAGGATGGAGAGTGACATTGTTAATTCAGAAACAACGGTTCTGAACTTAAAGAAAGGTAACTTTGAGGGTATGAGACGTGAATTGGCCAAGATTGACTGGCAATTAGTTCTAAAAGGGTTGACGGTGGATATGCAATGGAAGGCATTTAAAGACTGCATGGATGAACTACAAAAAATGTTCATCCCAGTTTGGCAAAAGAATAAATCAGGGAAGGTAGTGCATCCGTGGATAACAAGGGAAATCAGGGATAGTATCAAAGCAAAAGATGTTGCGTACAAATTAGCCAGAAAAAGCAGCATACCAGAGGACTGGGAGAAATTCAGAGACCAGCAGAGGAGGACAAAGGGCTTAATTAGGAAAGGGAAAATAGATTATGAAAGGAAGCTGGCAGGGAACATAAAAACTGACTGCAAAAGTTTTTATAGATATGTGAAGAGAAAGAGATTAGTTAAAACAAATGTAGGTCCCTTGCAGTCAGAAACAGGTGAATTGATCATGGGGAACAAGGATATGGCGGACCAATTGAATAACTACTTTGGTTCCGTCTTCACTGAGGAAGACATAAATAATCTGCCGGAAATAGCAGGGGGCCGCGGGTCAAAGGAGATGGAGGAACTGAGTGAAATCCAGGTTAGTCGGGAAGTGGTGTTGGGTAAATTGAATGGATTAAAGGCCGATAAATCACCAGGGCCAGATAGGCTGCATCCCAGAGTACTTAAGGAAGTAGCTCCAGAAATAGTGGATGCATTAGTGATAATTTTTCAAAATTCTTTAGATTCTGGAGTAGTTCCTGAGGATTGGAGGGTAGCAAACGTAACCCCACTTTTTAAGAAGGGAGGGAGAGAGAAAACAGGGAATTACAGACCAGTTAGTCTAACATCGGTAGTGGGGAAACTGCTAGAGTCAGTTATTAAAGATGGGATAGCAGCACATTTGGAAAGTGGTGAAATCATTGGACAAAGTCAGCATGGATTTACGAAAGGTAAATCGTGTCTGACGAATCTTATATAATTTTTCGAGGATGTAACTAGTAGAGTGGATAGGGGAGAACCAGTGGATGTGTTGTATCTGGACTTTCAGAAGGCTTTCGACAAGGTACCACATAAGAGATTAGGATACAAACTTAAATCACACGGTATTGGGGGTTCAGTATTGATGTGGATAGAGAACTGGCTGGCAAACAGGAAGCAAAGAGTAGGAGTAAACGGGTCCTTTTCACAATGGCAGGCAGTGACTAGTGGGGTACCGCAAGGCTCAGTCCTGGGACCCCAGCTATTTACAATTTATATTAATGATCTTGACGAGGGAATTGAAAGCAACATCTCCAAGTTTGCGGATGACACTAAGCTGGGGGGGCAGTGTTAGCTGTGAGGAGGATGCTAGGAGACTGCAAGGTGACTTGGATAGGCTGGGTGAGTGGGCAAATGTTTGGCAGATGCAGTATAATGTGGATAAATGTGAGGTTATCCACATTGGTGGCAAAAACGGGAAGGCAGACTATTATCTAAATGGTGGCCGATAAGGAAATGGGGAGGTGCAGCGAGACCTGGGTGTCATGGTACACCAGTCATTGAAAGTAGGCATGCAGGTGCAGCAGGCAGTGAAGAAAGCGAATGGTATGTTGGCCTTCATAGCAAGAGGATTTGAGTATAGGAGCAGGGAGGTTCTACTGCAGTTGTACAGGGTCTTGGTGAGACCACACCTGGAGTATTGCGTACAGTTTTGGTCTCCAAATCTGAGGAAGGACATTATAGCCATAGAGGGAGTGCAGAGAAGGTTCACCAGACTGATTCCTGGGATGTCAGGACTTTCATATGAAGAAAGACTGGATAGACTTGGCTTATACTCGCTAGAATTTAGGAGATTGAGAGGGGATCTTATAGAAACGTACAAAATTCTTATGGGGTTGGACAGGCTAGATGCAGGAAGATTGTTCCCGATGTTGGGGAAGTCCAGGACAAGGGGTCACAGCTTAAGGATAAGGGGGAAATCCTTTAAGACCGAGATGAGGAAAAACTTTTTCACACAGAGAGTGGTGAATCTCTGGAACTCTCTGCCACAGAGGGTAGTTGAGGCCAGTTAATTGGCTATATTTAAGAGGGAGTTAGATGTGGCCCTTGTGGCTAAAGGGATCAGGGGGTATGGAGAGAAGGCAGGTACGGGATACTGAGTTGGATGATCAGCCATGATCATATTGAATGGCGGTGCAGGCTCGAAGGGCCGAATGGCCTACTCCTGCACCTATTTTCTATGTATCTATGTATCGTGATGGAAAACAACGTCGTTGCACTGAAGCTCCCGACTTTGTGGACTGAAGAGCCTGATATTTGGTTCCAGCAGGCAGAGGCACAGTTTGCTCTGCGAGGGGTGATGGTAGATGAAACTAAGTACTTTTACATGGTCAGCACTCTTGACCAGGGCGGGTTAAACCTTACCTCAGCGCCCCCCCGTTAACTAACAAATATAGGGGCCTTAAGGACCTGCTCGGGGGCGTTCTGTGTGTTTGTGATGATTCATTAAACTACTTCTGAACCTGCCTGGCGTCTGGCCTTTTCCTAACCGCATCCAGGCCACTACAAACTTATCTTTCAAATTTGGTAGCTATTATAAACATGGGCTATAAAATACTCTAGTTTCCATTTTGTAGTAAATTATCATAACCCATTTAATTTAGATATATTTATAACCAGATTATCACAAGACTGCCTCACATATAAATATTTGTTTGCACACTTGGATTCATAGCCCTCAAAGGGTAATTTACTATGCGAGTGCTTTGGTTTATTTCAATGTGATACTGAAGAATTTGTAGTTAATACAATTACATTGTCCTATCTGGTATTTTATTGGATTTGCTCACCATATAAATTTAATTCAGATTAGTGCTCCTGTTAAACTAAACTAGAACAAATATAGCATTCATACAATAACATTGAGAAAGATGTTTTCACCTGTAATCTGGAACACACTGCCTGAGCAACTCTCATATTTTAAGTAGACAAAAATGCTGGAGAAACTCAGCGGGTGAGGCAGCATCTGTAGAGCGAAGGAAATAGGCGACGTTTTGGGTCGAGACCCTTCTTCAGACTCATATTTTAAGTAGTGTCTAGATGAGCACGAATTACAAAAGCATAGAAAACCAAGGACTATGTGCTGATGAGTGGGATCAGCACAGAGAGATACTTAATGCTCTGTATAGACATGGCAGACAGAAGGGATTTTTATCGGAGCTATAAAACCATAATATTTCTAACTGTACATCAATCTTGAAGAAGGATTCCTCTTTTTTACTTACTGCACACTGTGAATACAATTTCTTGTTCACTCAGAAATAAACATGCTATGACTAAAAATTTAGAGCATCAGTCTATTTTGAAGAATGTATTTTAACAAAAATATTAAATTTTTGGTGCAGCCCCAATTTTACAGGTAAAATCTGGGTAAAAATGTTCAATATGGAAGGCAGCATGCATGTAATCTTTCTGCACCAAGGATTCGGCTGACACTACATTGGAAAGAAATCCTGGAAGGGCTTCCTGAGCCAACATATGAAACGGAAGATAAGCTCTTTAAATATACAACCAGGGAGCCCAATGCCTGTTTGAAGCTTTGGAACTGACTACTGTGTATGTTTTAAAAGGAACCATGGGAGGCTGCAGATGGAAAAGGACGTTTGAAAATCTGCCTATGTTATTGAATTCAGGTAGCATCTCCTCCAAATTGCACAATGAGACGGATCGTATTGGCTAATGTTGGCAGATTTGATCAGAACTGCCAGCATGTAGTGGTTAAAATGGCCAAAAGTCTGAAACTTCCACACATGCCATGCCAAACAAAGTCCTGGATTTGCTGATAGTTTCAGAAGATCAAATCTGTCAGATCTCTGCCCATAGATCCCACCTGGAATCCAACAGTAGATCTTGGTTTCGCTGAGATTAGAATCAGAATCTCGGAAATTCATCCCATCAAGTCCACAAGCACTATTTATATAAATTCTACGCTCGTACCATTGTATATTTTCCACTTATTCCAATCAACTTCCACTTTCCCAACAGTTTCTACCACAGACATGTACATTGGGGGAATTTAAAATGGACAATTAACGAAGCAACCCACATGTTTTTAGAATGTGGGAGAAAACTGTAGCAATTGGAGGAGAGATACGTGGCGACAAGGAAAATGTGCAAACTCCACATAAAGAGCACCCAATGTCAGTAAAGTAAAGTAAAGTAAATTTATTTATATAGAACTTTTCAGTCGATTTCAATCAAAAGCCAAAGTGCTTTACAGAGAAGACTATCCATACAAATAATAAAAAGAGGTAGAAAAAATGACACAACACACTATAAGAAACATTCATGGATTAAAGCCATGTTGCTGGAGCTGTCAGGCAGTGAATCTACCTGCTCTGCCACTTTGTAATACATTGGAGAATTAACATTGCTGGGATGAACTAGATCTAGGGTCCCATTGATTTCACTGAAATTATGGGGGCGTGAAAACAAATTACCTTTTAAAAGTTGATATTGCTAATCATGTTAATATTATTATTTATCTCATTAATCTTGTTAATATTGTTATAATTAACTCAAAACAAAAACAGAAAATTTGAATGGTAAAGTGTTTAACTGGAGGCTTATAACCAGTGGAGTTCTGCAGGGATCTGTGCTGGGACATTTACTGTTTGTTTTATATAAAAGCATAAACATACATTGTATTGGTCAGTAAGTTTGCAGATGACACCGAGATTGCTTGGGTTGAGGACTGTGAGGAAAGCTGTCAAAGTATACAGCGGGATATAGATCGGCTACAGAAATAGATGGGAAATGGCATATGGAGTTTAATCCGAGGAAGTGCGATGTGTTGCAATAAATGGCAAGACCCTTAACACCATTGATATACAGTAAGATCTTGGGGTCTAAGTCAATAACACCCTGAAATTGGGAGCACAGGTATAGTGTGGTAAAGAAGGCATATGATATGCTTTCCTTCAATGGTAGGAGCATTGAGTATAAGAGCCTGCAAGTTATGATGCAACTGTAGGAGAACTCTGGTTAGTTCTGACAATAATACTCACGTTGGAGCATTGTGTGCAGTCCTGGCTACTCCAATACAGGAAGAATGTGGAAGCTTTGGAAAAGGTGCAGAGTAGGTTTACCAGAATGCTGCCTGGATTAAGGGAGAGGTTGGAGAGACTTGGATTGTTTTCTCTGAAATATCAGAGATTGAAAGGAGACCTGATAGAAGTTATGTACATAAAATTATGAGAGGCATAGATAGGATAGACAGTCAAATATTTATCCCAGGATAGAAATATCAAATACTAGAGGGCATAGATTTAAGGTGAGATGAATAAAGTTTAAAGGAGGTGTGCCAGGTATGGTGGTGGAGGCAGATACAATAGTGGCAAGTAAGAGACTTTTGGGTATGCACATGGATATGCAGAGAATGGATGGATATGGATTATGTACAGGTAGATAAGAGTTGGTCTTGGCATTATGTTCAGCCTGGATGTTGTGGGAGGGGGGAAAGGGCCTGTTCCTGTGCTCTATATTTCTATGTTCTAACTTTTCAATATGATCAGTTTCGCTAACACACAAACTGCCTCACCTGCTGACTTTTTCCAGCACTTACATTTTCCAATATTACTACAAACAGAAAATGCTGGAAACACTGCTACCATCTGTCGAGAGCAATAATAAAGTAGCATTTCAGGTTCGATGATCTTTCTTCAGAAGGAAACATTAGTAAAGCTGTCCTCAAAGTCTGAGATATGTTTAAAATATAATGCAGAACTGGCAAGCTCAGGATTTCCTTTATCATTAAACAAAACCACATTTTCTTCATCAAAACACCTCAAAGGCAAGCCATTGATCTCACTTCCTCCTTGATTTAACAAAAGCTTTGTTAATTCTATCAGGTTTCATCTTCCTGTAATGTAATATTATAACCATTTGTAAATGTTTCTGCTCCACTTTACACCTTTTCTGATCTTCTCATCTTTGCTAATGGGTCTTCACTTAAGATTTTAATAAGCAAAAATACTGATGGAACATTTATTTATCACAGATATTATACAGTACATGGATGACAGGAGGACAGTGAAATGGCATAACATTTTTAAAGAACAAGCGGACAATAACATGGAGATTAGTCCCCAAATGCACGTACTGTGAATTGCCATCTGTGCAGTGCAGTTTGACTCCTGAAAATAGGATGACCTTAGCCTTGGAGTTAAAGTGATGTAGTTTGAACACTTTGCCCATTAGATTAGTTCCAATTCTGCAGGAAGTTTGGTAGAGTGGAGATGAAACATGGAGAAGGCTTGAACCAAATAAATGTTTTGGGGCAGTCATACAATCTTATTAGGAAACCAGTCTGCACTGAGACAATCTCTGGAGCCACTGGTTAAAAACAGCCTTTGGTTGCCCGAGGAAATGTGTGGTTAGAAAAACATATGTTCAAATGCAGTACAGACCATGTAATCTATAGGGCAGCACTGATCCCTACCCTCCTTCAACAGCATCTAAAAGCACCCGAAATATCTCATCAGTGTTTGATCTGCAACATACTCCAGATCCAGGGGCACAGTAAGTAAACCAATGCCAGTGTTTTACTAGCATTGAACCTCTAGTTACACTCAGTTGGCTGCATTGGGTAGAACAGGCTATTCACATGCCCACGACTCAACTCATTTCCTAGCTCAATCCCAGGAGATTACCAAGATGACAAAGGAAAATATTCCAAATTCCTCTTGAAATCTTCCATCTAATGCCTGAGAATCCCTGGCCAAGAGTGCGGAGCAGAACATTTGACCTGGCAATGAGAACCTTAGGTTCATGTTTCAAAAGAAGAGAGAAGTCCAGCAAAAGTGGTAGGAGTGCACCACTGCCCTAATTACACACCCACCAGTCACTGGGTCAGTCAGTTGTGGTGGAACATGCAAGTCCAATATTACCTCATTACATCAGGGGCCACAGGAGTAGAGTGGAAGCAGGTCATCCTCTATCTCAAGGGAAGGTCTAATCTGAGCCAGCGTTTCCTGTACATCCCTTTGATGGCGGAAGGCCAATCCAGTGATAGACCGGACAGTGTCCACCACTTTCTGCAGCCTCCTTCAGTCTTGGATATTCAAGTTACTGAACCAGGCCTAGATGCAACCAGTCAATATGCTCCCCACCACACATCTTGAGAAGTTTGATAGAGTATTCAGCAACATGAGTTAGAGGCATTAGTGAGCTTTCTTTGTAATTCCATCAAAGTGCTGGGCTGAGGACAGATCGTCACAATTTTGCACACTAGGAATCAACAATCAGCTCCTCAGTCTTACTAACATTGAGAGGATGATTGTTGTTTTGACAATGCTCAACAAGATTATCGATCTAACTTCTGTACTTGACTCATCATTATTTGTCCAACAATGGTGGAATTTAAAGATGGCGCTGGAGCCATGTCTGTGAACACAGCTTACACAAAGTAATTGACCTGAACTTAATGATTTATCTCTCTACAAATGCTGCCTGATTTGCAGGGTATTTCAAGTATATCTTTGTATATTTTTGTTGTTTTTATCAATAGCCTCAAGCTAGTGGAAAAGCAGCAAGGTATTTGTGGCAAGTACATTAAAACAACAAGCAAAGCTGCAACAACCCGGTTCTGAGATGAACACTGCAATCATCAGGCACTAGAAGCAACCAGCTTGGGATTTGTTCTGTAGGGAGCACATTACCATCTGTTATTATGCATTCAGTTCAAATCTCTGCAGTAAACTAAACACACTCTAATCACAAAATTACATTCGTCCCTGTCCCTGCCTCATCTCAAACTTATTTTTGCAAATATGAACAATGGGGAAAAATGTCTTCTAATTCTTAATATTGATAATGAATTATAATCTATAATTATAATTCTGTGGAGATGATTTTACAAACTCAAATCAGGTTTCACAGAGATCCAAATGGAACTGATTGATTTACAGACCATTAATGATCAAACACTGCCTGCATTCATCTTTACTGTGTGTAGATCCTTCAGACCACAAATCATCTGAACTAACCATTTTCGGCACAACTTTTGGCCACTACAAGTTTCTGCGAATGCCCTCTGGCATCAACTCTGCCAGTGAAGTTTTCCAGCGCACGATGGAACAGATGTTTGCAGGACACCCTTGTGCCATTATTGTCGATGTTGTTGACCACGAAATGTCAGAACATGATGCCAATTTAAAGATAGTACTGGATCATGCCAAGGACATTAACCCCTAAAATGCAGATTTCATGTCAGGGAAGTGAAGTATGTGGGACATGTTTTTACTGGTGATGGACTCAAACTAGATCTTTCCAGGACCATTGCCATCAACGAACTGCCGGTTCCCACAGATGTAACCAGCTTACAAAGATTCCTGGGCATGGTGAATTACCTGGGTAAGTTCATTCCGAACTTCAGCGAACTGTCAGCACCACTGCGGCAGCTAATACACAAGAAGGCAGCCTGGTCCTGGTACACACAACACCAGAGAGCATTCGATAGCCTAAAACAGCAGTAGTCCTGTGCCCTGACTCTGGCTTACTTAGATGTGAAACTGCAGGTAATTTGAGGAAGGACATCCTTGTGACTGAGGCAGTGCAGCGTAGGTTCACAAGATTGATCCCTGGGATGGCGGGACTGTCATATGAGGAAAGATTGAAAAGACTAGGCTTGTATTCACTGGAGTTGAGAAGGATGAGGGGGGTTCTTATAGAAACATATAAAATTATAAGACTGGACAAGCTAGATGCAGGAAAAATGTTCCCAATGTTGGGCGAGTCCAGAATCAGGGGCCACAGTCTTAGAATAAAGGGAAGGCCATTTAAGACTGAGGTGAGAAAAAACTTTTTCACCCAGAGAGTTGTGAATTTGTGGAATTCCCTGCCACAGAGGGCAGTGGAGGCCAAATCACTGGATGGATTAAAGAGAGAGTTAGATAGAGCTCTAGGGGCTAGTGGAATCAAGGGATATGGGGAGAAGGCAGGCATGGGTATTGATTGGGGACGATCAGCCATGATCGCAATGAATGGCGGTGCTGGCTCGAAGGGCCGACTGGCCTCCTCCTGCACCTATTTTCTATGTTTTCTATGTTTCTAACCTGTGATGCCTTCCAATATCCAGGATTGGGTGCTGCCTGTCTTCAGAGCACCAGTGAAGGTGACAACAGATCCGTGGCATATGCCTCTCGTACGATGTCTGAGACTGAGCAATGCTATGCTCAAATCGAGAAGGAACTACAGGCAGTGGTTTCGCCTGTGTGAAATTCAAATACTTTATTTTTGGATAGACTGTGACTGTTGAAACAGAGCACAAGCCCCTGATCAGCATTTTGAACAAGCCAATCCATGCTGCTCCTGCCCGGCTGTAGCGGATGATGATGCAGCTTTAAAGGTACGATATTAATCTTGGTTACAAACCAGGCAAATACATGCACCCAGCTGACACTCTATCCAGAGCCCCCAACAAGACCTGCGAGCAACAACCGTCAGACAACGACACCTACATTGTGATGATGGTGTCTTACCTTCCCACAGAGTGCCTGGACGACTTGGCAGCCGATTATACCCTACGGTCCCTGTCCTTGATCATCCAGCATGGGTGGCCGGATAAACAGCACAAGGTACCTGTTGCCATTTGCCCATACCACCCGGTCCGTGATGAGCATGTGCTCCAGGATGGTGTGATTGTCAAGGAACACAAGGCAGCCATTCCAACTACTTTACGAGACAAAGATTTTGACTCTGTCCATAGGGGCATCCCGGCATCGAGGCAACCATTCTTTGAGCCAAGAGCACGGAATGACTGATGTGGGAATACGGGAAAAGGTGGAAGCCTGCGCGATCTGCAATAGCCTGGTGCCCCACCAACCCAAGCAGCTGCTTCTCCCTCACCCAGTTCCTGCCCTACCATGGTCCACACTGGCAACAGACATTTTTGAATGGCGTGGTAAAAAATACCTGGTGCTGGTTGACCCGTACTCGGGCTGGTTTGAGACCGATCTGCATCCCAGCCCCACTTCAGCAGTGGTGGTTCAAAAATTAGCACGACACTTTTCAAGTCATGTGGCGGAAGCCAGTTCACCAGCCAGTGCTTCAAGAATTTTGCCTAAAGATGGGACTTTCGTCACATTACCAGCAGTCCCGAATTCACTCAATCGAATGGGCTGGCGGAATGGGCAGTCCGGAGTGCCAAAAAGGTGATGGAAAGATCTCATTTGGCAAAATCTGATGTTTAACTGGACTTGCTCAACTTAAGAAACATTGCCCGTGACCCAGTGCTAAGGTCTCCTGCCCAACGCCTCATGTCAAGGCAGACCCGTACCACGCTGCCCATACCCAAGCAACTACTTCAGCCACAGGTTCGCAAGCCATCGGTAATTCAAGCACAACTTCAGCGTAAACGCGTGAGATCCAGAAACACTCGTACGACAAAACAAGCAGGTCACTCGAGCCGTTGGCAAGTGGTCAAGTTGTACGACTTCAAACTGACAATGGTCATGGTCGCCTTGGTTTAATCCGCAGCCCCGGACCAGAACCATGGTCGATTCAAATGGAGGGGCTTACCGGCGAAACCGTCAACACTTTCTACCAGTGAAGGGACCGCAACCCACGATCCCGTATCTAGATGTTCCTGGACGGTGTCACCGCACGACCGATATTCTCTCCTCCCCGGCTCGGAGTCCGTTTGTGGAGTCTGCGCCCAGCATGTATCCTGCCTTCTCATCACCACGGTCGGTGTTCCAGTCTCCAGTCTCCAGTCTCCAGTCTCATCTCACCCGTCTCTCAGATCTCCGGTGCTCCAACAGCCCCCGGTCTCACAGTTCTCGCCGGTGAAGGATGGAGATGTGAGCTTGTACCGTACGCCTGCGGGTCACATTTACAAACCTACCCTTAGATACGGGGACTATGCTGAACCTGCTCCAGTGTTGAAGCGACTGCCTATTCTTATAGACACCAGTTAAACTTGATTAGTTATACTTTCATATATATTCGTAGTTACGTTATTTTCTTAAGAGGAAAGATGTAGATCTGCTCTACCTATATGTTCACCAATACTAAAACACATATGTTACACACCACTCGGATCTATAATCCAATCCGGGGTTTACCATATAGTCACCATTTAATACTAACATTTCCAGACACCAGCAGTCAGTCGAGATGTAGTTACAGTGATGTCAACATGCTGTGTAACTTTATTATATGCCAATAAACTTGTTGGATCTTTACTTGGAGTATGTGTTTCTAGCTTGAACACCTATAGCCTCAAAAATATGTTTTGCTTTAGACTTTAGAGATACAGTGTGGAAACAGGCCCTTCAGCCCATCGAGTCCATGCCGACCAGCAATCACCCCATACACTAGCACAATCCTACACACATAGGACAATTTACAGTTTTATCGAAGCCAGTTAATGTACAAACCTGTTCGTCTTTGGAGTGCGTGAGGAAACCGTAGCACCCAGAGAAAACCCATGCGGTCATAGGGAGAAGGTACAAATTCCGTAGAGACACCATAGTCAGGATGGAATCCAGGTCTTAGCTCTGCTGTAGTGCCAATGTGCTGCATTCCATTGCTCCATTGTGCCTCCCTAAATATACACACTTAATATATTTCTTTGGTCAGGTGAAAAATAATCTACCCTGCTGCTAGTCCAGCAATTGCAAACCACTTGAAGCTTAATTTAATGGCATTGATACTTTAGAATCATTCAAATCTGTATCATGTCATTAAGAGTGGGTACCTCACCCATTAGTTTTTAAATACAATGTGGAACAGTTGAGTTGGCAGAACACATCACTGGTGCCAGTGCTTGCAAGTTGCATCCTTCCCATTAGCAAACACCACTGTTCTGTAGGTCCTCCTGAAATTGACAATGCCCACCGCGCATGAAACTTTTACACTCATGTTCTGGCTTTGCAATTGTTTTTGGAATCTCACAGTTATGCATCATTAGTTAATGTTGGCCTTTGTGTGTGTGTGTTTGTATTTATACACGATGGACGTGATGTTGATGATGAATCAACATGACATCAAATCTTGTCATATCGATTTGATAACATGACAAGATTTTCATGCTGATTTGCATGAAAATCCCAACATACTGAACATTCTGCTGTTATAACCATTTATAAATAGAAAATAGAAAATGCTGCCCCATTAATAAATTCCACCAAATAGTCAAAACATTATTCAATTTTGCTAACTTGCATCATAACATACAACACCATTATATATTTTGACATTCATTACATATCCTTTTTACTGTCAGTTAAGCAAGATCCACAATTTAGATTTCTGTTGTTGGTCTCCCCATCAAAATTAATGGTAACTTGATGCTCTATACCAGGGGTGGGGAACCGTTTCATGTTGGAATGCCACATTAAGTTAGCTGTAATCTAATAAGGCCGCATCCAAGAAACTTCAATTAGATATACTTCAAAATGTACATTATTTTGTAAAAATCGAACTACTATGTACTAACTTCAAGAAAATGAAAAAAAATTGTTAATTCTAAAGTTAACTAACCTTTTAATGACTTTGTTGTGACTGTTTTTTGTGAGAAAGCATTTGAATATTTGTTTGCAATTTCAGTTTCAGCTGATCTTCTAGATGGGTATCCGTCATTTGTGACCTTAAGGGCGTCTTGATTTGGGTTCGGTAGGAGAATGTAGATTCGCAGCAATAAGTGGTTGAAAAGCAAGAAAGCATTTTTCGTGTGGGGAGGATTATTTCGTTGAATCTTCTTTTACTCTTTGGTATTTTAAATACGTTCATTTTAAGATAAAAATAAAAATAATAAAAGACGAACAAAAACATATTAATAAAAATAAAAGGATTTGTTCTACAAAATTTGGAATCATTCAAAAGGCTGCACTTAATGGCCTAGAAGGCCGCAGGTTCCCCACTCCTGCTCTATACCTTAAGATCTTGTTGGACGTAAAAGGTTGGCCTTGAAGGTTTCTGTACTTCTTAGGCAGATGTAATGTATCATCTTCATCCTGTGTGTGACTAATGGAACTCATTAAAGTCAGAACAACAGTAGTACAGTTACATCTCACAGAGGACTAATGTGCTATACACCAAAGCCATGTATTTGTTCTCCCTTGAGCGATCACTTGGTAGTTATATGGAAATGTGAGAATTATGTTTCACTGCAGTTTTGAAAGGTAGACTTGCTTATCTTAAAAAAATATATATTGTTTTAAAGTGGTAAAGGCCAAACTTCATAACAAATCAGACAGGACAAAACCCTGCCTGAAGCTTCTGTGAAAGAACTTCAAATGTCTGCTGAAATCAAAGAACTAGATTTATTTAAAACTAGACTAAGTGGGACCCATTGGGTCCCAGTCACACGGGAGGCCTGGTCCCCCAACGCAAACCATCCCCCAATGCAATACTCCATCACTCACCCATTCCCCCAACAGCAATATTCCACCACTCACCCATAGCCCCTAACTGCGTAGAAGCTGCTCATTTCTCCTCATCCCCCAGCACTCCCTCCCCCTCCTTTTCATATGGGAGGGGGGGAAGGGGATGTGGGGAGGGTGTGTGTGTGGGGGAGGGTATGTGTGTGGGGGAGGGGGTGTGTGGGGGAGGGGGTGTGTGGGGGAGGGGAGGTGTGGGGGAGCGGGGGAGGTGGGGGGGAGGTGTGGGGGAGAGGGGGTGTGGGGGAGGTGGGGTGTGGGGGAGGTGGGGTGTAGGGGAGGTGGGGTGTAGGGGAGGTGGGGTGTGGGGGAGATGGGGTGTGGGGGAGGGGGGTTGTGGGGGAGGGGGGTTGTGGGGGAGGGGGGTTGTGGGGGAGGGGTGTGTGTGGGGGAGGGTGTGTGTGGGGGAGGGAAGCTGTGCGGAGGGGGGTTGTGGGGGAGGGGTGTGTGTGGGGAGGGGGCCTTGTGGGGGAGGGGTGTGTGTGAGGGATGGGGGTGCGGGGAGGGTGGAGAGAGCTTGGAGAATAGACGGGGTTGTGGGAGAGAGGGTGGTATCACGGGGGAAGGGGGCAGGAGCCAGCAAAGGGGACCAGAGGGGAAGGGGCTGGAGCTGACTTTGTGATGGGGACACAGCGGATGCTGGTTGTTCTCCTCCGCCGGTATCAGAGTCTCCGCTTTCCATTTAGCAACATCCGCGACATCTCTGACTCTGGGTCTCCGATGCTGATCTGGGCTGGGCTGGTCTCCGACGCTGGACTGGGTCTCCAACGTTGGGCTGGGTCTCCGACGCAATCTCCCTCCGAAAATTGTTTCCGGTTGGAGACGTCGGCCGGCCATCCAGGCCCTCCCTCAGCTCTAGTAAAGATGCGATGACGCAGTAAGGGGCGGACCATCCCACGGAGTAACAGGAGAAAATCCACGCGGCGCTGAACGGCAGGAGAGTAGATCGATCTGCGCATGCGCGGTTTTAAAGATTTTTCAAACCTCGCTAATTTTTACATTAGACCACCGACTGGAACAAAACTTAATTCAATCGCAGCTCCGGAGGACGGTGAGTAAGCTGGCGAAAAATCGTAGCTCTGTTGCGTACTGTTTTTGCACAAATAGAATGATAGGACAGACAGACAGACAGACAGACAGACAGACAGACAGACAGACAGACAGACAGACAGACAGACAGACAGACAGACAGACAGACAGACAGACAGACAGATAGATGAATGTAAATAATGCAAGATTTTCTGTTTTGAGTTATTAACACCAGGGTCATTTTCTCCTCTATTGTAAAGCTTTGCTTTAGGGGTTGGGATGACGAGGTATGAAAAAGTCAATGAACAATGTAGCCCACCATGGCTTAAATTGTTGAACCGTCATTACTGGTTCATGAACAAATAATAAACAATAGACAATAGGTGCAGGAGTAAGCCATTCGGCCCTTCGAGCCAGCATCGCCATTCAATGTGATCATGCTGATCATCCCCAATCAGTACCCCATTCCTGCCTTCTCCCCATATCCCCTGACTCCGCTATTTTTAAGAGCCCTATCTAGCTCTCTCTTGGAAGCATCCAGAGAACCTGCCTCCACTGCCTTTTGAGGCAGAGAATTCCACAGACTCACCTCATAATCTGCACTAGTCAATAACACTTGTGACCTGAATGCACTTTATTTCAATATAACCACCCTTAATATGAACATCACTGTGATGGATGTACAATGCTGAGGCACCAATGAACAATATTTATTTACCATTCTCACTGACAGAGTGTTGCTGGCTCGGAGGGCCCAATGGCCTATTCCTTTACCTATTTTCTATGTTTATATGTTTCTAAGTGAGAAAATATAGATCATGTACAGGCAGGTGAGACTAGTTTAACTAAGCTTTGTGTTCTGTACAAACATTGTGGGCTAAACGGCCCATTCCTGTGCTGTACTGTTCCACATTAACTCTGTGCGACTGAACATCTCTAATCCCTCTATCTGAAATCCCTAGTTTAGACGTCATGAGCATTACATTCAACAGGCTTCTGCATATACACTTCCTTTGCAGAGGATGGCTCTGTTTAAAGTATTTTCATTTTTGCAGTTACTTCTGAGCTGTGGACAAGTTGGCAAGTCTGCATCCATCGCCTATTTTAGGTTATTTCTGGTTAATCGTGGTGAGCCTATCCCTTGAACGGTTGTGGCTTTTGTTACGATTGTAGAGTGCACATTCGCTGAGCTGGTTGGGCACTGCCTCAGAGCTCCAAGAATCCAGGTTCAATGCTGACTTTGTGCCAACTGCAAGGAGTTTGTATATTCTCCCTATGACCACACAAATTTCCTCTCACATTCCAAATCTCTGAAGGTCAGTAGGTTAATTGGCCACTGTAAATTAGCTCTTGTATAGGTGAGTGGTAGAATAAAAGGTGGGGGTTTAGGGAAGGGGAGTTGATGGCAACATGAGGAGAATAAAATGAGTTGGGTTTGATTCAGTATAAAAATGAACTAGCACAGACTCAGTGAGTCAAAGAGTGCATTTCTCTGCTGCATTTCTCTATGACTCAATGGCTCCAAGGTGTTCCAGGAAGATGTTAAGTCCAGAACCTAGGTCAATAAGACAAGATGGGTATGCAATGCCAGGGTGATTTGTAAGTGGTAATGTACTTCTTAGTTAGAATCATTGATTGGGAGGTGGGTTTATTGTATTTTGTAAACCAAAGTTAATGTTATATTGGTGGAGAAAGTTGGTGATTGAAGCAATTGCCAGAGATGCTAATAAAACATACAGTATCGCAGATTATAACAAACTCATTTGATGTTGTTGCTCCATCTAATTAGGTGTTGTACATTTCATCACTCTTCTCATCTGAGTTGTGTAAATAAATATCTAGGAGGTGACCTTCCAAAGTTTTCTTTCAGCCTATCTAATCCATCCTTCCAAAGAAACGTCAAGACACTACACCACAACATTAAGCAGTCACTTGAAACTTCATTGAGTAGATGTTTAACTCTGAATAGCAAAAGTGGTGAGAGGTTATATCTAAATTCACAACTGTATATAAACAAAACAATTGCATCAATTTATGAATCTACTAACTCTGGCCAGTCTGAAAATGCTGCATTCTGCATTAAAGTATGCAAATCCTGCTGGTAGAATTTGAACCAGATTTTCCAATTTTTGTCAAAACACGAGGTGCTGGAATATCCCAATGGTTCAGGCAGCACCATGGCGGGAATGGACAGGATGACATTTCAGGTTGGGTCCTTCTTTAGTGTAGTAAGGAGGAGAAAACTAGAAAAGCGAGCTGGGGGCAGGACAAAGCCTGGCAAGTGATAGGTGAATACAGGCGAGAGGGATTTTGATTGATAGATGGACAAATGTGCCAAAGGGAAGAGATTGAAAGGGTACTAGATAAGGGGAGACGAAGAGTGAAACTGCTCCACGGTTTTACATCAGTCTGAAGAAGGGTCTCGATCCAAAACATCACCCATTCCTTCACTCCAGAGATGCTGCCTGTCTCGCTGAGTTACTCCAGCTCTGTGTCTATCCACTGTTTTACTACTCCCTTTTCCTGATCTTTGTGATTGGAACAACACCTTTGAAGTATGATACAAACGTTTTAATTTTCACTTCACATTTAGAGGTCCCTCCCTTAGACCTCTAAAATCCCTCACAGGGGCTGGAGGGCATTCATGAGTCCTTTACTTTTGATGATTATAATTGTGTTTTCCCATTCTAGCTAAAGATTGTAGGTGAATGAAGCGGAATTCGAGCAGTAGAAAGCAGAAACTGTTCCAGTGGAATGTTTATTGCCATCTCTCCTACGCAAAGCTTCTCTGCTTTTGTAGCAACTGATTACTGCTGCAATTGCGGCAAGAGTGGTGTGTGTCACCACAGTATTAATATTTCATACTGGTTGACAACTTCAAAAGGCTTTTGTTAGATGAAGACAGATAAATGGCAAGCATGAAGCTACCAAAAGAAAATTCCACTCAGACAGTAAACAGCAACCTTGCTAGTGATAGTTCCCCCCCCCGTGATAGCATGGACCTTAGTTGTAACGCGTAGTGTGAATAACACTGTGCGATGAGTAAACGCCTTGCAATACCTGGCCAAGGTCAAGGCGGACGTGACTTTTCTGCAGGAGTACGGGCTGCCACACCTCCGCGGCTATCAGAGTTGGTCACGATGGTGGCCCCGCGGACTGTCGCTATGGTTGGGGAGCAATGACTGTCACGCTTCCGGACTGGGGATCTTGCTGCGGGGAGGGAGCTTCGCCTTCACTGAGGTCAGGGAGGTGGAGATGATTAATGTGTACGCCTCACCCATGCGGAGCGAGCGACTGGCCATTCTCCAGTAGCTCCCACTGCTGCTGGCCACGTCCCGGCCGCTCGTTCTGGCCGGTGACTTCAACTGTATCATCGATGCGGCTGGACGACCACAGACTGAACAGCACCTCCAAGCTCCTGATGGAGACGGTCAAAGAAGCAAAGCTGCACGATGCCTTCAGCGACCCTGCAGGCGGGTCCCTGTCGCGGTTCACCTGGTCGAGATCGGATGGTTCAGCCCAGTCCCAGATAGACTTCCTCTTCATGTCGAAGGCCATCACGGTCAGACACATCGACCTCACGCTTCTTCTCTGATCACTGCCTCCTGTAATATTTCAGATGTAATATTACAATATTTGAGATGGTAACAGGATTAATATTACAACAGTACCACAGCAACTCTGTTGAATTTCAATTGAATTCCTCATGATACAGGTTGTCAGAAGGAGTGAGGATAAACAATGTGGACTAAATGGGAGAATTCTAAATGATGTGCAGGAACAGAGGAATCCAAGAGGATTTGACCTTTGAAAGTAGTCAAACACACTGGGACTAGCTCCGGAAACAAATTCATAAAGGGTTTTATACACAGAGTTATTGAAGCAAGGAGGTTTAACCAAACCTTTATAAACACTGATTAAGCCACAACACGAGTACCATATCCACTTCTGCTCAACATATTTTTGTAAGGATGAGATCCTTGGAAGAGGTGCATAAAATATTTAATAAATTGATTTGGGAACATGAGACCTATGTGGACATATTATTGAAACCAAGATTGTTCTTAATAGTGCAGAGAAAGTTTAGGAGTGATTTGACTGAATTATTCAAGATCATGAAGGATCTAGACAATGTGAATAAAGGGAATCCATTCCCATTAGGAAGAGGAGTCGAGAACCCTGGACAAAAGAGCCACGAGTAGCCTGAGGCAAAGTAGTAAATAGTCAGGATGTGGAATTCACTCACTGACAGGGTGTTGGGAGTAGTGGTTAAATCAGTTTCAGAAGGGAAGCAAAAAGATATCAGTGGGATAAGAAATTGCAGGCCTGAGGGAAAATGTTGGGGAATGGGGCTGATTTGGTTATAATTATAGATCGTCAACGCAGAGCTTACATTTCAGAATGATGTCTCCCGTGTCAAATAACTCCATATGATGTCTAATTTACTGACATTTAGTTGTAGCATCCCAATTACAGTTACATATTATCAAACAGCAGAAAATGCTGTAGCCTTGGCAAAACATTTGGTAGTTATTGTGTGAGATGTTTGTTTTTGAGACCAATTTAGATCTTCATGACTTGCTAGTTTCACAAATACTTTTTATCCACTATTTCTCTTCCGCCATGCAATACATACAATGCAAAGTCAATAGGAAGCTTGTGCACAATTTAGAAAACTTAAACCATGGATCGTCAGAAAATATTCCATCCTTCAGTGATGAATAAAGTTAAATGTTCGTGGTGCATTTAGGAATTGAATATACCTTAAGGGCCTCTCCCACTGCGGGGACCTAATTTGCGAGTTTAGAAGAGTTGCGCTCGACTCAAACTCGCAGCATGGTCGACACGTGGTCCTAGGAGATCTATGTAACTCTCCTTCATGCTGGAGAGAAGTTTCCACATACTCGAGGCCTCAGTTTGGTCGAGGAGTATTTTTTAGCATGCTGAAAATTGTCCACGAGTATAAATTGATCGGCATGGTTTAGTTGAAGTAGGTCATAGTAGGTCGGCATGTTATTCGTGGGTAATCGAAGACAATTGAAGGTAATCGAAGGTAATTGTAGATAGTGTTAGTATAGTCAAAGGTAGTCGAAGGTGGTCGTCTTCACTCTCCACTATTCAGTGTCCAATTTTCCCAAAGCTAGTCGAAGCTTGTCTTCAACATAGTCGAAGGAGGTCGAAGGAGATCGAAGGAGGTCTTCTACATATTCGTAGGATGTTCTCTACATAGTCGAAGGAGGTCGTAGGAGGTGTTCTACTTCGGCGATACAGCAAGACCATGACACCTTTTTAAACTCTCCTAAACTCGCAAATTAGGTACCCGCAGTGGGACAGGCCCTTAACATTTATCATATGCCAACAAATAATTCACATTTCTGTCATCTTACATTTAAGTGGCCAGTATAAGTATTAATCCATGCACTCTCAGACAATGAGATATGAAGAATGCACAGAATATTGATTCCTTTTTTCCCCAACACATCTCAATTCAACTTTAAGCAGAATATTTGTAGTGGTAGATTGCAATATGATGGAAATAACACTCTTAGAAAGCTCTTCATATCTGATGCAAGATTGTTAAATTGGGGGCAATTGTTCTCACTGTCTCATTGAATTTTTGAGGTCAATGTAAAAGCATTGTCTCCACACTCATATTGAATCATAAGAAGCACTTCTAGAGTTCCACACCTTACACACATAGACTGCAATCACTAATAAAGGGATCACCAGGATTGTCTACATCATTACTACTATACAATTCAGATCATTACTTATTCTTGTTTCCAAAAACAGGAGTAATCTGTTGGCTTCATCAACAATCTTTCCAATTCCCAACCTTGACCAAGATGTGTGGCACTTCCTAAGTTTTGATCTGGATCTTCCATGACTATAACACATTTATAGTCACTTACCATGCAAAGGCCATGCAACCAATGCAATGGCAGCATTGCCCACCAACTCAACCCCATGACACACTCTAATCCCAGCTTGGTCCTCTATGATCAGTCCACTCTATATCTCCCTGACCCTCTGAACCCAGGTTGCAAAGTGCGGCCCAATTGGCCCTCTCTGGTAGTAATCACAAATGCTGATGAGCCATCGTGCCACAAAGTGCCCAGGGTCTGGTCTTTGCAAACGATAAATTGGGTCTTGTGCACGATCAATTTTGCTGCCATATCCTCCGCACAGAACTGCTGTTATAATGTAACTTTTCTGGAAAGGTATAATTTTTAGCCCAAAATTTGTTAAAATATTCAGTAGTACTTAAGTTATTTAAGTACCAGAACTATTCATTCACAATCGTCAACCAAGAGAAACAGAATTTCCTTTCGAGTTCTGACTGATCTGCTGTGTACACTATGTAAATGACCTAACAGACAGAGTTTAAATCATCTTTAATCATAGCATATAGTGGAGCGGTACAGTAGGTTGTTAGTTCATCACTACCGCTTCCAAGACTACCTAATGTAGGAAATGGGTGTTAATATAAAGTGTACAGTAAGCTGGTGTTAATGATGCTATACTACTCTGATTGGTTCACATGCAATAACCAATCTACATCCTTCCCCGCAAAAAAAAAGGTTGTTAGGCAAATGTTAAGCAGTCAGACAAATGTTAAACACACGCAATTAAACGTACTCGCCGTATCTGTCAGGTGGTCTACTAATTCGACCCGAACACGTGCGGACAAACCCCTCTCCCTCCGTACTAGAAAAGTTAGTGGAGGGAGGGAGGCAGTGACCCCGAGAATGCAGCTGGGGACCCTTGAGGCGATCGTCGGGGTGAGCATGCGGGAATGTTAACATGGTTAGATGGGGCAAACAACCGAGGCGGAGAGTGCACGTTGGGAATAGTGGTAACAGGAGCAGCAGAGGGTTTAAACGGCAGAGGTGGAGCATATGGATCGGCTGGAGGTGGTCGAGGTTCGTTCACAAGCAGCAAATGCTGACGGCTTTGTCTGTACAGAACACCATCGGTGTTGACAAGGTAGGAACGGGGTTCCTTAGACGGGCTGACAATGAAACCCAGACGGGTATGTCCCACAGCAGTATGCAAATGGGCAACTTGACCCTGCAGTAGCGGCTTCGGTGGTTTGCTGGACTTGTCATAGGAGCGCTTCTGAATGTTGCGTTTCTCCTGGATGCGCTTCTGGACCGCAGTTGGTTTAAACACCTGTGGCTTCAGCTGTCGCTGGGCAACAGGTAGTGGAGGTTGTGTTGTACGAGACATCAGTCGTTGAGCTGGTGAACCCAGGACCCCGTCCCTGGAAATGTTTCGAAGGTTTAAGAGGTTGAGGTAGACATCAGACTTGGCAAGGTGGGAGCGTTCCATTAGTTGTTTTGCGCTCCTGACGGCATGGTCAGCGAGCCCATTGGATTGGGGATATTCAGGGCTGCTTGTGACATGGTGAAAGTCCCATCGTCTGGCAAAGTGTTGAAATGCGTGGCTGGTGAATTGTCTTCCGTTGTCAGTTTGCAGACGAACTGGTGCGCCAAATACAAAAAAGTATTTCTGAAGCTTTTGTATAACCATGTCGGATGTGATGGTGGGCAGTAAGTCGAGTTTGAACCAGTTGGAGTAGGAGTAGACTAGGACTAGGTAGTGTTTACCGTGCCATTCAAAAATGTCTGCTGCCAGCGATGTCCAAGGCAGTGCTGGTGGGGGTTGTTGTAGCAGAGGCTGTCTCTGTTGGTGTGGTGCCAAACTGTTGCAGATGGGGCAGGATGCTGTTCTGTCCCGTATGTACTTGGTCATCCCTGGCCAGTAGAACATGCTCGGTGCGTGGGTCAACGTGGCCTCGGTGCCTGGGTGACCTTTGTGTGCCTGTCTGGCCAGCCTCTTTTGATTATGGATGAGAATAGCTGTAGAGTGCCGTCAGCGGCTGTGTGTTCAGCCAGGCGACGCAGGCGTTCCGTGGGAACAAAGTCAACCTTGAGAACCGTAAGCTCATCGCGTTCATAGGGATGTCGTTCACAGAATGCACGTGGTGCACGAGAGAGAGAGTGTCGGCAACGAGCATGTCCTTTCCCTTTTTGTAAACAATTCTGAAGTCGAATCGCTGGAGCTGCATCATCATGCGCTGCAAACGTGCAGGTGCTGCGTGAATAGGTTTGTTCAGGATGGTTACAAGTGGTTGATGGTCAGTTTCAACTGTGAAAGTGTTCCCAAAGATGAAATCTTTCAATTTTGAGCATGCGAAGACCACAGCTAGCAGCTCATTCTCGATTTCAGCATAGCGCTGTTCGGTGTCTGTCATGGTGCGAGAGGCGTACGATACAGGTAATACTGTGCCGTCGGTGGATGTTTGAAGGCAGGCTGCGCCCAACTCATATTGTGAGGCATCACAGGTTATTGTGACAGGTCGCTTCAGGTCGAAGTATGTCAGGGTAGGAGCGCTGGCCAGCTGTAGTTTTAAAAAGTCAAATACCTGTTGATGCTGCTGGTACCAGGTCCATTCAGTGTCCTTGCGGGTGAGCTGTCTCGGTGGTGAACTGAGTTCACTGAGATTGGGTATGAACTTTCCCAGATAGTTCACCATACCCAGAGATTGTTGGAGGCTGTGTACGTCGACAGGGGCGGGCATTTCGTGGATGGCTGCAGTTTTCTTCGGGTCAGGCTTCAGACCATTGTGAGTGAATACGTGTCCGACATAGGTGAGCTCTGGAACGCGGAACTTGCATTTCTTGGGGTTAAACTTTAGGTTAATCTCACGTGCCCTGTCCAGAATCTGCTTGAGATTGTAGTCATGCTCCACTATGTCTTTACCATACACCAGGACGTCATCTACAATGATGGCCCATGGGAAGCCAGTGAACAACTGTTCCATGGTTCTCTGAAAGACTTCGCTAGCCAAATTGATACCAAATGGCATTCTGAGAAATTTGAATCTGTCAAATGGTGTAGCGAACGTAGTGAGGTTTGAGGACTCATCATCTAGAGGTATCTGCCAGAACGGGCTTTTTGCGTCTAGTACGGAGAACACTGTTGCGCGACCGATTTGGGCTGCGACGTCTTCGACAGTTCTCATCGGATAATGTGGGCGCTTGATGGCTGTGTTTAGGTCTCTTGGATTGATGCACACACGGAGCTCGTCTTTGTCTTTCTTTCTCGTGACAACCATGGTGGAGACCCAGTCTGTAGGTTCACTGATTTCAGCCAGTACACCCATGGAAACCATATTTCTAAGTTCAGTCTGGATTCTGTCACACATGGCATGTGGCAGGCGGTGGGGAGCACGGATAGCTGGGTCAACGGTGGGGTCAACGGCGATTTTATAAGTCACAGGAAGCTTGTCCAGCTTGTCATCGAAAAGATCAGGGTAGTTTTGAATCGGGTCCTCAGATATAAGTAACTTGTGAACGGAGCGATCGAAAGAGACTAGCCCAAGGTCCTGGCACGCATGGATGCCCAGTAAAGTCACAGAGTCTGATTTTAGGATGTAGAAGGTCAGATTTGTTGTGATATTTTCCAATACACATTTAAAGCTAGTTCTTCCAAGATGATGCAGCACCTCCCCCCCATAAGCATGCAAGGTAGTCAAGGTCTCATTATTTCTTATCTTGTTGTAGACTTTCAGGGACATTACATTCACACGCGCCCCGGTATCCAATTTGGTCTTCACAGGCTTGTTATTAATTAGCATGGACACAGAGGGATCCAAAAGCTTACCAGCTGTGTGGAGGAGGGTGTGAACAGTAGACTCTTCATATGAGCTAATTGGATCATCCTCGTGGGCAGCTTCGAGCTGGTCTTGGGAATCTGAAAATGTTTGGTCTTGTTGCAGCAAGTGCAGATTAGATGCCGAGCTAGAATTTTGGTTCCTACGAGACCTGCAGCAAACGGTGAAATGGTTCATCTTCTTGCAGTAACTGCATGGCTTGCCGTTCGCTGGACAGAATATCTGTCCCTTGTTGTGGAAGTAGTTACAGTTCGGACACCTTTGTGGCAGTTCATTCATAAATCTTATGTTGGCTGTCAGTGTGGCTCATTTGTTGAAGCCTATCAGGTTTATACTTATTTTTTCAGTGTCAAACTGGTCGCTCAGTGGGGCCACAATCTCAGACGTGCGGGAGGCATGCACAGCTTGTTCAAGAGTTAGGTCAGCATTCCGTAGTAGTTCTGTCTTGAGCTTTTGGTCAGACATGCCACTGACAAGTTTGTCCCGTATTAACTCGTTAGACATTTCCCCAAAGCGATATCGCTGAGCCATGTATTTTAAATCACAAATAAATCGTTCAACAGGTTCATCAGGAAGTTGTCGCGCAAATAACTTGGCTCTTTCCAAGATGCAGTTAGAGGGTAGGTCACACAGTTCATGGAATTTATGCAGCAGGACATTGGGGTTAGGCACAGTCTCAGCTGGTACAACTAACTGGACGTTACCATCAAGAACAGCTTGCGCAAAGTGAAAGGTTTGCGCTCTCATCAGAGCCTCTGGTCCCGCCAGGTTTAGTAGAAGCGAAGCTTTGACCACATCTGGGTCATTACGATGGACGATGTTGATATAGTGTTCATAGTCGATCTCGAAAAGTCTCCATCGTTCTCCGATGTCCGAGTCACAAATTAGCTGCGCTGGCTTGCGGCACGAGTGAGCCATGGTAATACAGATAAAACTGATAAAATGCAAATAAAACCTGATATACGGATGCAGTGGGTCACTTCACGCTTTCTGACACCATGTAAATGATCTAACAGACACAGATCTGGAGTTTAAATCATCTTTAATCATAGCATATAGTAGAGCGGTACAGTAGGCTGTTAGTTCATCACTACCGCTTCCAAGACTACCTAATGTAGGAAATGGATGTTAATATAAAGTGTACAGCAAGGTGGAGTTAATGATGCTATACTACTCTGATTGGTTCACATGCAATAACCAATCTACAACTACTGATAAAGATGGACACACAGTGATGGAGTAACGCAATGGGTCAGGTAGCATCACTGGAGAACATGGATAGGTGATGAAGGGTCCCGACCTGAAATGTCACCTATTCATGTACTCCAGAGATGCTGCCTGACCCACTGAGTTTCTCCAGCACTCTGGCTTTTTTTGTGAACCAGTATCTGCAGTTGCTTGTGTCTCATGCATGTGGCCTGTTTCACACCTCATCGTACCCAACTTTGATGTACATTCAGCACTCAATAGCACATCTGTGGAAACTTTTTTATCTCCAAAATATATTGTAAGAATTTCCAGTTGAGGTGATCGAGTTTCAGGTTTCAGAATGTAATCCAGATGAAAGATAAGGACAAAACCTCTTCGGGATTAAATATCATGAGTTATTTCCTGGTAGCTGCTCAGTCTATCCTTCAAAACTGTGGAAGCACCTCACAAAATGGCCCTTTGTTAATGGCATAAAGATTTAGACTGGAAACATGTGGTTGAAAAGAATATTACTAAATTGGATATGTTTTAAATTCACAAATAATTCTAAAATTTCATGGAAAATATGCAAATAATGGCAGAATATTTTATGCTTTTCAAATGAAATAGCACCTCAGAAAACAGATATACCCAAGGACATTGTGGGAAACTAGAGTTGCAGGAGCCCTAGTTGAGATAAACAAGTCATCGGTAGACATCGATGAGATGCTGGAGGGTGGCCACTTGTGTCTCATTTAAGAAAGGCTGCAAAAAAAGCTGGAGAACTATAGACCAATGAGCCTAGCATCTGTGGTAGTTAAGTTTTTGGAGAGGACTCTGGGAGATATATGCATATGGATGGGCAGGGGGTGATTTGGGAGAGTCAAGTTCTGCTGACAGAACTATTCCTAGTTGGTTTTACTAAAGGGTCTAGGTGGTCTAGAGCAATGATATCAATATCTTGTCTTCAAGAGCAGGGCAGAATGCGAGTTCTCCCTACCAATTACTCATGTCCTAACTATGCACCGCCCCTCAGATCTTCACGATTAAAAACACAAGTTCTACATGACTCGCCACCTGTTTTGTTAGGAATAGCCTCACTGACTCTCAAGAAGCTCATCTTTTCCACAAGCACCTGAAAAAACAGCTGAGAGGATGGAGGTTTTAATAACCTCATGGACATTTGTGTTTTGCTCAGTCACGAAGTATGGATCAATCTTTTCGTCAATGTAAAGAAGGTAGATATGCAGGGACACTAACCTCCCCTTCATTCAATCTGAAACTGGGCAGTTGATTTGGTCCAACTTTCCATAGTTTATAGTCTACTTCCCCCTCTCATTGTATGCATAGTTAAAATTCTTCCACTGATGTTTCTGCTCCTGTATGGGACTTATTGGAAGTATGAGCTCATATCTATGGATGTGATGCTTGCAATACATTTCCCATTGCTTCAAAATAAATTAAAATATCTATACTGAAGCTAAACGCATTTCTCTCTTGCTTGCGATGATCAATTTTCAGTACATGTAGTTTTTATATCACTGATATTTGTGCTCATTTAACATACTAGTCTGAACAACATCGCCTCTGCCTGGTTCCCATCCATTTACAGTACTTTTTCTCAATTTAATTACAGCAATAGGATTGATGTGTATATACCACTTTAGCTGCTATTATGCATTGAACGAGCACTTTTGTGACATGATTTAATAAGAACCATGCATCTTGAAAACAATCATAAATAGTGCATTAGATGCAGCTGGTATTATTAATATTTTAAAGGCTGTCAATTTTATTGCAAGGCATGGAAATCTGCTGCACAATTTCTTATGTACAGTTCCAAATTGCATGCAGTGACTTTTTGAAGACATTAATTGCGGCATTGGAATTGAAAGGACTGCTGAGGGGACCAATCAGTGTAGATATAACGGCTTTGAGAGCTTGAAGCAGAGCAATTGCTCCACCTGCAAATATACTTACCCAACTCTGGTTTGGTTGTTGTGGCAGAAACAGAAAAAAATAATTAAAGAAAAATTGAGACTCAATGGTATTTTTATTTACCTCTTACATTACCTTCAAGCAATCAAACCTAACTGCATACTAATAAATTAATTAGGTTTGTTAATTACACTCTGCACCCCCCCCCCTCTCCACCCCAATGTGGTATTGAGCCATACAGAACAGGATTGACCTTGATTCCTGTGCTAAACTGTGTTGTGTTAATTATCTCAGCCAGGATGGCAGTTCTATAATTATCCCAGTCCCAGAACAGGGAAATGAAATATCAGCCAAGATACCAGAATGTGATTATGATTGTGATTCTTGGTTAAACCTACATCTGCACTGTACTATCTTTTCCAACTTGGATTACCTTCAACACTCAGGCATTTAGCTTCATACATAATGAGTGGTGACTCACACAAGCCTC